>JAJSOF020000023.1:39549418-39571152 GCA_025594305.2 Periplaneta americana
CAGTCATTTGTTATTCATTCCCATCTTTGTGGCGTTTTTTTAAACTCATTTATCTATTAAATATCAGTCCTATCAAAATTGTGTAAAGAATAAAACTTATCAAATCATTTAAAACTTTTTGTTTGTAACATTTTCACAAAAATCAATAATAAGCGAGATATTTCGATTTATTTAATTCAGGCCCCCTTATAACCCCCTTTTAAATAAAGTATTTTGAATGCCATACAACACAAATCTAAGTTACAACGAACTTATTTATATTCCAATTTTCATATAAATCAGTTCAGCCATTATCGCGTGAAAAGGTAACAAACATACAGACAGACATACAAACAAAAATTTAAAAAAATGCGATTTTCGGTTTCAGATACGTTAATTATATATGTTAGGACCAATTATTTTTGGAAAATCGAAAATTACCAGAAAAATTTCATTTCTGAATTTATTATTAGTATAGATGAAACAAAGGTCGTTATGGCTAAAGTGATATATATTTCTTATTATTGTATTGAAGGACCATCTTCCTAAACAAAGGAGGATTGTTCGGCCCGGCGCTGTAGGGTCGGATCCTGAATAGCTCAGATGGTAAGAGCACTCAGCGCGTTAAGCCGTTCGATTCCCAGTGTCGAAACAGATTTTCGCTATTAATAAGTATGATACCTACTAGTCACAATTCTCTTAAAGCTACTGAATTAACATGGAGCATAAAAATGAATACAAAGGGTGGTTGTGTGTTTGACATTTTATAATTATCAACATATTATATTAGTACTCTTACTAGTGGAAATATTCCTATTCTCTTTTTGCATTGTTATAAATTTAAAGGTATTGTAATAAGAAATCGGTGCAGAAATTGTAAACTAACGGCAACATACCTTTATTCTCCACGCGACAATTTTAACATTGTTACTAATTATGGTCGAAACCACTCTATCGTAATCGTCGCTGTTCTGCCTCTAGAAACCAGCGGAACATTGTCCTCTGCAGCAGATTATCACAGCACGTGATATAATTTCCGATGTATGGTGAGTCAAAATGTATCTCCGTCGCATATCTGGTCGCTAAATCAATCATGCGACGCCGTCAGCCTGCGGGTAGGGAAAGAATCGGATGCAGGTGGTAGCCTATAGGACATGACAAGACACAGCGTGATCCACAAGACAATGTGCTGCTGCGGGCGTACTTTTTCATTTGGGCAGTGTCTAAACCAGAAGCCTATAATTCACGGCACCGGAAGATGTCTTCAACTTTCATATAAAGCTAAGTCAGCAGTCGGGCGATAGATAAATATACACTGTGTCCACTTATTGTATACCTTAACCCTAGAATGCCATCGTACGTAATTTTCACATATAATGGGTAAATAATTGATCCTTTGTACTTTATCTTAGTAGGATGATGATAGAGATAATCCGATAGTCAATATAATGTAATATAATCTAATAATTTTATTTAGAGCTCAGTCTAATTGACATATCATAGTTTAAAATCAAAAACATTTACAAATATAAATGATCATTGCATATTATAAAATTGAAATGTAAACGTTTTCGCGCTTGGGCATTATCAGGCATTTGACTCACAATATCTTCTACAATTTTTACTATATATTTGCTGTGAAATATGTACCAGATAATTGATATTAACAATCTTGTAACATGTAACCCACTAACATATAACAAGAAAATTAGAAACGTGTTAATATCTTCAATTTGATTAAATAAATTTATAGCTTATGTGTATGAATTAATCAACCTTTATTATATTTTTATTCTATAATTTTGAAATATATGGTCCTACTTTTCACGTGCGATATTATTCTTCTCTAGTGTTAATATTATGTTATATAATTCCATTGCCGCTGTAATTTAAATTTTAGTTCCTATTTTATTTTACTTATTTATTTTTGTTATTATTATTTTTCTATTTTCTATATTTCTCTTATTAATATTTTATTATACATTTTCTGTAACTGTAATTTTAATTCTATTTCCTATTTTATTTTATATTCTCTTATAGGCCTATTAATATTATATCTGAACTGCGACCGAACACGAGCGCTGCTCATTCGGTCTCAAATTTTATTAATACTACTATATCTCCTGTTTTATATTGTTTGTATTATTTTATTTCTATTTCTCTTGTTTGTTTGTAATTATATTCTTTATTGTGTATATTTAAATTTAAATAAATAAAATTAATAAATAAATTGTGTATATTAATAAAGAACGACTTACATGGTTAACTCTATGATATATAACAATCTGAAATTTAAATAAATACAGATATTAAAATTATATGTGATAAAATTGTAACTTAAAAGTTGTGTTGCTCTTTTATATTTCTTAATTATAAAATTGTGATAATTAAAACAACATAATGAAAACCATATGAAGAGTTCGGGAAAAACGATGAATGGCACAGTTTTCTTAAGATTGATATCATTATCTAATTCAATGGATCACTGCGAAATTTAATGTTGTTCGTATGAAAATGGTAGAAAGGAGAATTATCACCACAAATACAGTAATCCTTTCCTTTATTTTCTATAGAAACAGCACTACATCTTGCAGTTATAGATTCAATTAGATCATTATCTAATCCTTAACAGAAATGTGACATTCATAGTTTTTCCCGTGAACTCTTCACATGATTCCTCTTAAAATTCATAATAGGCCAATATACTTCTATCGCACCAAAAAACTCAACCATTATTATTATTATTATTATTATTATTATTATTATTATTAATATTATTATTATTAATAATAATATTATTATTATTATTATTATTATTATTATTATTATTATTATTATTAGGGAATTTTGAAAGCCGGTAAATATTACAGGAGATAGCAACAAATAGGAAAAAATACAACCATCTCCTCTTAAAGTTTCACACCTAATCTTGTGTTGAAATCTAGAAACAGGTATATTAATTTGAGGAGTATATTATGAAATGCAGGTTGCATAAGACTGTTACGAAAGGAGCAAACGAATCACTGTACTGTATCCGTTTATGACATGGACATGAAGTCTACTTGAACTATGCAAGCAAATACTTCACCTTCCACTGTTTGCAATTATGAAGATAGCTAACTATTCCAAATCTGTGCGAACATAATCATAACAGTTAATGTAATGCGAGCTTCGAGTGAAATGTAGGAAAGATGGTGCTGAACGACTGGACTATTTAGAAGTATTGTTCGAGGATCAGCGACTACGTTTTGATACAATTGCAATGGCTATCAAAATCTTTATCAATTTCGTTTAAAAGCTTTATTCATGTCACATTCTCACTTACAAAGAACATTAAACAAACTGTTCCTAGAATTTCTCTAACACTTGGAGTTTCGGATTCGCGAATCGTAAAATTTGATCCTATATCTCCATAAAGATTTCGCAGAGTCGTTGAGTATGAAATACGATTTCCTCCAGTCGGAACGGAGTCCTGATATGGAATGAGTTGAGATGGTCTGGGCACTGGAGTAAAGCTGACATGAACGAATTTTAGCTAGCAGCTAAACGGACTCTCCGAAGATCGAGTCTTTAGAATGAAATGTAACCCTATAGGAATTGTATCAATTTATGAAAATCAATTAATGGAGTGTTGAATTTGAAAGAAGATCGCTGGGTAAGAGTAAAAGGGTTCTGTCTGAATTCATTCTTACTTTACAGGAGAGAATTCTGATGTTTGGCTTCTAAAATGAAACATTAAATATATTCGAAGCTTCTTGTCTATGCGGATGACGTGAATATGTTAGCAGAAAATTCACAAAAGATTAGGGAAAACACGGAAATTTTACTTGCAGCAAGTAAAGCGAAGGTTTCGAAGTAAAACCCGAAAAGACTAAGTATATGATTATGTCTCTTGACCAGAATATTGTACGAAATGGAAATATAAAGATTGGAAATTTATCATTCGAAGAGGTGAAAAATTCAAATATCTTGGAGCAACAGTAACAAATATAAATGGCACTCGGGAGGAAATTAAAAGCAGTATAAATATGGGAAATTCCTGTTATTATTCGGTTGAGAAGCTTTTGTCATCTAGTCTGCTGTCAAATATCTGAAAGTTAGAATTTATAAAAGAGTTATATTATCGGTTGTTCTGTATGGTTGTGAAACTTGGACTCTCACTTTGAGAGAGGAACAGAGATTAAAGGTGTTTGAGAATAAGATTCTTAGGAAAATATTTGGGGCTAAGAGGGATGAAGTTACAGGAGAATGGACAAAGTTACACAGCACAGAACTGCACGCATTGTATTCTTCACCTGACATAATGAGGAACATTAAATTCAGACGTTTGAGATGGGCGAATCCAGAAATGCATATAGAGTGTTAGTTGAGAGGCCGGACGGAAAAAGACCTTTGGGAAGGCCGAGACGTAGATGGGAGGATAATATTAAAATGTATTTGAAGGAGGTGGGATGTGATCATGGAGAGTGGATTAATCTTGCACAGGATAGGGACCAATGGCGGGCTTATGTGAGGGCAGCAATGAACCTTCGGGTTCCTCAAAAGCCATTTGCAAGTAAGTAAGTATATTATTTCTCGTATCTTTCTCATACTGCTATTTCATGATACTGAAGTATCACTTTGCAGATATAACTTTTTTATTATTCCCAAATATCTCAAACGAATTCAGATTTGCAATCAGAACATTTTATAAACTCCAAATTTTAAATTACTTTATTTTACGACGCTTTATCAACCGCTATGATTGTATAGCGTCTGAATGAATTGAAGTGATAATTCCAACGAAATAAGGCCAGTGTCCAGCGCCGAAATTTACCCAGTATTTCCTTTTAAATTGTTGAGGTGAAAACTTCAACGAGATAACTTGTCTCAACCAGGATTTGAATCAGAGCCCGCTCGTTTCAAGATCATGCATGCTAACCGTTATTTCACAGCGGTGGACAAACTTCAATAATGATAAAAAATGTTGTGGTCTCTTCTAAATCAGATATAACTCTAAATTTGAGCTTAGACATCTATGATTTATTTCTGAATCACTCACTTTTTCAATATCGGATGAGACTAGCATAAAATAAAATATAGAATCAATTTAATATACCTATTGTATTTTATTGCCAACATTTACATCCCTGTAATGTGGACCTCACAATTTTTGTATCCGGTGCCACAATTACGTTCATTACAGATATACCTTTTGTAGACGCTCTTATAATTAGACTTTAGAGCCCATTTAAATTGATCATTATTCCCACCTTTAAAAAAAACCTAACAACTTCATTTAGATCATTCCAAATTGCCAATTTTAAAACTTTGTTCTTGATTTTCAATACACTTATAACGAACACATACTGTTTCTAATACTTGTTACTAAAACATACTACCGCATTGTCCAGTAAGTTCATTATTATGTCTCTTTGTTGTGAGCATTTCATTTTTCAGATCTCACTAATTTTCTACATATTATACTTCACTATCCTAGCTAGCCTCCTCTGCCAGACTCCTCAACCTATTTTCAATTATCTCTATCGTTTTACTTAACTTCCTACTGCACTTCACTAATTCATTCAGAAATTGCACTTTTATCACACTGTTCTTGATTTTCAGATCACTAGACTATATCAAACACACACTGTTTCGAATAATACTTGATACTAAAACATATTACACCATTGTCCAATATTCTCGTTATTATGTCCGTTTCAAGTGTACCTTTCATTTTCCGATCACACTAATTTTCTACATATTATACTTCGTCATCCTAGCTAGCCTCCTCTGCCAGACGCCTCAACCTATTTTCAATTATCCCTATCGTTTTACTTAACTTCCTATTACACTTCTCTAATTCATTCAGAAATTGCACTTTTATCACACTGTTCTTGATTTTCAGATCACTAGGCTATATCAAACACACACTGCTTCTAATAATACTTGATACTAAAACATATTACACCATTGTCCAATATGCTCGTTATTATGTCCGTTTCAAGTGTACCTTTCATTTTCCGATCACACTAATTTTCTACATATTATACTTCGTCATCCTAGCTAGCCTCCTCTGCCAGACTCTTCAACCTATTTTCAATTATCTCTATCGTTTTACTTAACTTCCTATTACACTTCACTAATTCATTCAGAAATTGCACTTTTATCACAGTGTTCTTGATTTTCAGATCACTAGACTATATCAAACACACACTGCTTCTAATAATACTTGATACTAAAACATATTACACCATTGTCCAATATGCTCGTTATTATGTCCGTTTCAAGTGTACCTTTCATTTTCCGATCACACTAATTTTCTACATATTATACTTCGTCATCCTAGCTAGCCTCCTCTGCCAGACTCCTCAGCCTATTTTCAATTATCTCTATCGTTTTACTTAACTTCCTATTACACTTCACTAATTCATTCAGAATTGACACTTTTATCACTCTGTTCTTGATTTTCAGATCACTTAGACTATATCGAACACACACTGTTTTCTAATAATACTGATACTAAACATATTACACCATTGTCCAATATGCTCGTTATTATGTCTGTTTCATGTGTACCTTTCATTTCCGATCACACTAATTTTCTACATATTATACTTCGCCATCCTAGCTAGCCTCCTCTGCCAGACTCCTCAACCTATTTTCAATTATCTCTATCGTTTTACTTAACTTCCTATTACACTTCACTAATTCATTCAGAATTGACACTTTTATCACTCTGTTCTTGATTTTCAGATCACTTAGACTATATCGAACACACACTGTTTCTAATAATACTTGATACTAAAACATATTACACCATTGTCCAATATGCTCGTTATTATGTCTGTTTCATGTGTACCTTTCATTTCCGATCACACTAATTTTCTACATATTATACTTCGCCATCCTAGCTAGCCTCCTCTGCCAGACTCCTCAACCTATTTTCAATTATCTCTATCGTTTTACTTAACTTCCTATTACACTTCACTAATTCATTCAGAATTGACACTTTATCACTCTGTTCTGATTTTCAGATCACTTAGACTATATCGAACACACACTGTTTCTAATAATACTTGATACTAAAACATATTACACCATTGTCCAATATGCTCGTTATTATGTCTGTTTCATGTGTACCTTTCATTTTCCGATCACACTAATTTTCTACATATTATACTTCGTCATCCTAGCTAGCCTCCTCTGCCAGACTCTTCAACCTATTTTCAATTATCTCTATCGTTTTACTTAACTTTCTATTACACTTCACTAATTCATTCAGAAATTGCACTTTTATCACACTGTTCTTGATTTTCAGATCACTAGACTATATCAAACACACACTGTTTCTAATAATACTTCATACTAAAACATATTACACCATTGTCCAATATGCTCGTTATTATGTCCGTTTCAAGTGTACCTTTCATTTTTTGATCACACTAATTTTCTACATATTATACTTCGTCATCCTAGCTAGCCTCCTCTGCCAGACTCTTCAACCTATTTTCAATTATCTCTATCGTTTTTTTAACTTTCTATTACACTTCACTAATTCATTCAGAAATTGCACTTTTATCACACTGTTCTTGATTTTCAGATCACTAGACTATATCAAACACACACTGTTTCTAATAATACTTCATACTAAAACATATTACACCATTGTCCAATATGCTCGTTATTATGTCCGTTTCATGTGTACCTTTCATTTTTCGATCACACTAATTTTCTACATATTATACTTCGTCATCCTAGCTAGCCTCCTCTGCCAGACTCCTCAGCCTATTTTCAATTATCTCTATCGTTTTACTTAACTTCCTATTACACTTCACTAATTCATTCAGAATTGACACTTTTATCACTCTGTTCTTGATTTTCAGATCACTTAGACTATATCGAACACACACTGTTTCTAATAATACTTGATACTAAAACATATTACAACATTGTCCAATATGCTCGTTATTATGTCCGTTTCAAGTGTATCTTTCATTTTCCGATCACACTAATTTTCTACATATTATACTTCGCCATCCTCCTCCATACTCCTTACCTATTTTATTCCCTCTAAACAACTGCTCATCATTAGCAGAATGTCGTCTTTTGTAGCCAGATTACTTGATGGCTCTTCCCCTGTTCTGGGTCCTGGATTAAACTCGTCATTCTTATTCTTCACTTCACTTCTCACCATTTCAGCTTTTGCACTAACAGAAACACTTTCACTTCTTCTCTCGGCACTGACCTTCCTTCCCACTAATCTGGTTAAATCACTTCCCGAATCACTTGCATTTTTACTCGTGTCACTAAACTTCATTGCCATTGTGGTACTTGAGTCGCTCTTATCTGATTTCTGCTCATATGATTTCTTTTTCTATATTCTTGATCTCAGCATTCCTTTGTTCCTTCTCGCTTCTTCCGGCGCGATCTGCAATAATCAATTTAATAATAATAATAATAATTATTATTATAATAATAATAATCCGTGGCGCTACAGCCCGTGAAAGGCCTAGACCGATCATCCGGCTGCTGAGATCACGCCCACATGCCGAAACAGAGCATCTCACAAAATGTTATGCAATGTATTCCACACATATCGCATAGTATTTTAAAGAAAAAAAATTAATTTACTCATTTTTTACCAAAAAATGCCGCCTTCTTTCCTTAAATATCTGTGTTTTAAACTTAAATTTAATCAATATTTAAAGGGGTTTAATTTTTTTTTAATAAAATGAAGCACATGACATAGTAAGGCAATCTAAAAACCAAAATATACCTCCTAATATTGTGTGTACGCTGTAAAAATTGTAAATTGGTAGATTGAAAAGTTGAACAGTAATAGCAAAGTTTTTTTTTCCCCCACTCGTACACAAGAGCCAAACGCTCAGATTACCCAGTCCTCTTAAACCAGTCTCATTACTTTACTGTCCAATTTTGTATTAGGGAATTTGAAAGGCTGTAAATATTACAGGAGATAGCTACTACGTTCATATGGACAGCGCTCAACAAATGATTATGTTCCATAATAAGTACTAGAAAATTATTTTAAGAGTCCCTAAATAGCACTTGAAAACAATTGCATTTTTCTACAAAAGAAAATTAAAGTGCAATAATACTTTAGCTTGGCGATTTGAAAGTAAGACCTCTAAACCGGACGGACGATTTCTGTAATGTCAATAAGTTGGATAAACAGGTAAATCCCGAGGAGTCCCTTCCGATGTGTACTCTCCTCTCTACACCACAGCCTCCGGCAGAATTATCGATTCCTGACGGGAGCGCGTGTCTTGGTGACAGGACAAACTCTTCAGACCCGAGGACTGTCGAGCGCATTTCTTTTGCTCTCATAGCCTGAAGAATATTTATTTTATCATTATATTTGTAAGCCAATGGTGATGTTTCTAGCTACGCAAGCAGCTGACTCGATATCAATAGGAAGCCAAATATTGGTTCATAATCTCATAAAACGAAGGTGCACAATAGTTTAAAGTAACTTATATGATTGTGAAGGTGATGTTTCTCCAAAAAGAATGGGGATAGGAATGGCTGAAGGACAGTCCTTGAAATTTGTTGTTACGATGATTGCCTGAAGTGTTTTTGATGATGATGATGATGATGATGATGATATTTTCAAATCTTCGCAAGAAATATGTTACAAAAGTGCAGTACTTGAAACATGTTCCTAGAGGTATGGAAGTGCTTAGAGTGGATCGGGGGAAGATGCCTGACTTTTTCTTTGATTGAACATTTAAGATACTATTCATTTAGTTTTGAATTTCATATTGAAATATAAAAATCTAGAAGGTATTTTGAAACTATATTTTTAGTACAAAACAGAAAATATTAATTACCTTGTTTATAGATAGAGGTTTTCTTTTTGCCAGCAATGCAGGCATCTTTCCCCGATAGTCGGGTAAGATGGCAAAAGCAATTAACACATTTACTAATATATGAATTTTACCTGAACTTGGTTCGATACGTGTATATAACAAAATTGACTTAATCTAAAGATAATGGACACTTTTTCATTCGTTTATTACTACTTAGCAACACAGTCATTGCACAGATTTTATTGTCGTGTACAAGACCCGTGAAATCACTTCTTGCACACAATGAATTCAATCCAGTACATTTTTTGTCATCATTCTTTTTGGACGGCGTTTAAGGGTACAGTAAGCAATCCCGTATGCTTTAAAACAGTTTATACCCTCTGTTACAACATATTCCATCGCAAGTTGAAGATAGTCCTCAATCCACTGACTTCTATCAGAGGATCTTATGTAATGTTTACACATTCCTGCAATAAAACAAAAAATAAAACCCTTGCAACAAATTACCATCTTAACCTGAAAAAAAAGTGACTATCTTCCCAAGTATCGGGGTAAGATGCCTAGTGCTGTGACGCAACCTAAGATGTATTTAATTAGAATTAGAGTCTGGCTGGGCGGAAGAGAAGGCCTACTGGCCTTAGCTCTGCCAGATTAAAAAAAGAACAAGGTCGTTGGTTATTAACAATACAAACTTTAGAACCTTTACTACAATATCCATTACAAAGGTTTGACAGTTATTATGAATTCAAGGATGTATTAAAATTGTAACATACTTTTGCAATTATTTTATAGCAGAAAATGAGGTGTTTTCTTGCTTTTCTTCTTCTCACAACAAGAACATGTGGTAAAATGAGTTAGCTTCCATTCTACAGACATTCAACTGTCTCAGTGGTCATGAAGACATGCCCGTGGCGTTTCTCTTGGAAGAATGTAAAACTACAAAGAAATAAGCATCTTCACCCGATAGTCATCTTCCCGCGATTCACTCTAAATGTTAATATAGAGTGCCCCCTAAAAAATTAAGTTTGTCACAGCCTGTATGCCTGAATAACTAACATTTTTCGAATACTGGTATATTATATGATTTATCTCCAACAGTTTTTGTATTAAGCTTATTTTTGTAACAATGAAATTTAAGAAGTTATTAGCAGTATTCCATACTTATTGTTCACTCTGCATAGGCCTATTAGCTCCTTGGGTAAAAATTTGAAATGTGACATTGTTTAGTATACTTTCAAAAAGAGTCATCGGGTTGGCCGTGTAGGCACTTTTTTGACGTCAAACTGAAACATACCTAATAAAAACGTAGTAAAGCAAAGGATGATCGATTCTGCTATCATGAATGGTCGGGTTATTTTACGAGTTCTCTCTGTGGGTTTTGGAATGACGATAAAGGATTTGTCGCAATTACGCGCTAATCCTGCAAATACGATTAAACTGAAAGGGCGACCTAAGTACCAATAATACCCTGTTAATGATAACCTGGTGATGGAACATGCGTCCGACAACTCTCTCAACCCTCCTACGAGAATTGCAGAGCCGGGACGTTAAGTTATATGCATCAGTCCGCTTACCACGACAACTTTTACGTGAGTTTGAATAATTCTTTCTTGGATTCATTTTCTTTTGTTTCACACTTAATTCATTTTGTAGCTTAGCATTTTCTGAATATTTTTTCCATGTACTCGTCATGTTCCTCATGGAGTCGTTCTCTGTTTTCAAGTGGATATCATCACTCCTGCCATAAGATCCTAAGTTCGCTGGTTCAAATCCAACAGAGAACGTAGGATTCCTTACAATAAACAACGAATACAGTTTCTTATTTCTAGCAGAAAGTAGAGACGAGAGGCTCGTCTTTAAATTCTAGTCACGTTACCAATCCAGACCACAAATGAGAGGACTTAAGGCTATATTTACTGGTCATTTCTCGTATATTTCAAACTTCGGAGGGAGAATAAAGAGTCCAAGTGACCGGTCTAAGTACAGTACTTAGTTTAGGCAAACATAAATCGAGAAGGTTTTTGATTTTCATACCAAAATGTAATTGAAGCGTCGGCTGGAACAACGTTATAAGTTACATTAGGTAAAATTTACAGGAGCTGCAAAAATGTGTACACGTACAACGTTGTTTTTATATGGGTGGCAAACTTTGAGTGGACAAATTGCACGTACTGCATTGATGGACAGTTGCAAGCCAAACAGTATAGCAAGGTAACATGATATACAACATTATTACACGGAAACACGCCGAATGGAAATTTTGTAACTTCCAACGTTGTTCCAGCCGACGCTTCAATTATTGTATTTAGGGAAAGTAATTTTTTTTGTGCGGATAAACGTACTCGAGGTTACTGGTTTTGATCCAGAACAAGAGCGATGAAATTTAAAGGATGATAAATTGCTTAGCATGACTTTATCCAGGACATAAATAAAGCTCCGAGTTCCGTGTTGTAAACTCTAACTTAACCTGTGAGAATTCTACCTCTCATAGAGACCTCAGGGAAAAATTAGTTGGCCTTTTCCATTCGTTAAATTCGAATTTTAATACCTTCTTATTTTTTAATTTTATTATTTAACGACAGTGTATCAACTAATGCGTTATTAGCGTCGATAGGATTGGTGATAGTGAAGTGGTATTTGACGAAATGAAATCGAGTATTTGTCATGTATTACCTGACGTTTCTCTTACAGCTGGAAAAACCACGAAAAAAAAACAACTAGATGATCAGCCCAATCAGGAATCGAACCCATGCCCGAGGGTGACTCCGAACCAGCATGAAAACGCCTCAGCCGACTGAGTTACGACGGTGGCATTAATACCTTTTGAGGTTGAAAAAGATTTCTTCAGCAAAAAGCTACTACTACTACTACTACTATTACTACTACTACCATTACTGCTGCTACTACTACTACTACTACTACCACTACTACTACTACTGCTACTACTACCACTACTGCTACTACTACTGCTACTACTACTACCACTACTACTACTACTACCACCACCACTACTGCTACTACTACCACCACCACTACTGCTACTACTACCACTACTGCTACTACTACTACTACCACTACTACTACTACTACCACCACTGCTACTACTACTACCACTACTACTACTACCACTACTACTACTACCACCACTACTGCTACTACTACTACCACTACTGCTACTACTACTGCTACTACTACTACTACCACTACTACTACCACCACTACTACTACTACTACCACCACTACTGCTACTACTACTACTATTACTACTACCACTACTGCTACTACTACTGCCACTACTATTACCACTACTACTACTACTACTGCCACTACTATTACCACTACTACTACTGCCACTACTGCTACTACTACTACTACTACCACTACTGCTATTACTACTGCTACTACTACTACCACTACTGCTACTACTGCCACTACTATTACCACTACTACTACTACTACTACTGCCACTACTATTACCACTACTACTACTGCCACTACTGCTACTACTACTACCACTACTGCTACTACTACTGCTACTACTACTGCCACTACTGCTACTACTACTGCTACTACTACTGCCACTACTACTACTACCACTACTACTACTACTACGACTACCAGCCACCGACGTAGCTCTGTCGGCTAAGGCGTTTGCCTGCCGATCCGGAGTTGCGTTCGGGCGCGGGTTCGATTCCCTCTTGGGCTGATTACCTAGTTGGGTTTTCCGAGGTTTTACCCAACCGTAAGGCAAATGTCGGGTAATCTATGGCGAATCCTCGGCCTCATCTTGCCAAATATCTCTCTATCATCAATTCCATCGACGCTAAGTAACCTCGTAGTTAATACAGCGTCTTTAAATAGCAAATAAAAAACTACCACTGCCACCACTATCACTACCACCATTACTGCTACTACTACCACTACCACCGCTACTACTACTACTACCACTACCAATACCGCTACCACCACCACTACCGCACCACCACTATCACTACCACGACTACTACTACTACTACTACTACTACTATCACTACTACTATTATTAATACTGCTACAAGTAATTTTACCCCTACCACAAGTATTTTTTCTAGTAGGTTATTTTACGACGCGTTATCAACATCTAGGTTATTTAGCGTCTGAATGAGACGAAGGTGATAATGGCGATGAAATGAGTCCGGGGTCCAGCTCCTAAAGTTACCCAGCATTTGCTCATATTGGGTTGAGGGAAAACCCCGGAAAAAACCTCAACCAGATAACTTGCTCCGACCGGGAATCGAACCCGGGCCACCTGGTTTCGCGGCCAGACGCGCTAGCCGTTATTCCACAGGTGTGGACACTACTAGTATTACCATGACTACTGTTACCACTGCTATTACTACTACTACTACCACTATTATTATTATTATTATTATTATTATTATTATTATTATTATTATTATTATTTTACTGTTATCCCTAATACTACTGTTACTATTGTTGCTATTACCATTTCCACTACTACTACTGCTACTAGTACTGGTACTATTACTAGTACTCTATTAAAATTGTTCATGGAGAAGTGAGACTGCAATGTATTTCTTATGTTAGTCTCTTTTCCAAAGAATACAAAACTTAGACACTTATATTGTGCACTAATATGTACAAACCCAGAAACAAAATTTGGCCCCTGAATTTTACAGAGCATGCGCAGTATGTTATAACTGGAACTTGGAAAATGCAGGTGGCCCAAATTTTGTTTCTGAGTCTGTACAATTTTTTTTTTTTTCACAGTGTATGTAGGAATGAGTAAAATAAAAGACAATGCAGCTAAGAGCTATGTTTCACATCTGAAAAAAAACTCATAATAAATCCAAAGTAAATCTAATTGCATAACATTAATGCTGGATCTTTTTATGCATCTGTAGTTTAAATATTGGTAAATTTATAATGATTCTTTCAACCTTTCACGTATGGCACGGTAGGTCTTGAAATAAGGGCACAAATAGCCATAGTAGCTGACGCGCCCTTTTTAAACCCCACAAACAAACTAACTAACTAACTAACTAACTAACGGTAGGTCTAGAAGTAACCTTAATAACATTCAGACATCTTTTTCTTATGGCAAAAGAAACGCGCATTACTATGCAATATAAGAACGTATAAAATAATAATGAAAATCCATATAATATACTAGAATCTTTTAGAAATGAAAGAATTGAAAATAGAAAGTTTATATGTAATGACTTTTGAATGTGCCAGTGTCGTGTAACATTACCTTTACGTACGTAGCGCCTAGCTTATGGACTTATTTCTTTGTGGAACTACGAAAATTTGCGGGATACCAGAAGCTCATTGAATGTGACAGGACATGCAGGATGATGTCAGTGTTTCTAAAGTGGTCTGATGCGGATACAACTAGTTTACCCTCCACCAGCATGCTCTCCGGCTGAGCTGGGAACAGAACTTTCCACTGAGGGAGTGAGACAGGTAGCCTAACCACACAACAGCAGGCGTTCTTGGACGTGGCTTAAATGTTTGTTGCCTTGTCTTGATCGCTCGGCAAAAGTGACGAACTTACTACACACAATATTTTGCGTTACAAGATAAACCAGATTTGTTGATATTTTTTTTTATTCCTCAGCTTTACATAATTTAATATTTTATCATATTATGAGTTTCAGCACATCTTTTGTCGTTAGAAATTCAAATACTGATTGGGGGTGGGGACAACTGCAAATTTGGTCAGAAATCACATCTTTTGGTTTTGTAGAGAATGAAGCTATGATGTTTACTTTACATTTTGGAGACGTTTTAGAACGCTACAACGTTTGTATCATTAATTACGCCATCTTTAATAAGACTCACCCCATTAATTAATATTAGAGGAGAAAAATTCGCTCCGGTGCCGGGATCGAACTCGGATCCTTGGTTCTACGTACCAAGAGCTCTAACCATTGAGCTACGCCGAAGTTCAATCCACAGCACCGGATTGGATCCCCCTCCGCCAGTGTTTTTCCTTTTGTGTCCTGATTCCAAGTTCGACATGTATGTTGACATTTTTATATTAAGTCAACTGTCATTATACAAGGAGCGCACTCAGTTGAGTGACTTGGTGACCAGAATTCCACAGTAATGTGCCCTGTTCCTCGAAGAATCTACGTAAAGATTTTTTTGGAGGGGGGAGGATCCTACAGAATATGTTTGCTACGGTAACAATTAATATTAGAGGAGAAAAATTCGTTCCGGCGCACAGTGATCTAAAATCCATATTTAGGAGGACAAATGCAGAAAAATGACATGTAAAAAAATGAAATTAAACCCTTAAATTATTTTTCCTATATAACTGAGTAACACTCAATTGATAATTAATCTTAATCAGCGGAGGTGGCTGCATAGCGAGATAAGAAGCCGGTAACATGCCACATTTCGCCACCCAGCATTCTTACTCAGCAAGCGCCGCGAGTCTGCCGTTTTCCTTGAGCTGTAACTCTGTTGTAAGTGGTCGATTCCATGCATATTTGGTATCAACATGTCAAGTAGTTCTTTAGGTATGTAACACTGTTTGTTTGTGTTACATTTAATGTTATTATAGCATGTCAAATTAGCATGAATGGACACGGGACAAAATATAAATATAACCACTGAGTGCAGACTTTGCTAAGGTAGAGAAAAAAAAAACCACTTTGGTTCGTCCAAAAATGATTTTTTTTTCACTTCCTCCACTATTTACCTCTATTTTAAATCTAGTCTTAAGGTGCGCAGAATTGCGGAAGTAATAATTTATGAGCACTATTCTTTCGAGGTCCAGTAGTGCAATTTTTCTCGGTTGCAGTTATTTCAATATCTGTGAGGCGAATCTACTTCCGCAAGTATAATTCAGGGAATTCAAGATGACAGCTTGTTAATTATGTACCAAATAAGCTTCTCGAGTGTCCAAAAGGTGCAATAGTACCTAAAATGTTACATTCCCCCCCCCCATAAGATTTTGTCTAAATGCATCCCCCTGTATTCGCTCCGGCGCCGGGGATCGACCCCGGTCCTTGGTTGTACGTACCAAGAGCTCTAACTATTGAGCTACGCCGAAGTTCAATCCATAGTACCGGATCTCTTTCTCCTTTAATATTTATTGTTATCGTAATACATATTCTATAGGATGCCCCAAAAAATATAATCTTTATGTAGATACTACCCGCATTAAGTTTAAAATGCATGCAAACGTTTACACTCTTTTTCCCTTAATATTTTCCCCACTTCTGCTTTTATATTCCTCACGATTCCATAAATTTTATGCTAGGAAACTGAAATATTTACTGCGTGTTCTTTAAAGTGTATTGAACAAAGTTTGCAATCTGTAAATTTTATAAATTTGAATATGAATCGTTTTAATTTTTTTTCCTATTTCTACAAGGTGAAACTAAAATATGTGACAACATAGGAACTTCCTAAAGAGATTAAAGGCATTCTAAAAAATATCGGGACATGGTGCTTAAAATACACTTCTTCATTCTTCTCTAGGTATCTTTCGCCGATTGTTCGTTGCAGTCTAATTGCATCTCTCGTACCTGTTCTCTTCCTGAAGCGAAATTACTCTTCTTCCAACTGTTTTTTTCCGAGAAATAAACGTCGATTCATTATTCGCAGAAGAATCTTTACCGATTGCGATATCAGGCTTATAGTTATGAACTCGTTACATTTCTTGGCATTATTTTTCTTCGCTATTGGAAGCAACACTGTTTTCGTGAAATCTTTAGGCCAGTCGCCTTGCTCATATATTTCGATGCATAATGAGAGAAATATCCTTCTTGTCTTCACCCAAGCATTTCACTAATTGAATGGGGTTTCCATCCACTCCTTTGCTTTCCCATTCTTCATTTCCCCTAAGCCCTAGTTCAACTTCTTCCTTAAAATAGAAAATCCTTTTTCGTCTTCTGATGCGGCTGCTTCGTCTTCCATAGCCAAGTCATCTGGACGATTCCCTGTTTCATTTCTAATAATGAAACTATTTTCATGCGCTGATATTCATATTTTAGTCGTATTATTATCGCACAATATTTATCGCCATTATTGTATTCGTCATAATTTTTGTCGTAGTCTTCGTTAATTTGGAAATTATCTTTTGAAGAGGTGGAGAAGTTCAAATATCTGGGAGCAACAGTAACAAATATAAATGATACTCGGGAAGAAATTAAACACAGAATAAATATGGGAAATTCCTGTTATTATTCGGTTCAGAAACTTTTATCATCCAGTCTGCTGTCAAAAAATCTGAAAGTTAGAATTTATAAAACAGTTATATTACCGGTTGTTCTTTATGGTTGTGAAACTTGGACTGTCACTTTGAGAGAGGAACATAGGTTAAGGGTGTTTGAGAATAAGGTGCTTAGGAAAATATTTGGGACTAAGAGGGATGAAGTTACAGGAGAATGGAGAAAGTTACACAACACAGAACTATACGCATTGTATTCTTCACCTGACATAATTAGAAACATTAAATCCAGACGTTTGAGAGGGCAGGGCATGTAGAACGTATGGGCGAGTCGACCTGGTTGGCAAGTTGGTATAGCGCTGGCCTTCTATGCCCAAGGTTGCGGGTTCGATCCCGGGCCAGGTCGATGTCATTTAAGTGTGCTCAAATGCGACAGGCTCATGTCAGTAGATTTACTGGCATATAAAAGAACTCCTGCGGGACAACATTCCGGCACATCCGGCGACGCTGATATAACCTCTGCAGTTGCGAGCGTCGTTAAATAAAACATGACATCGTATGGGCGAATCCAGAAATGCATATAGAGTGTTAGTTGGGAGGTCGGAGGGAAAAAGACGTTTACGGAGGCCGAGACGTAGATGGGAAGATAATATTAAAATGGATTTGAGGGAGGTGAGATATGATGGTAGAGACTGGATTAATCTTGCTCAGGATAGGGACCAATGGCGGGCTTATGTGAGGGCGGCAATGAACCTCCGGGTTCCTTAAAAGCCAGTAAGTAAGTAAGTCTTCATTAATTTTATTGCCAAAATAATAATTATCATGTTATTAATATTAATATGAGATCTCGTTAATGAGCCTAATTTATTTTGTCATATGATTACAGGGACCAATCGTTCAAAAACTCGTGATTTAAACATTTTATTAGCAGCGAAAGAAGTCCAACGTAAAGCCCCTTAAATACAGACTCCAGCAGTCCTACGTTAGGTTGTCACAGATGGTTCTGGCTGGTGTCTTGGAGCGCAACGTTAATCCACTAACGCCGGCGCCGTATGCAAAATGTTCTTGTATTACATTTCGTTTATTCAGGCATTGGAATTATCTCGCTGAATAAAATGCCCCCGAACCTAAAGTTGTACTGCGAAAGCTGCAGTCTGCGGTGGAGGGATGCTCATTTCCTATATTAGCAATTCAAAATATTACCCACAATCCTTACGCTGTGCACACTCTCGTTCCAAACCACAAGCTCCCAACAATTCACTTTGTGGGAAATTATTAAATTTAATCCGTTTATATCACCAGCCCTTCCACACAATACACTAACTAGTAGTGTCAAGTTTTTATTTTTAAAGCCACCAATAAACGCGCATGCATATAACAGCTCGTTTTTCACACCCTTTTTTCTTTATTAGGTCATTTCCCATTTAAAGAATTAACTTCATCCGCATTAATAGCGCGGACAGCAGCAAAATTAAAAATATAAACGTTTTAGGTCATATAATTCTCTAGCACTCTCGGCATGTCTATGATAGGACTCAAGATTATCAATTTTTAATGAACAGAAAGAATAAGAAACGTGGCTGTATTGGAAAGAGTGGATCGAGAAAGAATAATGCTGTAACTGATCAGTGATCACGAAGAGAAAAAGGAATTGTCTGAGTCACTGGCTGAGAAGAAACTGCCTACTGAAGGATGCACTGAATGGTAAATGAGAGAAGAGTTCGTGGCAGATGAAGCTAATAATAGATGACATTAAGATCAATGGATCATATGAGGAGACTATGAGGAAGATAGAAAATAGGAAAGATTGAAGAATGATGGGTTTGCAGTGAAAGACCTGGCCTTGGCTACTTTTCTTAAAAGTGTCGAGACCTCCCAGAATTATCACCAAAATACGATAATCTATTTGCCTCTTTTTTTTTTAATTGAAAATTTTATATATCATAGCCTAATTTATTATTGTAATTGTTAAATTCATTGTTTAAACTATATAATTGTTGCGCAATTCTTTTGTATTCTGGACCCTCGTGGTCCACTCGAGTTCAGCAGCAGACGAAAATTATTATATTTTGTTAGCTGATATGTGTATGTGTGTGTGTGTGTGTGTGTGTCTAATGCCTACCCACTTCCCTTAACGTGATTCGGGTTCCAGATACTGCGGATAGATGGCAGAACTGTGACCCATTTTCAAGTTGCACTCCACTTCGGCGGGCCACGTTATGCATGATGTGTATCTGTGATATAAAACTAAAAGTTCATATTAAATTGCTATGAGAGATTAAAAAATATATATTATACAGTACATATGACATATATTTTTTAGATAATGAACGATAAACATACATTGCATATTGGTGGCTCATTCTTTGGGATGGACGTCAAAGACAGACCACATTGAGTCATGCAGGAATTCCAAGAGCCCTACTATTTAATTGATAATTCTTCTTCCCTCACTACAATCAATCAATCAATCAATCATCCATCGATACATCCATCCATCCATCGACTCATTGATTCATTCATCCATGGATTCATTGTTTGATTCATTTACTCATTCAGTGATTGGTTCACTCATTAATTGATTGATTGATTCATTTGTTTAGATTGATTGGTTGATTGATTGATCGATTGATCGATTCATTCATTCATTGAGGTATTACAGTTGGTGTCAAGAGCAAAATATATTTTTAAAAAGAATTTATTAATGAAATAATGCATCTGCTTAGACTATTGATTATTGATTATTGATTTTATTGATATAGTTCACAAGTACAAAACTTAATAATATAACAAAAGATCTATAAACAAATGTAGTTCTACATACTAAATATACAATTTCCTAGACTCATTATTTTATCGCAAATCTCAATAATTTATTGGTTCAAACTTGCACTTACGTCTGGTTTTAGTGCATGTTTAAACCAATCGTGATAACCATTAAGACATTAAACCTTATTTTATCTGCTCCTTTTCACAATTTAATTGTAATTATTTAGGTCTTACTTTAATAATAACTTATTATTCCAATTTGGTGGTCAGATGTCGACATACTGTAAGTCATGAACCTGAATTAGCTGACTCGATACATTCTATATGTAGGTTGTCTTTATTTCTTACAATATTTCCTTGTCAGCAGAAACGTTTGCGTAACTTCAATGAAGACTACCGCATACCTGCTTAAAAACAAACTTGACAAGTTGCTTACATAATCAACCTCAATTTAGTTTCATTATTGTGTCGCAAGTACTCATTATCAATTCATTACTATTATAATGCCTACTGAATTTATTATAAATGCATTATTATTGAAATTAAGACATATCAGTAAAGCAATTTATAAACTCAAAATTATCTTCTGAACCTTTACTAAATAATATAGCTATCTGAATACATTAATAACTACCTTAATTCTCTATTTTCAATTATTATTATTTTAAAACCTTGACGTAATTCTATCTTCTTTTCAAAACCTGTCTGCTTATCTAATTTAATTAATAATAAGTGTTTCTAATTTTATGAAAATTTAGTCTTTGCTGATGCCTATCTCTTAGTAGGTAGTTTCGTTCAGTATCTATAGTTTTGATTGAATCTACTTTATTTCTGATAGAGTTTCTATATCTGCTTAGACTAATTAAAAGACATTAACAAATACTGTTTTAGAGGTATGCATTTTGAGTTTAAAGTATAAACATTACAATAGAATGTACATAGTTATTTTCACTGAATATTTTTTCATTACCTTATTTCCTTTTTGGGTTTTT
>JAJSOF020000023.1:39571252-39965808 GCA_025594305.2 Periplaneta americana
TTTATTTTATTGTTTAAGTTGAATATATTCAGTTCGTCTCTTATCGTTTCATTATATTGTCTGTCTGTTCTTCTGTATCCAGCTACCAATCTCAAAAATCTCATTTCTGATACTTCTATTTTGTGCTTTTGGTTTTCTGTTAGGGTCCAGCATTCTGAGCCATACAAGAGATGGGACTGCCAAGACTTTGTAAAACTTCAAAATGGTTTCTTTCCTTGTTTTGTTTAATAGGGTTCTTTTAATCGTTCCACATATTTGATTGAAATTTTGTAATTTTCTTTGTTGATCTAATTCTCTTGTGTTTCCAATTTCACAACCCAGGTATTGAAAATCTCTTACTTGCTCTACTATATTGTCGTTGATTAAAATTTTACATCGTACCTGTGTTTTTCTTTGGAAAGCTAAAATTTTTGTTTTTGTCGGAGATATTGTTAAATTATAGTTTGAGGCTGTGATTTGTAATTCATATATTAGTTTCTGAAGACCATCCTCTGAAGCAGCTATTACTAATTGATCATCTGTAATAATAATAATAATAATAATAATAATAATAATAATATACAGTAAATTTACTTCCTTTTTTAATATTCCTGGCGAACACAATGAGAAATCTCCTGAATTCTCTGCTGGGTATTTAATCGAGAAAGCGCAGATTTCAAAATTAATTAACAACTTTCATTGGACAAATTATTTCAGCTACCTTCATCATTACACTTTTAAAAAAATTCTCCTTCGTTGGAAGGCTTAAGAGAACGAGCTACAGTATTTCGTTCGCCGCTAGATAGCTGGCTTCCTTACATTTTATTTATGTCATTTTTTTCTTCATGACGATGATTTATGGCGGATTTATGTTCTTGGAGTTTAATGTAGCGCGTTTCATTACTATATTGGCACATAATATTCAATCAGTTTCTCTATATTATTATTATTATTATTATTATTATTATTATTATTATTATTATCAGGAAAGGATTTATATGTAAATACATATTTACTTATAAAGCTAATATAATTTATATTTTGCATTATCTTTATGTTTCACAATGTGTAGGGTTGAAAAATCCTACTTTTATTTTCCATATTTTTCCATATTTTAGAGTTTAGTACATATTTTCGTTAATTTCCATATATTTTCCATATTTCATATAAAACAGTCCATATTATATTAGGTTTAACAATAAAACAAAACAAAATTCCATTAACTTTTAAAAATACATTTCAACAATAGAGATTTAAACACATGTTCAGTAATCCCTTTAACATCAGAGTTATTTGAAAATTAGCAGTCCTATCAACAATGGGAAAGTAAGTTACAAAACTGTATTAATTTAATTTAAAATTTTTAACAGACTTCAGTTGTGCAGCTCAACAGTTAAATGCCAGTCAGAGTACACATAGGTTCAGTTTTGTAAATCATACTATAAAGACGGTAAATATGCCAAAAGTACGTCATTCAGTCAATTTAAAATCAAAACTAACAAGTTACATTTCAGAATTTAAAGAAGATGGTTTATCAACTGACAATAAAATATTATTTTGTAATTTGTGTCAGTGTGCAGTATCATCTACACAAAAGTTCCTGGTGCAACAACACATTACAACTAGTAAACATCAGGCCAACAAACAACTAAATTCCAAGCAGAGACAATTGTTTTTAACACAACCAACAACATCGAATGTAAGATCTGAGTTTAACATCGACCTGTGCCATTCTCTCATCTCTGCTGATATTCCTCTCTACAAACTAAAGAATAAGGTCTTCAGGGAATTCCTTGAAAAATATACTCAACATACAATCCCGGATGAGTCAACACTTAGGAAGACGTATGCTCCATCCATCTACGATGAGACAATACAGAAGATAAGAGATGAAATTAAAGATAGTTCAATTTGGGTTTCCATTGATGAGACTCCCGACAAAGAAGGTAGACTTGTTGGTAATGTAGTTATCGGTTTGTTAAGTGAACAATATTCTGAACGAATTCTTTTACATTGTGATGTTCTAGAAAAGTGCAATAACAAAACTATAGTTAAACTGTTCAACGAAGCTATGGGTATCCTGTGGCCAAAGGGTATTATGTACGATAATGTGTTATTCTTTATTAGCGATGCTGCCCTTATATGGTCAAAGCTGGACAAGCATTATCTGTTGTATATCCTAAATTGACTCATTTTACTTGTGTGGCGCATGCATTTCATCGTGTGGCAGAAGTGGTCAGAGACAATTTCCTAAAGTAGATTTGTTGAT
Organism: Periplaneta americana; assembly: GCA_025594305.2. Taxonomy (NCBI): domain Eukaryota; kingdom Metazoa; phylum Arthropoda; class Insecta; order Blattodea; family Blattidae; genus Periplaneta; species Periplaneta americana. Next base: position 39,573,501 of record JAJSOF020000023.1, read on the forward strand.
TTCATCAGTGAAAAAGTATTTCTCAAAGCTCCCAGTAGAGTTAACGTGTTGAAAGAAATGTACCCTGAAATTCCATTGCCACCAAAGCCAATTTTAACTAGATGGGGTACATGGCTAGAAGCAGTTGAATATTATGCCGAACATATAGACTCTATTAACAATGTTCTCCTTGCATTGGACTCTGAAGATGCAGTCTCAATTGATACTGCGAAAACAGTTACCTGTGACATAAGTGTGAAGAATGACTTAGCTCACATTCAGCATACATTTTCATGCATCATAAAAACGCTCAAAAGTCTCCAAAATAGGCACCATTCACTATCTGAAAGTTTTGAAATTATAAATAGTACTGTGGAACAACTGATTCGTGGTAGAGGTAAAGTTGCAGATGCAGTAAGAGCTAAGGTGGACACTGTACTTTCAAAAACCCTGGATATGAAGAACTACAAAAGGTTGTTGCTGTGATGAGTGGTGAATCAACAGTGAAGATTAACTTGGACTTATCCCCAGCAGACATTGTGAAATTGAATTATGTACCAGTTACTTCTTGTGACGTCGAACGCTCTTTTAGTCAGTATAAATCTATCCTCAGAGACAATAGAAGAAGATTCACTTTTCAGCACTTGAAAGAAATGTTTGTAACCTATTGTTATGGTAACAGACAATAAAAATTGTGTTTTGTTGAAACTACATTGGAAGATAAGGTACGTCCATTATATTTTTTGTTTAGTTTGATTAAAATGTACCAATATTTAACGTACATAGTCATTTTTTTATAATTTTAAGTCCATATTTAATTCCATATTTTGGTAAAAATCCATATTTAATTCCATATTTTGGTAAAAATAACTACATATATATTTACATATTTCATATATTTTTAGTCCATATAAATCCGTTCCCTGATTATTATTATTACTATTCTTACTATTATTATTAAATCAATAACTAGTAAATAACTGACAATAGTCACCAAAATATAAAAAAAAAATTAAAATGGAGATAAAGCTTACGGTAGTCTAGTAATTATTTTATCCTTCAAAGGAAGATGTTGACCTATATATTCAGGCACCTATTTAAGAATTATAGCAACACTTGCTGATAAATAATAATAATAATAATAATAATAATAATAATAATAATACCTGTTATGCCTGTGTATTCAGCGTAATGCCCTGTAAGTTAATGTCGCTTCTATATACTACTACTAATTGAACCTTTGAGCAAAGCAACATATTACATTTTCTCCGACAGAACAGCGAATAAATTCCTCTTTCCATTTTGTACGAAACCTTCTGTTCCTGCTAGAGACAAAGGGTTTGTAGAGCGACAAGGTACCGACACTGCTTACCTTCAGTACGTGAACGAGACAGAGAGCAATGTACAGGAAACTCCCCTTACTAGTATGAATGTGTTTGATTACACGATGTAAACACGATACCCAGTTTGGTCACCGATGCTGTAAACACTAATCAGATGTCTGCACTTCAGAAATCCGCAACGCAGGAAGGGATTTGGAATGATACACAGCAGTAAATACATAGCCTAAGTTGATGACTGATGAACACCCGGGCGATCCGCACCCAGTTGTGCGTTGGAGCGATGCAAGAGAATATCGTTCTGTGTTGTGCTTAAGGAAAATATTTTTTTAATTCTATGTGGAAAGTCTACGTTAAGCTATGTACTTTGGTTTAGGTACATAAAGTTTAATTGATTTATGTCATGCTAATACTGTAATAATAATAATCGAAATTACTAAATTGGAAATTAAATATTCGGTCATGAAGTTCAGTTTTATACTGAGATTTAAAAAAATCGGCACTTATTCGCACGAAATTTTTTCTCCAAAACACAAAACAATATTTGGCCTTTAAATTCCATATTGCGATTTAAGGGCAAACGCGACTTTTTACGTTACAGTTTCTTCAAAGGTTCGGTAAGTATTCACTATCACTTTTGTAAGTTATATGCTATATATTTAGGGATAATTTGTTCTATTGAACTTCGCAGGATTGTAGATCTACGTTCATCAGATTTATTCAGAGATTAAAAGGCGTTCTCAAGTGCCTATTACTGGGAATTTAAAAACCCTCCTTTAGAGATTAATAGGCATTCTCAAGTATTACTGGGAATTCAAGAATCCACTACGCCAGTCCTAGAACAAAGAGATGGATCCAGGGGTCGTTGTTACCAATTTGGTAGGTCTCGAGACAAAATGACTAGAAATGGTGTGTGAAATGTTCAAAATGGCCATGTGCCGACCATTTGAGGGATACCTGTGTAAACTGCTTGTAAATGACTAGGTATTGTGAAGACATGTCTGTAGAAACCATTAAGGAATAAAGACTTTAGAAGTATAATTTTAATTTTACTGGATTATTTAACGACGTTGTATCAACTACGAAGCTTTTACCGTCGATGGGATTGGTGACAGCGAGATGATATTTGGCGAGATGAGGCCGAGGATTCGCCATAGATTACTTGACATTTACCTTACGGTTTGCAAAAACCTCGGAAAAATCCCAACCAGGTAATCAGCCCAAGCGGGAATCGAACCCCGCTTTAGAAGAATAATCGAAGGAAAATAGGACAATAGGACACAAGTTATTCAGATATTATTGTATACAAAGATTTTCACTGCAAACCAAGGATTATAAACGTGTTTCCAGTATTAATTTTGTAGTTAGGTAAGTATAGAAAGTATTTGAAACTTACATATAACTAGTGGCTTGTGCAGCAAATCCTTCGAACTAAGTTCATTAGACGTTCAAATAAAAATTTTTCAATTTATTTTCAATGAAGAATATCAGACATTTTGAAAGTTATTTGCTTCAATAATAATGAAACATACTCCCACTGAATGTTTTTTTATGGCAAGTACTTTTTCTTGAACCTATCCACCTTCAGTTTTTGAGTTTCAACGCGAAAACTCAAGTAACAATGTCAGGACGATCAGTGGGTTTTTCATGTGGGAGTAAAGCAATAGCTATTTCAGGTCATTGTGGATTGTAGATGAAAGTTAAAAAAAGTCATGTTTGCTATGCTTTCGAACAATAGACATAGCACCTTGGTATAGCTGCTGCATGTAGAGCTTGAAATGTAGAGGGTAAAATCATTTTATCCTGCTAAGAGATCTTGCTGAAATGATCGAGAGACTACAAAATTTTGTAGGCCTCTTATTTTATCAGTAAGTCATACCTTTTGGTCTTTCCTTAGGAACTGTAATTTTTGCGCTCTCTCGAGCCAATACTGAAGAAAATGATGGATATAAATATCTATACCACACCGTCATTAAGTATATGAAAAAGACCCAACCCCACAACTATAAAAATATTTGATTTTAATAACAGTGTTATTATCTTACGTAAGTTTTGTAGTTCTATACATAGCCGCCACTCAGTAAATTATAGAAAAGAAGATCTTATTTAAGATATTCTCTACATTTACATATATAACCTCAAAACGTTTCACTTTCATTAATAATAATTAATATGTATAATTAATGAAAAATAGTCACATCATGGCATTAACTATTAACAAATTTAATTTCTAATGGTAATAATGTCACCAAACCACCTCACGTTTTGTAGATTTTAATATCCAATACACAGCTATACTCAGAAAATTACACATCGCAGAATCAGACCTATAAATTATTTGTAGTAAGTCTTGATGTTGTTAATAACCAATTGAATTTAAGCTCTAAATATATTAGCAATCCTGCAAGTCATGCCTTCGTGTAATAGCCTATTGTTTATTGTAGTGTATGTTTTGTTTTATTCTGAAATGCAATCAGTTCTCAAAACTGACGAAAGATGGATTTTGGAAAATAGGAAAATTATGTAGGAAAACGAACGCTTCACTGAAAGTTACTATTTTTCTGAAAATCCTTGGATGCCAAGCTTCAAAATGACGGTTCATTCATTAAAATCCGTTCAATTGTTTTTCCGTAATTTCCATTACCAATTAAAATTAAATATGGATAATAATCTTCAACCAGACTGCGAGATAGAAACTCTTGGCCACGTGTTGGACTTTTGTCGGAAAGAGAGTTATTGCGTAACAACAGGCATCATAGAGCCCGTGGAGCTATAGCCTGTCTTCTTCGGAACAAGGGTTGGGAAGTTCATGAAGAGGTCCACTGCATTTCTGAAGATGACTCTCACAGAAGAGCAGATATAATAGCAATAAATAGGCAAAAAAAAAGGCTATTATCATAGATCCAACTATAGATGGACAGAGATATAAACCAAGCTCATCAGGTTGATCAAAAAGAGGGCCATTTAAACCTTGTATTCCCTACCTTAGTGCCAAGTATAACATCCCTCTCTTCAATTGGTCAGTGACAGGTTTATTTTTTGGTGCTCGGAGTTCTTTACCAAAATTTACATATAATTTTTAAAACAATTATCAATATCTTACTTACTTACTCACCTACTTACTTACTTACTCACTTACTGGCTTTTAAGGAACTCGGAGGTTCATTGCCGCCCTCATATAAGCCCGCCATTGGTCCCATCCTGAGCAAGGTTAATCCAGTCTCTATCATCATATCCCACCTCCAATTATAATTATCAATATCATCTTTTGAAATTCAAAAAGTCATCTCGCAAATTCTTAGATTCCCTGCAGATTATACAGTTTCATTTATACCACTCAGAAGGCGTTAATTAAGGATATGGTAATTTTAAATAAAATCTTTTATTTATAAGTATAATTTTATAGTCATCTTCTAAGATTTTATTTTATAATTGATAATCAATGGTGCTTAACTATTACATTTTATTTTTATAACTATATTAATATTTAATTAATTATATTTATTTACTGTTAATTTTCGGATCCTCATGGTCATCCTTAATTAAGGCCGGACGAGTTATCTCTCTCTCTCTTATAAATAAACTAATTGTTTCAAAACCATTTTTATATTTATTTATAAATAAAACTATATATATACTCCAAAGTAACACATTTTTTAACCATTCATATTGAAAAGGATATTCGAATTCATTCTCTAAAGCAAGAAATATAACTTGGGTGACAGCTTTCTCCCACGCGACTGAATAGCCTACGTTACGGAAAAGTACGAGAATATTGAAGGGTTAATATACATTGCATAAATATGCGATATGTTATGATGCAATATATTCCAAGCACAAGAACTACATTTTCGATATTTCTGAAGCCATTAAAATTCGAAAGGGAATAGAAGTTTGGTTCGCAAGAGACTTAAAAAAAATACATATGTACATTCCTTCTTCACATTCTTGTGAGCCCTTTGAGAAGGCTCCGTCGTGCCACTTGCCGACTAAGCAAATCGCCCGCATTGAAACATGCAGAAAGGGAGTCGCAGACAAACTGTTACGTGGACCGAGTTTAGCAGAAATGAAACTCATTTTGCGACGAACAAGTTTCACAAAGAAAAAAGTACGAAGCTTTTTCATAAAAGAAATATGAATGTGATGAAAGTGTACGATTCTTGGGTCGTGATCTATCTGTTTAAATTTCCTTCTCTCTTTTCTGCCAGAATGTAGAATTCGGCACGTTTGGGAATCGAATACCGTTGACCCGATTTCTGAAACAAGAAACTTCACTTGGTTTCAGAAGATACTTAAAATTATTTCATTTATAATAAACAGGTCAGAAATAAGTGGCGCGTAGTAGCGTCGCGGTTAAGGCGTAACGCTGGAAGCCCGATTGGTTTGGGTTCAATTACCGATGAAGTCTTGGATTTTCTCCTTTGATATTATACTTCCGGCCACACTATGGACTTGAGATTTATAATAATAATAATAATAATAATTTATTTTAGCTGGCAGAGTTAAGACCGTAAGGCCTTTCTTCCACTCAACCAGCAAAAAGTATACATACATATGGACGAACTTATAAGCTACAAAGAATAGCTACAACAATTTGATTTAGATCAAAGTTACGTGTATACCAGAGTTACTTATGAATTAAAATGTAAAATATTATGAACTACTAATATTCAATGAAATACAAACCGTGTAGCAGAATTAAACTAAAATACATTGAATTTTAATACATTTCAAATAACATTAGATAATAGGAAGAGATTCCGTTTAAGTCAGTATAATTAGAGTGAATTGCTAAGAAGGTTATCCTTTAAGCTATTTTTAAAAATAGTGTTTATTGTCTTGCGCCCCCTAATACTTTGTGACAAGGAATTCCATTGTCGCGAAGTGGACACTATAAAAGATGAATGAATAATAAGATGTTTACTCAGTCTCTAACAAAAATGAGTGCCAAGATTTTTTTTCTTGGGGGTAAAAGTGGCGGGTGCGTAAGACCTTGTTTCCTATTATTCTTCTAAGCGCTCTGATTTATGTTATATTCATTAAACATTTTCTTTCACAATGTGTTCCACAATCAATTCCATTTGATATTATTGTGCCGTCAATTATTTCGCACTAAACACAAATTACTAATTCCAAGACCATATAATGGTGTATATCCTTTAACTATACACGGTTCGGACACTTCAACGTTAAGTCAAGTACTAACAAAAAAGGAATACGCATTATTTATGATTGTGATTCTATTGGTTTGCGTGTAAGTAAATTAACGTTTGAACTATTGTTGCTATACACAATGCGACAAACAGAAATTAAACAATATCTAAGTGAGAATCTGATGCATGCAGTGAAATTTTTTTATCTAAAAGAATTTTCAAGATACGAAGTTCAACATCCCTTTTTTAAAATGGTAACGCAATAATACGGAATTTTACTGTGGTAATGTTGCTCGTGTTGTGGAGATGATTACTGACGTAATGTGCCGGTACATAAATAAAACATAAACATAATTATTTTGGATAAAGCAGAAAATCCTTGCAGTTGTAAGGGTTGTACTTACGTATACCATAGTATTGAACAGTTACTAAATAATATAAATATGTTGAGATTTATTCCTGGAATGTTATTTTTATCCGTTATTTTACGACGCTTTATCAGTTTCTATGCTTACCTAGCATCTGAATGAGATAAAGGTAAAAATGCTAGCGAAATGAGTCCAGTATCCAGCGCTAAAATTTACCCAGCATTTGCCTTTAATGGTTGAGGGAAAACTCCGGAGAAAACCTCAACCAGGTAACTTGTTGAATCGTTGGACCGTTAGGACTTTTTCCATTGCTCATTTTCAAAATTGTAGCACAAAGTTTCGAAGAGTGGATCTCTTTTCGTCGTCAGGTGAAAATCTACTGTGGGAATCGTTACAAACAGCTAGTCTGTCATCAGTCAGATACTTATTGTTCTCCTTTGCTCATAGCTGTATTATTGTCAAAAACCTTAAACCTTTTAATTTTGAGAATTCATCTTATTATTCAATTAATGTTTGGTGTTTTGAAATAAATTGTAGAAAAAATAATCATTACTAGATCAGTTCATAATACATATTTCTCTTTTGTTTCAGGTAAAACTCATCAGATTTCAGTATTACATAGATATATGCCAGTAAGTACACTACAAACAGTTATTTTAGATTTCTTAGCATTCTTTGCGAATCGACCATTCAGCGTTCTTGTCCATACTGCATTTGGAAATGTACTCAAATATTGTATAACCTCATTGCTCATTAAATCATAGGAGGTCGAGAAGCAAGTTCAGAAAATTCTGAATTGAAATAAATATTCAGGTTATCTTCAGCAAAGTACTGACACACAGTTTAGAATAATTTTTTTTATGAGGTCATATATATTTTACATAGAAAATACGCCTCTTAGCTAGTGGATTATTACTTTCATTATCATACATGTGATGTGTACTTATCTTCATCCGCCAGAGGTCTCTGTTAATTTAAGAAATGTCTGAACTGTCAATCGAGACACTGTCTCTCAGAGATATCTGTATACTTATGTATATATTTGATCGAGAAGAACGGACAAGAACATGCTAAACATGATGCTTAAAATATAACACCAAAAAGAATGTAACAAGCTTTAACATGGCAGTGACATGATTCCCCAGTAAGTCGAATCAGACATCTATACTTCGTCCCATAATCCCTGACAGGAGGTGTAAACAGTGCCGAGAGAAAGGGAAAAGGATAATTGCTATTCAACCAATGGCAGAGGTTTATTCCACGCTTGCCTTAAAGTTGGGAGGAGGTAGAACGCTTCAGACCGCCTTCTCTCTCTCCTCCCCCTCCCTCCCCCCTCAACACCTCCCATCCCCTTCCCCTCCCTCGCCCTCTCTCTCTCCCTCTCCCTCTCGCTCTCTCTCTCCCGGCACTGTATACTTCTCCTATCAGATATTATGGAACGAAGTATAAAAGTTTTTTCCAGGTCACTTACTACTACTGTGACAATGACTTCAAGTTGATATTGGAGGGGATATAATATTGACGATGAAAGTATACAGATTGAACCAGTTATCCCTTTTAGTTTAGTTTTATGTAATACGCAACTTATAGACCAACTGAAAACATTGGTCCCTGGTAAAACATTACGAATAGGCACTAAAAATCGATCCCCTTTGTGCAACAGGAAATGTAACCCTACGTTACAATCACGCACTGTATCTCCGTTTAAACGTTAATTTTACATCCTATTATATATGAATCAGAGGTCTACATCGGACGTTTTCGCTCGAGCCCCAAGTATTTCATAGCATAATCCGATAGGTAGCGCACATGCATGATGGGTAAAATTGTCACGAGCGATAAATCCTCGAACGGTATAAGCCGAGCGTTAGACATTCGTTCTTGCTACAGTGATGAAATATGTAGTAACATCATAGATGTTTATCATTTCAAAACTTTGCAGTGTTTAACTAACCTCTTCATAGTACAACTACAAAACTTGCTTTAAAATGTAATATAAATGTTGTAGGTAAATGATTTTTTTTTTTTTTTTTTTTTTTTTTTTTTTTTTTCCACACAGGAGTGATTTTGTTTTTGCCACATCTGATAGATGTTATTGGATGTAAATGTAATTATTATAAACGGAGAACACAATCACGATAATGCAAGAACTGTATCAAGTTTTCTAATAATAATAATAATAATAATAATAATAATAATAATAATAGTAATAATAGTAATAATAATAATAATAATAATAATCTTATAATTAGTGTATCAATATTTGCGTCTGTAATAGTTGTGCAGCATGATTATTCGTTTTATTATATTTTCTGTGACGTTATCTCTGTAATAATATTGTTATTAATTTACTGCTATATCAATAATATTTTGTAAAACGTTTCTACATTGTCGCAATATATAGGCGGAACACTATGTTGTGTGGACCTATCATATTATATATGTGGTAAATCAAATATTGAATAATTATTAATAAGCAATAATAACTGTATATCGAAGTTTTTCATACTATTTTATTTATAACTTCATGTCCCTGTTTTGGTACATTCCATTGACTGTTCCATTAAACGTTTGTCATAAACGTGAGCAAAACATATGTGTATCTTACCTGTCGCCTTCCATACAAGGTAAAACATGTCGGTGAGATGACCTCGTACTGTACTTCTATTTATTACGAACGTATCACGACCGATCGTATCTCACTCGAGGGTGCGACAATCGACCGAGTTCAAGCGAGCGATTTAACTCCAATGCAGCACTCTGATATGAATACTTGGCACCAACTCTTAATCCCATCGTATGGAGAATGCCTTTGGAACAGTTTTATTCTAATGGTTGCAAGTACTCTGTTATCCCACAGTTCACATTTTACTCCAGATCCGACATTACTTTTGATCAGAGATCGAATTTTTATGAAAAATATAGGCCGACATAATGATGAGATGATGATGATGATGATGATGATATGTTGATAATTTTGATGTGGTGTTCATTAATCCTTCGCATGTTACAAATTTTCTAGTAATTTATACCTAATGTGAACATCAAAAAATTGGTCTATTCACATGTTATTCACTAGCGGTCTTACTAATAAAAACTCTATATACAGACGTTTAACTGTCTTATATTTATACAAAGTGTAGCTCGTTTATAAGTCGTGTGTAAATTCCTTACTAATAATCACTACATATGTCGTGTATAACAGTTTAACTGTTAACACAGCTACGTCATAGTTTCGTCATTACTTCGTTACGAAAGGTAATAGAATATCTGAGGTTCTCTATTGCATCCGGTAGAGCGCTCTAGTGTGCTGTGTTAAAGTATCGATAGTACAACTGGCTCTGATCGATTACAACACTATATTTTGGTGAAGGAGTACAAGCTAAAGCAAAATTATTCTGCTTGTTCTGTGCTCTTTGGTGTGTTCTTCTGTGGTTACAAGGCATCCATCATCATAAAATGACAGTCGATACGAACAGCTGTTAGAGGGGCGGCCATTTTTTCTCTATATACGACGCTTAAACAAGGGTTTTCATGTATATAACTACTGCAAAGCAATTCCTATTGTAAAGTTACAGACTGTTTATACATTCATCGCTTATGCATGGTTTATTAGTACAATTTTTGTCTCAACGCTGCATAAGTCTCGTATAAAAACTATAAACGGTTTATTAGTAAGGCCGTAGGCCTGTATTGCAAAGAAATATTCCGTAAGCATAATTTGCAGTCAGTACCTAAACAGGTAGGGAGATTAATTTAGTGTAAACAAGAGAAGTTAATAATTAATATACATAATTGAGTTGAAAATTTTGATGTACCAATTAGCCGAAACCTATAGCAAATGTCCACATTTGTTAGCACTGTCTGTGACATTAGTTGGGGCGGATGGCGATTGCATTCACTACACTGCTAATGACGGAGCAAATTAATCCAATACTGTTGTGTTAACACGCCTAGTAATTAGCCTCCACATTCTTTCTTGTAGTTTTCTCTCAGTAACTGTGGACAATGAAATAGCAATAGGCCTGATCATTAACGCTTTGATACTTAGATTATGAACAATTTCTGTTGCCCATAACAATAAAAAATAGAGAAAGAAGCTTTGTGTTTGTCTTTTAATCATTCTGAATGTACGAGAAACATGTACACATATAATTTTTTATATTGTTAAAAATTGTACTATAATATGTCATGTATTGCCCAAATTACAAGCCTACAGATAAGAATGACTCTTTATTAGTTATTTTCATTCTATGATAGGCCTATCTTATGATTAGCTCATCACGAGAATCGTTTTATACTAGAATCGTACTAGCTCTTCAAAGGAAATCTAAGTGGTCATTCGTCGTTCATTCATTCATTCATTCATCATTCATATGTTGATAATATTACTGGTAAAGCATGGAGGGCACTTCACTTTATTATGAGAATCTTGAAAAAGGCTAGCCCCAAATCGAGGGAAATAGCATATCTAACGTTAGTGCGACCGTTAATGGAATACGGAACTACATGCTGGGATTCCTATAGAATATGTCAGATAAATTCCTTAGAAAGAATCAAGTGTAGGGCAGCTAAATTTGTTAAAGGTAAAAAAGTAGACGGAAACGATACGATAAAAGAACTTAAATGGGAAACTTTGGAAAACAGACGTAGAAAAACTAGAATAACATCATTGTATAGAGCACACCTAGGTCAGAAAGCATGGGTAGCCATAACGGCTCGGTTAGAGAAGCCAACGTACTATGGTAGGAACGATCAAGATTTTAAAATCAAATGTAGGAAACAGAAAACTGTTGTAGGTAAATTCTCATTTTTAAATAGAACTATAAATGACTGGAATTACCTACCTGCAGCGGTCTTTGAGGGCTGTCCTTCCTTAAGGAGATTCAAGAATAACTTAAAAAGTTGTGTATAAAGTGTAAATTAAAATTAGGGTGACATATAATTTTTTTAAGGTGACCTGTATTTATTTAGCCTGACGAGTTACTTCCTTGGTTTGATTTGTAAATTATTTAAAAATAGCGTGTAAGAGGGTCTTAGACTATAAGGGCCTTATTCATAGACATTCTTAGCGCGAGCTTACGGTGGATGATCAGCGAACTTACGTTTTCCGTATTCATAAACCAGTGTTAGTGATATGATATGATATGAATCCTATACAAGTAACTAGTTTAGCACGCTCGTAGCGCGGTCTAGCGAAATGTCTATGAATAGCACCCGGAATGTTTAGTTTAAATGTAGTTCTGTTTATAAGTATGCATAAGGGTGTAATTATTTGTCTTATGTGAGCTGTTGTATCAGTGAAGCGTGGTGAGTCAGTGAAGTTATGGTTTTACAGTGCAGTGAATAGTTCCGATCAGTGATAATTTATAGCGTCAATGAAATGTGTTATATAGTGTCAGTGAAATGTGTTATATAGTGTCAGTGAAATGTGTTCTAAAGTTTCAGTGAAATGTGTCATAGTGCCACTACATTGAGTGAGATGAGAGTAAAGTGAAAGATTATTGTCAGAACCAATGTGAAATTTATGTAGGGCCTGTATATATGTAGGTTGTATTGTAAAATTAGGTTCACGTATTAATTAATTAGGTTTTTATGTATTATTATTATTATTATTTGTAATTATTGTGTAAAATTGTATTGTGTATTCTTATTGTATTGTGTATATAACTGTATTAAGTATATATCTTATGGTATATTAGCTCCAACATTTTAGAGACTGGAAAACAATTTTTAAAATACTGTACAAAAATATATACATAAAAATCATCCGAATCTTGACTCAGGTCGTATTAAAAACATAATAATATTGATATTTTGTTCGGTATACTTGCTAGGGCTCTTATAGCACGCAAATTTACATGACAGTTTTGCTCAGTTGAATATTAAGGAGCCACAAAATCATAATACTAAACACAAACAATGTTAAATTCCCCCTGACAGGTTAGTCCTATTGAACGGTGTTCACAATATGTGTGAATGAAAGCATTCGAAAATTATTACTTGTAAAAAATTAATCAGCGATTAATTTAAACCAAAAGCAAAAAATGGCTGTTCAATAAACATACTACTCGATGAATAAATATCATGAGGATGAAAATTTTAATATTTAAGATTTGTTATGTGTTATCTAATATTACTTACTTACTTACTGGCTTTTAAGGAACCCGGAGAATCATTGCCGCCCTCACATAAGCCTGCCATTGGTCCCTATCCTGAGCAAGATTAATCCAGTCTCTATCATCATATCCCACCTCCCGCAAATCCAATATCTTCCCATCTACGTCTGGGCCTCCCTAAAGGTCTTTTTCCCTCCGGCCTCCCAACTAACACTTATATGCATTTCTGGATTCGCCCATACGTGCTACATGCCTTGCCCATCTCAAACGTCTGGATTTAATGTTCCTAATTATGTTAGGTGAAGAATACAGTGCGTGCAGTTCTGTATTGTGTAACTTTCTCCATTCTCCTGTAACTTCATCCCTCTTAGCCCCAAATATTTTCCTAAGAACCTTATTCTCAAACACCATTAACCTATGTTCTTCTCTCAAAGTGAGAGTCCAAGTTTAAAACCATAAAGAACAACCGGTAATATAACTGTTTTATAAATTCTAACTTTCAGATTTTTTGACAGCAGACTGGATGATAAAAGCTTCTCAACCGAATAATAACAGGCATTTCCCATATTTATTCTGTGTTTAATTTCCTCCCGAGTATCATTTATGTTTGTTGCTGTTGCTCCAAGATATTTGAACTTCTCCACCTCTTCACAAGATAAATTTCCAATTTTTATATTTCCATTTATATGTAGTCGTGCCAGAGAATCAGTCCCATTCCGAGGCTTATTTGAAGGATTCGTAACAAGCTGTTTTTTACGGTGATGGGTTGTTAGCCCTTCGCCCAATCCCCAAGCTGGAGGACCACCCCTCATCGGCTGTCCGAGACTGGTTATTCAATATATTCACAGCTACCCTCCATATCTGGAGGCCGTCCCCTCGATCCGCAACATTATGAATCTAATACTTAACCATTTTCACTTGCGTGATTCGGGTTCCGCATATTGAGAATAGATGGCAGGACTGTGACCCATTTTTAAGTTGCACACCACTTCGGAAGGAGAAGCCGTACATAATGTGTATCTGTCGGGAATTATGTCGTGTATTAGGGTGGGTCCACGTGTAAGTGTTCATGTAAGCGTAGTGTATGAAATGAATGATGATGATGAATGTGAGGAAGTTGGAAAGGGAAACCCGGTGCTGGCACGTAGCCTACTCCAAGGGGGCTGCCAGATTTAACGTAGGCTACCCTTTCTACGAACGAATCACTATCAACAGTGACGTCGACCTGGTTGGCAAGTTGGTATAGCGCTGGCCTCCTATGCTCAAGGTTGCGGGTTCGATCCCGGGCCAGGTCGATGGCACTTAAGTGTGCTTAAATGCGACACGCTCATGTCAGTAGATTTACTGGCATGTAAAAGAACTCCTGCGGGATAAAATTCCGGCACATCCGGCGACGCTGATATAACCTCTGCAGTTGCGAGCGTCGTTAAATAAAACATAACTTTTAACTTTTTTCAACAGTGACATATGTCTTACCTTCATATGCACTGCGAAGAGATTAGGGATTTAACCCTGGCATAGTGGTCCACAATCTAGTGATTAGAAGTTGTGCACCGCCGCCTCTCTTAGTCCCGAGGTAGAAATTTTACAGGAAAATCTCTGATCTCGCCGAGAGTCGAATTCAGGCCGGCTAGCCTGAAGGCAGGCTTGGTACAGCAGAGCTAACTCGATGGACGTGTTTGCGTTTGTGGAAGCTAGACCTTGGCACTGTCGAATCAGCGCCGTTTCTTGTTCATTCATTTTAACGTTAACCGTTATAAATACACGGATCTTGTATTTATCAAACTTCAACCAACTAAACGTAACGCAAACGAACGTTCATCGTGATCCCGGCCTGAATAGTTACTTCCTTACTCCCTGATATGCAATATTGTATTGATTGTAAGCGAAGTGAGGTGGGGTGATATAGGGTTAGGTAGGTTGTGGTATGGTGGGGTGGAGTTGGGTTAGGCTGGCTGAGGAAGAGCTGTTTATGAATTAATAGTAGGATTAAATTTGTGATAGAAATCGACAGCTTCAGCCAACCCAAGAATGGATAGCGTTAGCATAATCCAAACATACTCAGAGTGCAACTCGTTTGTCAAGATACAGTTATACTTCACTTTGTTAATCAGAAATGAATGTACTAAACGAGCAGCGTGAAGTGAATTATACTCTGCAATCTGCAATCTGCAATCTGTTTCCAGAAAGTAGATAACCAAACGCTGGACTCTTCTCATTTCATGATACCATTATAATTTTAAATTATCATATTTATAAAAATATTTTATGTTCGACCATGCCGAAATGTAGTAATTATACATCTGGTAGCAGACCTTTAATGCATGTCATTAAAGTACACCTACTCATCAAAGGTCAGGTCTTTCAGCCAATGACGACTCAGGTTACAACTGTTCAGCCAATGACAGGTCAGCTTTCTACCGTTATAAAACCGCAAGTATCGATTATTCTCGGATATGCAATCGAAAGAGCATTAGCGAAAAGTCACGAAGGCTGGAAATCCAATACTGTTGTAGAAGGTTATGTTCTGTTACTATAATAATTAGCGTTAATTGTAAATAATATTCAAATAAATTCAATTTGTCATCTCGTTTTTCAATGTCTAATTTTATTTCAATGTTATCTCTGTAGGTTCTTATGGCCTAGCAAGGTCACTGTGGACATCTGTTCCTCGGAAAAAATCAATACTTTCGCGTCTGCGCACATCTCACAACATACGGGACATTGCTCCAGGTCAGATACAAGAAAATTAATAATATCAAGTTAGAAATATGGTCGAGCATAAAAAGTCGTATGAAACTCGCCTATAATGGTAATTAAGAAGCTCGTATGAAAATTATGAAACTCGCTTGCGCTCGTTTCATAAATATCCATACTCACTTCTTAATTACCTTCATTATAGACTCATTGCATAATGTACTATTAAATAACTAGACAGCATGTCATATAACGTAAACAATAAAGGAATATGTGTTCATTACATTTATTGTTTTAAATGAATGACCATTTCAGCTGTGTCTTAAGGCAACTTGGTAAAGACAAGCAGCTTTCTGTGTGACTTAAATTTGTGGTTTTCTGTTAAGGGGTTAGGTACAGCTTACAGCAGTAAAATTTTTGGAAATATTAAACATTTTTTTCCTCCATTACTGTATCTTGTACAATAATGAAAATTAGTATTTGTAAAACGTTGTCCTTCTGCTATATGAAAAAAATTTTTACAATTAATTTTTTTTTAATTCGAAATGTGCAGTACACTGTGCAGTGCTGAAGCTTTTCCCTCATAACTCATAAACTTGTTAACTTTTTTATGTTCTCTCTCTTTTATTTTATTGCTGAAACTCATGTTTACAATATCATGCTCTTTCAACTACCTTCCTTTACAAATAATATTTTTTTTTTTTATTTTGTGTTAGAAGAAAATACTGATATTTGATCATTCTGTAAAATGAATTTATTTTTTATTAGATAATCTATCAAAGATAGAGAAGTGATCTTGCATCATATTGTAGATATGACATGCATTAATAGTTTTAGAGTTATGTGTGAAAAGCTTCATCATTGCACAGTGAACAAAATTTTGAAAAAAAAATATATATATATATAATTTTTATATCGTAAAAATATTTTTTTTTCATATAGCAGAAGGACAGTGTTGTACACATACTAATTTTCTTTACTGTACAAGATACAGTAATGGAGGAAAAACAATTTGAATATTTCCAAAATTTTACAGCTGTAAGCTATACCTAACCCCTTAATAGTTGTGTTCCTCATTATAACTACTAGAAGAATATACGCAATCTTTTGAACAAAGCTTGGCTGTCCCGAGCGCCCACGGAAATACCCGATTCGAACTTAGTTTCTCAGACGCCGGCCACTTTCATTTTGACCAAGTGTACAAGCAGCTTCATCTATATGTTTCATTACAATCAAATGTTTTCTTTTCCTTTCTTTGTGCACGTTCATACCATGATGATAATAACTAGAGCCCGGATGTTAGGCAAAATGCCTTTTTTAAACTGAGTTTATGTATGAAAGATCTATTAGAGATGAACACGTTTCAACACATTTTGGGACGATAGGCCGAATTTTTATTTTGCCTATTTTGCCTATTTTATCTCCCGTTGCCTATTTAAAGGTTAAATGCCTTTTTAGACTTTTTACGTCGTTATTGTAGATTTTATATATTTTTATGCATTTAAAATAAATCGCACATAAATTATATAAAAAAACAAAAAAGGACGGTTGTACAGATTAAAAATATATATTCACCTCACACAAATATTTGCTGAGAATCTTATTCTCCAGCAATACATATGTTTCCAAGAAGTCGTAAACTTTTCTCCCCTACCGATTCCATCTTTTATGCCACTTAAATTTGTTTGAACAGTATATATTTTTTTAGTATGTTATTTTACGACGCTTTATCAACATCTTATGTTATTTAGCGTCTGAATGAGATAAAGATGATAATGCCAGTGAAATGAGTCCGAGGTCCAGCACCGAAAGTTACCCAGCATTTGCTCATATTGAGTTGAGGGAAAACCCCGGAAAAAACCTCAACCAGGTAACTTGCCCCGACCGGGAATCAAACCCGGGCCACCTGGTTTCGCGGCCAGACGTGCTAACCGTTACTCCACAGGTGTGGACTTGAACAGTATAACCCTCAGTGCTCAGGTCACTTCGGAGTTTACCAGCGAAAGAAAGAGGATGAGGGAAGTATTAAAAGCAAGTCTCCAGATCCCGTTACTGTTGTCGCTTACACGCACAAGTCACGCGTACTTTGAAGTCTCTGATCCCTTTTCACACCC
The DNA here is from genome assembly GCA_025594305.2 of Periplaneta americana. Classification (NCBI taxonomy): domain Eukaryota; kingdom Metazoa; phylum Arthropoda; class Insecta; order Blattodea; family Blattidae; genus Periplaneta; species Periplaneta americana. Next base: position 39,591,271 of record JAJSOF020000023.1, read on the forward strand.
CTCTTTTTGAGACAATACACAGTCGGAATTCCCGATCTCTGAAAGAAAGTAGAGACATTTCTTCTGAAATACGTTGTTTTAAGTTTGCTCCAATCATTTCATAATTGATCCCACTTGCGTTTCGAAACGGATGAGGAACAGCCAGCAGAAGTGGATAATGAAAAAAAGAATATCTACAATCCTACCATTCCCTATTACCTCAAACATACCAGCTAAAAGAGCTTGAAGTAATCGGACTTCTGGTTGGAGCAAGAGGTACCGCTACTCTCTTCATGAAAGATGTGTTTAAGAGGCTTGGAATACCTACATCTATTATCCCGATTGTAACCTTAGCTTCATTGAAAGGATTCTCCTGAAGAATCACCTATGTTCGAAATCAAACTAAGTTCGGTAGCATTCTTTACTTTTTTGTAACACTTACCTTTCTAAAAATAGGTATATTTCCACTAATCTCAAAAAAAAATATTTGCAGCTATGTACTTGTAAGAATGTCATTGTTAAAACAAAATTAATGGTTTTTCATGAACTTGTAAAAATTTCTATGGTTAAGTCCCTTGTGGCAGATCACGAATGGTGAGAAGATATATAAATTTAAAATCAGAAAGATCTTTTTCCACCTCGAAAAACATTCTCACAGCTGGCTCACTAGGACAGTTGACAACTTAAAAAGCATCTTGTAGTGACATGTAACCAAGGAAAGTGAGTACCGTATGGGATAGTTTATTAAGTATTTGTCTATTTTTTGTCGGTTTTCATGAATAATAAATACCTATTTCACTGCCTGTTTTTACTTTCTTAGTGCCTATTTTTCTGCATATTTTAACCAAAATAAATGCCTAAATATCCGGACTCTAATAATAGCAATACTTGCAATAAATGTCGTAAAGTACTTTAATATCCCTAACAAATTTAACTCTATGACTTCGGAAAAGCGGCACAGTAATCTAGCTGCGATGTAGCCTCTATAATTTGTCAAGGTTCGGTCTTAGCTGTAAGAAGGAGCGGGCTTGGTGGAAGTGAACGCTTTGTACTTTACAAATGAGAGGTCTCTTGTCTGCGTGAGGGAATAAGGTAAGCACGGTCCTTGCGGTTAGTGGCAGGTAATTTACTGCGCGTTTTTGTAAGCAAACCACAACGACTGTAGAACTGAGGCAGCTTTCAGAATTACCTGAGAGCTACAAGTGATATATGCCATAATTAGTGTTTACAAGACAATTTTAGCCTTCATTACCTTCCTGCGCCTGTTAGGAGAACGGCATAACAAATTCTGGACTTCCGAACCGTACCACTCGGAACAGACGGAAGGAAGAGCTAATTACGAAGTTAGAAATATTACAGTGCTTGTTTTACACCACACAACGGGTATTGATAACTTTTTTTCTTTCCAAAATAATGATACACCGAGGAATGGGAAAAGGTTTTAAAACTCTATAATCATAGGATTTTCAATTAATATTTTATATGAAAAATAGCTTTTACATTATGTGTCCTGCTATCTTTCATCTCAGTGAGTTTATAGTACGAAGGGAAAAAAAGCTTTTCATAGAAATAATACTTTTTTACTTTAAATATTATAAACTTATGGAATTTCCCGTAAATATTTAACATCTACAAAACGATGCTGTTATTTTGTTAACTAATGCTGAGTTCCTGGAAATAAAGGCATTAATTCTCTGCTTTCCATTATACGAAAGTTATGTAGCAAGAAGCATCTCCGTTTTAATGTAGGCATCATATTTTTATCTTCTTTGTTTGGTACACTCTTTTAACACTTTTATAATAACTGATTAACGTTATTGCTTCTTTACTGTGTTAATATCAGAAAATTACCTGGCAGACTAGTTTCGGCGTGGTATCCGTCTTTGTTCTAAGGCTGCGGACATCATCTCTGCATTCCTCGTCTTTCACTGTTGCTACCTCTCGTCACTGGAACTCCCTGCTGCCTGAAGTCAAGGACTGCCGAACCTTGAAATCTTTCAAATCCAAGTTAGAAAATTATCTTATGACGAGCTGCCAAACTAACTTACTGTTATTACAAGTGTTGTATTGTTTGTTTCCATGTATTCACTACATTTTTTTTTTAATATTCTAGTGATATTTATTTTACTTCATCTGTTTTTGTTCCATCATATTTCCCGATAATGGTATGTTTATCATGTGATAACTTGAGCTACTTATAATTTTCCTTGTTGTGTGTATCTAATGAATATTGTGTTCATTGTATACTGTCTACTGTACTATTTTGTTATTATTATTATTAATATTATTATTATCTTTATTGTTATTAGTATTAGTATTTATTTATTTAACCTGATATAGATAAGGCCGTCAGGCCTACTCTGCCCCTCTACCAGGAGATTCCAACTACAATATGAACAATAAAATTACAATTACTATTAAAATTTACAATTACAATTACAATAAAATCAAAGTACGAAAAGATTACCTGAATAATTAATGCTAGATAATTTATCATAGAGAAACAAAGAATATTTTATATTTACTGAATTACAAATTAAATCTAGAATAACAAAATTGTATAGATGAAATTACTGAATATTGAAATATTTTGTGATAGATTAAAGAAACTATTTACAAGAAATCAATTACTGACCAAGTGCCTAGTAAGTTTTCGTTTGAATTCAATTTTATTTCAACAGTCAATGATGCTAGCAGGTAGCGAATTCCAGAGTCTTGGCAGGGCTATTGTGAAAGAAGATGAGTATGAGAAGTTGCGATGGGATGGTATTGTTGGTATTGTTTCATGACGAGAGCGTGTGTTCAGATTATGGTGGGAAGAAAGGTAAGTGAAGCGAGACCACAGGTACGAAGGAATGGAAGTGTTCAAGATTCTTTCTATGTGTTATATTATATAACAGTATTATGTCTCATTTCTACTGACTTGTTGTTTACATTGTATTATGGTTGTCTACTTTAATGTTTTGTATGTGTGTGGCCTTAACTCTACCAGGTTAAATAAACTTTTAGTATTATTATTATTATTATTATTATTATTATTATTTTTGTTCTTCTTGTTGTTGTTATTACGGTGATAATGTTTTTGTAATAGTAAACATACTACGCACTTGCACGAGAAAAAATAGTAAACTCCATAGGAGCTGCACAGCAACTTAGCCATACATCCCTTCTTTTCCTTGTCAGTATCAAATGGACTTGCCTTGTTCTCTGGGCATAATGTTATGACCGGCCAAGCTATCTAAATACACCAGTACTACAGTGGACTTTCCTAAGTTCGACAAAACAGAATTGAAAGTTCAGTCCAATAAAGGTAGTGGGTGTGTCAGGTGAAATGAATAGAAATTATTATTGGATATCCATCAACGAATACAGCACTATACTTGCATTTCCTGCCCTCCCCGAGACTTGTGTATGCGCTTCTAGTACCGCAGTAGGTTTCGACAGTTCCGTCTCAAAAAACGGCACAATTCTCAAATAGGAAAAGAAGAGTTCATTAATTTAAAATCAGTGATCAATATGGATGTCCTAATCAATGAAATATTCCGTTTTCCTTTAACAAAATTATCACTACAAGACACAACCAATTCCCATTCAAATAGCAAACCCATTTCTTAGTGCCCGTATAATAATAATAATAATAATAATAATAATAATAATATTAATAATAATAATAATAATAATAATAATAATGATGATTTATTTTAGCTGGCACAGTTAAGGCCGTAAGGCCTTCTCTTCCACTCAACCAGCAAAACGTGTATATACATATGCATGAACTTACAAAGAATTCAACAATTTGATTTAGATGATAGTTACATGTATACAAGAGTTATTTACGAATTAAACAACAAACTACAATGAACTATTAATTAAACACTGAAATAAACTGTGTAGCAGAATTAAGCTAAAATACAGAGAATGTTAATATATTTCAAATAATATTAGATAATATAAAGAGATTATTATGAGCCAATTTTGAAAATACAGAACAATCAGGATGATGTCTAAAGAAAAAAGTAACAATGTAGTCAGTGATAGTTTAAATCAGTATGACTGGAGTGAAATGCTAATAAGGTTATCTTTTAAGCTGTTTTTAAAGGTGTTTATTGTCTTGCAGCCCCTAATACTTTGTGACAAGGAATTCCATTGACGCGAGATGGATATTTTAAAAGATGATGTATAACAAGATGTTCTATGAAGAGATATACTTAGCGTGCCACAAATAAGTGATCTGGTATTTATGTCGTGGTTAGAGTATAGACAAGAGAAACGAGACGAAAGGCATAGGGGCGTGTCTGATTCTCCTACGTAAGCAGTCGAACTGTAGGATGTCGAACTTGATTTCTGTAGAACTTAAGAGCTTCCGCTGTACTTGCAACCAAACGAAAGCAATGTAGGCCGAATACGGAACATTTGAATCTGAGTTTCCAAGAGTTAATATATTAATAGAATTATATTACTTACTTACTTACAAATGGCTTTTAAGGAACCCGAAGGTTCATTGCCGCCCTACATAAGCCCGCCAGCAGCCCCTATCCTGTGCAAGATTAATCCAGTCTCTGTCATCATACCCCACCTCCCTCAAATCCATTTTAATATTATCCTCTCATCTACGTCTCGGCCTCCCCAAGGGTCTTTTTCCCTCCGGTCTCCCAACTAACACTCTTTATGCATTTCTGGATTCGCCCATACGTGCTACATGCCCTGTCCATCTCAAACGTCTGGATTTAATGTTCCTAATTATGTCAGGTGAAGAATACAATGCGTGCAGTTCTGTGTTGTGTAACTTTCTCCATTCTCCTGTAACTTCATTCCGCTTAGCCCCAAATATTTTCGTAAGCACCTTATTCTCAAACACCCTTAACCTGTGTTCCTCTCTCAAAGTGAGAGTCCAAGTTTCACAACCATACAGAACAACCGGTAATATAACTGTTTTATAAATTCTAACTTTCAGATTTTTGGACAGCAGACTGGATGATAAGAGCTTCTCAACCGAATAATAACACGCATTTCCCATATTTATTCTGCGTTTAATTTCCTCCTGAGTGTCATTTATATTTGTTATTGTTGCTTCAAGATATTTGAATTTTTCCACCTCTTCGAAGGATAAATCTCCAATTTTTATATTTCCATTTCGTACAATATTCTGGTCACGAGACATAATCATATACTTTGTCTTTTCGGGATTTACTTCCAAACCGATCGCTTATATTCTTGTAAAACCGAAAATGTGTCTGCGAGTACCTTCATAATGCTTAGAGAAAATTTGACTGAGGATTGTCCAAGTCGGCCATTGACAGAGTCTTGTTTTTTCCCAGTTGCCCAATGACATCACCCCCATCCATCTGCTCCTTCAAAGACGCTGAGCTACTGGCTTACCCGCTCTTCTTACCCCGCAAGAGCCATACTCCCCGCAAGGAATCCTATCGTGAAATTTGGACAGTACACATATTACTTACCACATTAATCCAAATGGATAGAAATTGACTCTCCTGCGGAAAAAAATATATATAATTCCCTATAGACGAAATCGCAGAGGACTGTTGGAATTTGTATTTTATTCTGGCTACAATTAGATTAAAATCCATTCGGGACCACTGGATATCGGTATTTTAAGAGGATTATTGGAATTGGTTGTCACATGCAATACCTTTACGAGGTTAACACCAACAATAAACTATTGTTTGGAAAACATGAAAGACAGAGCTAGAAATTTCCCTTTCGCAATGCAGGAAATTGAGTGTTTGCTACGTAAGTAATAACAGAATATAATTATAAAGTACCAATACGTCGTAGCTTTGTAACGTGTCTGACTGGCCATTGAATCTGAGGTTCGCAGATTCATTCCCTGCGAAAGACGATGAATGGTAAAGAGAGACAGATTCTTTAGTATGGCTTCGTCAGGGAAGGAAATAAATCTCTGGGTTCCATGGCGTAAATTTACGGTATGTAAAATAACTGTGTCTCTGTTAGAGGGCTCTAGACAAAATGTGCCGGTCATTTCTAGCCCACATTGAATTTCATTCCTGAATAGCGTCCGCAGTTGAAATTGTACTCACCTACTTACTTACTTACTTACTGGCTTTTAAAGAACCCGGAGGTTCATTGCCGCCCTCACATAAGCCCGCCATTGGTCCCTATCCTGAGCAAGATTAATCCATTCTCTATCATCATATCCCACCTAACTCAAATCCATTTTAATATTATCTTCCCATCTACCTCTCGGCCTCCCTAAAGGTCTTTTTCCCTTGGGCCTCCCAACTAACACACTATATCCATTTCTGGATTCGCCCGTACGTGCTACATGCCCTGCCCATCTCAAACGTCTGGATGTAATGTTCCTAATTATGTCAGGTAAAGAATACAGTGCGTGCAATTCTGTGTTGTGTAACTTTGTCCATTCTCCTGTAACGTCATCCCTCTTAGCTCCAAATATTTTCCTAAGCACCTTATTCTCAAACACCCTTAACCTATGTTCCTCTCTAAAAGTGAGAGTCCAAGTTTCACAACCATAAAGAGCAACCGGTAATATAACTGTTTTATAAATTCTAACTTTCAGATTTTTTGACAGCAGACTGGATGATAAAAACTGCTCAACCGAATAATAACAGGCATTTCCCATATTTATTTTGTGTTTAATTTCCTCCCGAGTAGTCTATCATTTATATTTGTTACTGTTGCTCCAAGATATTTGAACTTCTCCACCTCTTCAAAAGATAAATTTCCAATTTTTATATTTCCATTTCGTACAATATTGTTGTCACGAGACATAATCATATACTTTGTCTTTTCGGGATTTACTTCCAAACCTATCTCTTTACTTGCTTCCAGTAAAATTCCCGTGTTTTCCCTAATCGTTTGTGGATTTTCTCCTAACATATTCACGTCATCCGCATAGATTTGAAATTGTTATAAAATAAAATTACATTATTGCTACTACTACTACTACTACTACTACTACTACTACTACTACTACTACTACTAGTGCTTTGTAGTAAGGCGTGTCCACCAGTCAGGTTGATCCAGCAGTGTTTTACTGCCGATAAAGAGCTATTCCGCTCGGATGTTAGTAACTGTTTTCATTACTTACTTTACTGACGTACTTAATTACAATTATTCAGTGGAATGCCTCAAATATAGCAGTCAGATTAGAAATGGGGATGGAGAGTAGTAGGGGGACAATATTAATTAGGAAAATTAAATTTTTGGGTAATATTGCACAAAAGAAGAAAAACTGTCAGCATTTTGAATTTTGAAAAAAATATATAAATAATTGTTGTTTAAATCGTAAAAATATATTTTTTTTTTTTTCATATAGCAGAAGGATAGTGTTTTACACATACCAATTTTCATTATTGTACAAAATACAGTAATGGAGGAAAAAATGTTGAATATTTCCAAAACTTCTACTGCTGTAAGGTATACCTAATCCCTTAATCTAACAGGATTAAGGCCATAAGAATTTCTCTTCCATCCTATCAGATAGCACGTAGAAATAAAATACAAAAAAATACAAGCTGTGACAAAAATTTTACATATTAAGTTACATATATAGAGGATCAACAGTGTCAATGAACACTATAAAGCACTTATTAAGCTAAAAAAATAGTTGAAATGACAGTAATAGCAATGATGATGATAATAATAATAATAATAATAATAATAATAATAATAGTAATAATAATAAATACATCACGTATTAAGGATAAAATAGACAATAGCATAGTTATTACATCATGCTGTAGATTAAACCGAAATTGCGCAACCTCACAGGTGTTTAAGAAGAAATTCGATGAACTATAGTCGCGACGCTGTTATTCCCGGCGTGACTCCTCCCTTTGCTTACGTTTTAGGAAGTGAAGGGTCTATAAAGTGTAGGTAGGTAGTATCGTTCGCCATTTTTGTTCTTTCGTTGCCGAGCTACCAGACGAAGAATCTATTTGCCACACCATTAAACATTATCATGTCGTAGCTCCTATGATATTAAGTCAAACGCACTGTAATTCAGCAAATAATTGAGCGCCAAATAACGACCTCGTGTGCTTTCTGCGAACTCCAACGAAAGGGCCAAAATGGCGGGCGATTATATTAAGTATTTATCCAGTCTTAGGAAATGCATAACGTCTTCATCAGCGAATCACAAGACGCACACGTTTAAATGTAGCCGACCTGCAACGTGATTGGCTGCCGAAAATTAGAGCGACGGGACTAATGTGATTCTTTAATTTAAATTTGAATTTTGATATTGTCAGACATGGTCAGGGAGAGAATTCCAGAGGCATGGAATCGATATGCTGAAAGATGATGAATAGAAGGATATTCTGTGCAGAGGAATAGAGAGAAGGTACAGCTGTCAAAAGAAAAAGTGGCCGCTCTCCTGAAACAAAGTGCCCCTTCGGGTATCTTCGCTACAATTCGGAGACAGGCGATGTTACATGTTGTTGGACCACGTTGCCTGATATCTACAGTTATAATTAAAGTATTCTGTGTGTTATCGATAGCATAATGGTAGCGTTCAGGCCTCTTGTTCATGAGGTCCTGCGTTCGACTACAACCACGTGCTTTTTATGTTCTTTTTTGTTCTGTTTTTGAGAGAGACAAACTATACATAATGGCTGCTTTCTCTTTTACGATTATTTTAGTAATTAACATCAGGTTCATTAATATATTATGCCATGACTTTATCATTATGATATTGTGGCTGCAAATGGAAAGAAAAAGATTTTATTCTCAATAAAAATATCTTTCGTGGCATAAACAAAACAAATTTACTGGCGTCGGCCTTAAATCATTCAAACAATTAAGCGTTCAAAAACAAAACAAAAAGCCACAATTCAATATTTAGTATATCTTCCTCTTATCTCAATCATCTTGCAGTCGAGTGGGCATGGAATCGACTAGTCTTCGCAAATAGCGATTGTTCTTAGACACGATATTCCAGGCATTCTGAACATACATACATAAGTGTTCTGTCCATGGGCATGTCTTTCATTGCAAACCCAGCAATCTCCAATCTTTCCTATTTTCTGTCTTCCTCTTAGTCTCCGCATATGATCCACATATCCTAATGTCGTCTATTATTCTTTTCAACCAGAGACCCAACCAATTCCTTTTTCTCTTTCTAATCAGTTTCAGCATTATTCTTTTTCACTCACTTTTTCAAACACAATTTTATTTCTTATTCTGTCTGTCCAATTCACACGCACCGTTCTTCTCCACATCCACATTTCAAATGCTTCAATTCGTTTCTCTTCATTTCGTCGTAATGTCCATGTTCCTTCCCCATACAATGCCACACTCCACACAAAGCACTTCACCAGTCTCTTCCTTAGTTCTTTTTCCAGAGGTCCGCAGAATATTCTTCTTCTTCTATTAAAAGCTTCCTTTGTTCATGTTTGCAGTTTTTCTTGGGAAGGATAGGCCTAAATGCGGTAACATCCCGTTGCTTTCCGCACACCACTATCTCTTTCCCATCTTATTAAATTCCAGGGGGCCCAAGCATGGAGATGAGGAGAGTGGATTTGACTAATTGGGCCCTCCGGACTTCACCGAAAGTCACGGCAAGGGTTAAATATTAATTCTATCAGGATGTTTGACCCGATCAGAGACCGGGAAATCTCAATTAGTCTTTGCCTCCGCATCCTGGACTAGCTTCTACGAATCATCAGAAGATCTTAGAGTGTGATTGGGCCAATTTTTCGGAAAATGTTTCCACACTTTTGCCCTCGTAGCTCAGCGGACGAACGTCGGAATTTAGATGTCAACGTCTCAGGTTCAATTCCTCGTTACTCCTTTTCATTTTATTGTGGTTCAAGATAGTATAATTTAATAATACAAAAAGAAAAACTAATACCAGTATTATGCAACTGGTTTTTTCCAAACCTAATATTAAATTCATGTTATTTATATCGCTAAAAACGATTAAATATATATAACTTGAATATTATTTATACATTATCACTAAAGAACGATAACACAATATAAATGATAAATATCGGTTTGTTTAATTAATATAAGATATTATATAATACGTATTTAATTATCTAAATAAAATAACCTATTTTACAAAGAAAGATGGTTACTTGTGTTATAATAATTACTTACAGAAAATACAAATTATTTATATTGCGAAAGAACAATAACAATATACATAACTTGAATATTATTTTATAATGCTAATGAAGGAAAACAGAATATAAATGATAACTTGAATATTATTTATATCGCTATAGAACGATAGCAATATAAAAAACCGTGAATATTATTCATATCGGAATTTCACAGATTTATTACAGATGTATTTAAGAAATTGTAGAAGAATAGTAATTAGTAACAGTGTCCTATTTATTCTTCTTGGAGCCAAATTTGTAACTTTTAAAAGTGTGGTTACTATGTTGAAGTGTATGTGTTGCAACGGATGCTTGATTTGTTATGTATGTGATTCAGTTATGGGATGCTTGATGTTGTAATTATAGTTTGATTGTGTTTTTGTGACTATTGTGTATTAATTTATGATGTATGGTACGGAAAGCTGCATATTTGTATTATAGAAGTGTTACGTATGTATGTTGTTAATGTTTTTGTATGTTTCAAATTGATAACTGATATTTGTTTTGCAATCGCAATTCCTAATTTACGGATTGTTTATATTTTGTTTACATCGCGTAAGCTAATTTAATTTTCTTTTCCATTTCTCTTTATGCTTATCTTTTTTGTGTATAAAACTATACCCCTAACATACATATGTAAAATAAGGCTAACTCCCATTGGAGATACAATAATAATAATTATTATTATTCATATCGTTATAAAACGATAACAGAATACAAATGATGACTTGAATTTTATTCATATCTCTAAAGAACGATAACAAAATATAAATAACGTGATATCCATAAAGAACAGTAACTGGATATAAATGATAATTTGAATATCATTTACATCGCTAAAGAACGATTAAAAATAAAATGAAAAATTGAAGAAGGCCCGAACCCACAACCTTTGAATCATTAAACAATCGCTCTACCGCTGGTCTACGAGGCCGCAGATATGGAACACTTTCATAGTTCCGGAACTGCTTGTACAAGCACATGCATCGTGTAACATCGCCGCGAACCGAAGTGGACTTTGAAAATATTCGCTGTTCACGAGTGCGGCCACTTTTTTTTTTTTTTTTTTTTTTTTTGACAACTGTACATGTTCCGGATTCAATGTTGTGAAATAGGGTGTGGAGATGTGGATTATTTTAAATAGTAATAAGAGGGAGTTGAAGAGTTTTCGCTCTTTAAATGGATTCCAAGACAACAGTTCTAGTGACGATGTTACATGATGGAATTTACTAATCTCCTTTCTGTGTAAACTCATCTGTCTTCATTCACTTTTATTTTAAGCTAATTTATTTACTTATTAGGGAATTCCCTTGGAATCAATACTACCCAGCGAGGCAATATTCACCGATATAAAGCGAATACTCTCCTCCAAGTGAGTCCCAAGGGCCGCCTTGCAGGGCACCTCGAGCGGGCGTGACTATGAGCGCATACAAATTGCAGGAGCGCGTTGGAAGCGGCACGTTTAAGCGGAGGGGGCAATTTTCATCGAACCTCTAAATAAGTGATGAGCATTCTGATAGAGAAACAAGATGAACAAGCTTCATGATGCCGTGCAGACTGCCCCTCGCTATATCGTCCACTTTAAAAGAACCGAACGCGATATTTTATCCATGAAAGCTTCTCCGTCCGCGTACGGGCAGCGGAATGGAGTGATGTCGGATTTACCCGCGGTTAGGTCACATTTAGCTCGGTTTTGAGTTATCCGTTCTCACTCAATCCTGGTGACATAGACGACGAAGTCTGATTATGGGAGACGAATATGATTCCAACAGATACTGTTAAGGGGTTAGGTACAGCTTACGGTAGTAAAATGTTTGGACATATTCAACATTTTTTTTTTCCTCCATTACTTTATCTTATACAATAATGAAAATTTGTATGTGTAAAACACTGTCGTTCTGCTATATGGAAAAAATGTTTTTACGATTTAAAAGAAATTATTTACTTACTTACTTACTGGCTTTTAAGAAACCCGGAGGTTCATTGCCGCCCTCACAAAAGCCCGCCATTGGTCCCTATCCTGAGCAAAATTAATCCATTCTCTATCATCATATCCCACCTCCCTTAAATCCATTTTAATATTATCTTCCCATCTACGTCTCGGCCTCCCTAAAGGTCTTTTTCCCTCCGGCCTCCCAACTAACATTCTATATGCATTTCTGGATCCGCCCATACGTGCTACATGCCCTGCCCATCTCAAACGTCTGGATTTAATGTTCCTAATTATGTCAGGTGAAGAATACAATGCGTGCAGTTCTGTGTTATGTAACTTTCTCCATTCTCCTGTAACTTCATCCCTCTTAGCCCCAAATATTTTGTAAGAGTAAGAGTAATGGAACGGAGAAAAATTCTCTGCGGCGCCGGGATTTGAACCCGGGTTTTCAGCTCTACGTGCTGATGCTTTATCCACTAAACCACACCGGATACCACCCCGGCGTCGGACAGAATTCTCTCATTAATATATATATATATATATATATATATATATATATATATATATATATATATATATAATAATAGGGAGAGTCTCTCAGATTAATATATATATAATATATACCCAAATATTTTCCTAAGCACCTTATTCTCAAACACCCTTAACTTATGTTCCTCTCTCAAAGTGAGATTCCAAGTTTCACAACCATACAGAACAACCGGTAGTATAACTGTTTTATAAATTCTAACTTTCAGATTTTTCGACAGCAGACTGGATGATAAAAGTTTCTCAACCGAATAATAACAGGCATTTCCCATATTTATTATGTGTTTAATTTCCTCCCGAGTATCATTTATATTTGTTACTGTTGCCCCCAGATATTTGAACTTCTCCACCTCTTCAAAAGATAAATCTCCAAAAAATTATTTTTTTTTCAAAATTAAAAATGGTGGCTGTTTACTGTGCAGTGATGAAGCGTTTTCCTCATAACTCATAAACTTGTTAACTTTTTCATGTTCTCTCTCTTTTATTTTATTGTTGCTGAAACTCATGTTTACAACATCTTGCTCTTTAAAGTACATTCCTCAATAAATAATATATATTTTTTTATTTTGTGTTAGAAGAAAATACTGATATTTGACAATTTTTTAAATGAATTTATTTTTATCAATCTGTCAAAGGTAGAGAAGTGACCTTGCATCATATTGTAGATATGGCATGCATACATACACACAAAATGTCATCACACAATGTTGAATAGTTTTTGAGTTATTGGGAAACGCTTCATCATTGCACAGTGAACTGAATTTTGAAAAAAAAAAAAAAAAAAGAAAAAAGAAAATGTAAATATTTTTTTTAATTCATAAACAAAATTTTGTCATATAGCAAAAAGACAGTGTTTTACACATACCAGTTTTCATTATTCTACAATATACAGTAATGAAGGAAAAAAAAAAGTTGAATATTTCTAAACTTTTACTGCTGTAAGCTGTACATAACCCCTTAATGCGAGAAACATTTTCCTCTTACTAGTTCGGATTTCTACTTTATTTTTAGGTCGATTCGTGTACATTTTCCGAATGACCAGTTTTCCGAAAGGCTGTAATCCTACTTTCAAGTTATTTAAAAACCAAATTACGAAAGTCATTCTTTCGAATCTCATTAATTCAAAATATCACAACTCCTAGTATTTTAATAGATTTATTTTACGACGTTTTATCAACTGCGACGGTTATCTAACATCTGAGTGATATGAAAATGATAATGTAAAAAAATCAAGCCAGGATCCAGCGCCAGAAGTCACCCAACATTTACTCTTAATGGGTTGAAGGAAATCCCCGGGGAAAATCTCAACATGGGAACTTGTCCCAACCAAGATATAAATCTGAAATCCTTCGTTTCATGGTCAGAAACAGCTGTTAGTAATAATTAAAAAGCTCTCACACATTATTAGATATGAGTATAAAATAGGGGAATAGTGGAGAAGATACATATTTTGCTAGTTATAATATTACCAGTATTTTAATACTTTTCCCTCAGAATCTATAGATCCTCTACAAATAAAAATTGACAAGTTTAATGCACACATCTGTATGTCACTTACTTATTTACTTACAAATAACTTTTAAGAAACCCGCAGGTTCATTGCCGCCCTCACATAAGCCCGTCATAGATCCCTATCCTGTGCAAGATTAATCCAGTCTCTATCATCATATCTCACCTCCCTCAAATCCATTTTAATATTACCCTCACATTTACGTCTCGGCCTCTCTAAAGCTCTTTTTCCCTTCGGCCTCCCAACTAACACTCTATATGCATTTCTGGATTCGGCATGGCACGTCCTGAGGTTACGGATAGAAGACGGCCTCCACATATGAAGGGTAGCTGTGAATATATTGAATAAGCAGTCGTGGACAAGCGATAGGGGTGGTCCTCCAGCTTGGGGAATAGTCGAAGGAGCTAACAACCCATCACTGTAGAAATGAGCTTGTTACGAAACCATACAATAAGCCTCTGTATGTCAATAAGTAATTTTAATGTTTTTTTTTTTTTTGGAAATGTAATAGTTATTTTTTTATATGAAAATTTGTGAACTATTTTGTTCAGCAGGAGACCGGTTACATTGTAACCAAAAAAGTACTTAAGATTATTTTTATGTCCACCTCTGTGGAATAACAGCACGTCTGACTGTGAAACGAGCGGGCCTGGGCTCAAATCTATATTGGGACAAGTTACCTGGTTGGGTTTTTTCCGGGGTTTTCTCTCAGCCAATTAAGAGCAAAAGCTGGGTATCTTTCGGCCCTTAACCGTGAACTCATCTCGTTGGCGTTATCACCGTCATCTCAGACGCTGGATAACCACAGCAGTTGATAGAGCTTCGTAAAGTAACTAATAAAAAAATAAATTCTGATGAGACTTTGCATGTACTTATACACGAGAAGAATGTTTTTTTATCGCCTGTTCAACATCTATTTGAAGGATTTAGAGAAGATTTTCTTTTTCAGAAAATGGGAGGCGTGATAGTAGAACAGCCGTGGCGAAAATGTGACTCACGAGCACATTGTGGCTCGCAATGATAGCTATGCATATCTCTTACTTCCTATCTCAAACAACCTCCACCCTCTCACTCATTGCAGTCAAACTCCGTTCCATTTGTATTTGTCTCTGACCTGCGAGTGGCGTATCGTCGCAATGTCTCTCTCGAAACCATGTACCTCTATAAAAACTAAAGTTTCAAGTAGGATGGGAGGACGCATTTTTTGCTACCAATATGATGAGAATATTAAATGTATGATTTGTATAGTAATTGGCCCAGCAAGTACTGGTAATAATAATAATAATAATAATAATAATAATAATAATAATAATAATAATGCTGTAATAGCTACTGATCATACGAATAAGGGAATTCGTTCCGGTTTTATATTAATTGGTTTTATATTGATTGTTGTAGAAATAAAATTAACAAGTATTACGAGGAAAACAATTGTACAACATAAAACGGCATTATACGAGTACTACATGTTACTGATGAAACATTAAAAACTTAAGTGTTATTGTTGTTGTTGTTGTTATTATTGTTATTATTATTATTATTATTATTATTATTATTATTATTATTATCTCTGTACGTCGATCCTTTTTCAGCATATGTACGAATAATGCGGTTAGATCTTCAATTTAAACTCACAGATTTACAGTGTGATGTTAAATGAAAGCTAGATGTAAGGACTTGACAAATGTTGAACTTTTCAAATCTTTGCCAAAAAATAAATATCCGTAGCTTCGTTCTTTCACTTGCTCTGTTGAAGCCATGTTCGCTATAACTTACGTTTGTGAAAAATTATTTTCAAAAATGAAAATAGTAAAACTCAAATTTAGATCACGACTGACAGACAAATACCTTTCGTGATCAACTACGACTGGCAGTAAGTTACATAATTCCTGAGTTTGAAACTCTGTCGCAGAGACATTCTGAAGACAGTTAATTTTATGTTGTGATAATGTGTCCTATGTTTTATTGTTCATTTCTTTCTTCGTTACACGTACTAAACATCAGTTTGTAGCCTTGTACTGTATAAAATTATATTTAAGTGATTGACGTAAGGAAAATTAAAATCCGTTAATAAGTCAGACAGTTGCTTCACTTCCCCTTCGGGTGTCTGCCTCCCTCCATAGGTGCTATGCACGTTGCAGGTTACATAGTGTCTCGGCGCACGATCACATTTTCGCCACGGCTGTAGTAAAAGGAAGAAGAATAAAATGCGTAAGATTTTAGACATATGTCATATGCAGGAGCGTATACTTTAATGACTTTATGGCCATTTCAATAACAGCTTTAGTTACTGTTTATTATATACTGTATATTCTTATTTGAGGACATCTCCGTCTTCTACTTAATATTGTGGAATCAAATGACTTTTATAACTCATCACGTAGATATTTATTAATGGAGAAACATTCGTTCCGGCACCGGGAATAGAACCTAGGACCTTCAGCTTGTCTAAAATGCAGATAGTAGGCCATTGACGATACAAAGGACTAGAGTTCGGCCAGCGCTGTGAATCGAGTCTCGGCATAGCTCAGATGGTAAGAGCACTCAGCGCGCCAAGCTGAGGGTCCTGGGTTAGATTCCCGGTGCCGGAACGAATTGTTCTCCATTAAAAAGTATGT
This sequence comes from Periplaneta americana, assembly GCA_025594305.2. Classification (NCBI taxonomy): domain Eukaryota; kingdom Metazoa; phylum Arthropoda; class Insecta; order Blattodea; family Blattidae; genus Periplaneta; species Periplaneta americana. The sequence continues at coordinate 39,607,966 of JAJSOF020000023.1, forward strand.
ACGTGACTGACTACATAAAGTCATTGATTACACAATATTCAATAGAGGACGGCGAGGTCCTCATATAATAATATATATATATATATATATATATATATATATATATATATATATATACACTGTATACTGTATATATCGGTTATTCATAGATTTCAAAAAGGCATATGACTCGTTTAAGAGAGAAGTTTTATATGATATTCTTATTGAATTTGATATTCCCAAGAAACTAGTTCGATTAATTAAAATATGTCTCAGTGAAACGTACAGCAGAGTTCGTATAGGTTAGTTTCTGTCAGATACGTTTCCAATTCACTGTGGGCTAAAGCAAGGAGATGCACTATCACCTTTAATTGTTAACTTTTCTCTAGAGTACGCAATTAGGAAAGTACAGGATAACAGAGAGGGCTTAGAATTGAACGGGTTACATTAGCTGCTTATCTATGCGGATGACGTGAATATGTTGGGAGAAAATCCACGAACGATTAGGGAAAACACGGGAATTTTACTGGAAGCAAGTAAAGAGATAGGTTTGGAAGTAAATCCCGAAAAGACAAATTAATTATATGATTATGTCTCGTGACAGAATATTGCACGAAATGGAAATATAAAAATTGAAAATTTATCTTTCGAAGAGGTGGAGAAGTTCAAATATCTTGGAGCAACTGTAACAAATATAAATGATACTCGGAAGGAAATTAAACACAGAATAAATATGGGAAATGCGTGTTATTATTCGGTTGAGAAGCTTTTATCATCCAGTCTGCTGTCAAAACATCTCAAATTTAGAATTAATAAAACAGTTATATTACCGGTTGTTCTGTATGGTTGTGAAACTTGGACTCTCACTTTGAGAGAGGAACATAGGTTAAGGGTGTTTGAGAATGAGATGCTTGGGAAAATATTTGGGACTAAGAGGGATGAAGTTACAGAGAATGGAGAAAGTTACACAACACAGAACTGCACGCATTGTGTTCTTCACCTGACATAATTAGGAACATTAAATCCAGACGTTTTAGAAGGGCAGGGCATGTAGCACGTATGGGCGAATCCAGGAATGCATATAGAGTGTTAGTTGGGAGGCCGGAGGGAAAAAGACCTTTAGGGAGGTCGAGACGTAGATGGGAAAATAATATTAAAATGTATTTGAGGGAGGTGGGTTATAATGATAGAGAATGGATTAATCTTCCTCAGGATAGGGACCAATGGCGGGCTTATGTGAGGGCGGCAATGAACCTCCAGGTTTCTTAAAAGCCAGTAAGTATTAGTAGTATATATATATATATATATATATATATATATATATATATATATATATATATACACTCTGGCTACCGGCGGCGTGGTGGATTCATTCTCATTGGTTATGTTCGAATTACGTGGTTAGATATTTTGATAGTGACTATAACTCTAGAAAAAGTAAATTAATATTTTCAGAATCTGGGTTGCGACGTTTCATTTGATCATCTTCGCGATATAACAAATAAAATAACAAAATTTCTAAGTATTTTGGAGCAGTAAATAGAATGTTGAGTAAAATGACAACAGAAGCCACTTTATTAAAGTTTTGTAAAACATTGACTGTGACCTATCTGCTGTATGGCTCGGAAGCCTGGGTATACTTACCTACGAAATAGAATATTGACGAAATGACGGCAGCAGAGATGCAATTTCTACGCAAAGTTAGAAGCTACACAAAAGAAGGTAAAATGAGAATACAGAAATCAGACAGAATCTTTGACAGAGAAGATTTTAAACTATATACATAAGTGAACAAAACACCTAACAGTATGAAATCAGAACTACAAAAATATACCTAACTTCAAAACAAAATTTTGCAACGTATTAAAACTCAAGAAGTGAACTGAGGTCAAATGACCCATCCACGAAGAGAGAAGGCGATGTTTTTATTTGTTTTCCACAACTATAAGACAATTTTCCGGTACTCTTAAGACGGATCTAGTTGATTTCGTAGCCTGAAATTTCGTCTATGTGTAATTGAACAAACTATATATAGAGAATATAATATTAAAATACTCATCTAGATAAAGAATAAACGTTCCCTCAGTAAAATAGAATTATCAAAGAAAATAAACGCCTAAGAAAAATTAACGAATCGCTATATCTACAAGCCTCCGACATACATCAAGTATTTCTAATGAAAAGAATGAATATAGCTATGAAATTTTGTTACTTGTATATGATTAAAACATTGTGTATTCTTCTTCTAGCATTATGCTGTTTACTTTGATTCATTATCACTTCTGCTCCCAGCACTAAAGGTCGACAATTGAGGGAGATCTTGCGGAACAGAAGTTTTGTCGCCATCCCGGCTGCAACGAAACGGAAACTCTTGGTCACGTGTTGGGATTCTGTCGAAAAACGGAGCTGCTGCGCAACAATCGACACCATAAGGCCAGGACTGGTATTGCTGATGTCCTCAAGCGTCGTGGATGGGAAGTATACGAGGAGATAAACTGCGTTTCATTCTTAGATTCGAACGGAAGAGCAGATATTGTAGCCATCCACAGGACTCAATCTAAGAGATTAGTTCTTGATCCTACAATCCGGTTTGAGAGGGATGCCCTGCAGGCACAACACGTTGATGAGGAGAAGAAATCCATTTATGAGTCCTGTATCCCTTATCTAAGCGAGAAATATAACATTCACACTAGTCAGTGGAGTGTTTCTGGTCTTTTATTTGACGCACGTGGCATACTTCCTAAATTCACATGTGATATTTTAAAAGCACTCGGACTCCGATTTTTGAAATTCAAAAAAATTTGTTGAATATTCTTAAGGATTCAATCCAAATATTACATTACCATTTATATTTTGGCCATTGATGATTCTGTTGGGTTTGCATTTCTCTGAATTTTTTACTAAGCAATTCCTGTCTTTCTAAATTATTCTGTAGTGCTTTTATTCTGGATCTTTATGGTCACCCTCATTGAAGGCAGATTATTTTCTTTAAATATTTATATGCTTGTTTTGTATTGTCGATTATAGTAGATTTAAATTATGCTAGTGGCTTGTGCAGACTAAGTTCATGAGAAGTTTAAATACAGATTTTTCAAATTTATTTTCCGGACAGAATATCAGATATTTTGAAAGTTATTTGCTTCCGTGATAATCAAACACACTCCTCGAAATATGTTACATTGAAAGTAACATAATAACTCAATGAAGTTTAACCTTGCCAGATGTATCTATTTTTAAAAAAATTCCCTCAGAATGGATTTTTTGCCAAATGCTTTTCTCGGACATATCCATCTTCATTTCTTTGAGTTTCAATACGGGGCGCGAGATAGACAGGAGTGCTACACATAATTCCATTGACGACTTTGAAGGGGTCGGTGAAAATATTTATCTATGAAAAGGGGGAGGTTTGCAGTGCTAATAATTTTGAGAACCACTGGCCTAAAACAGTTCAGTAAAATCCAAGAATAGAAACAGAAAATGTTTTGAGTTGGAATAGATTCTACAACTTAATCGATGGAAGTAGATGATTAGAAAGAAGAAGAATAATATGATGATAATGTTTGTGATAATGATGATAGCGGTGATAAATCATCAATGAAAGGTTAAATCTTTCCTAGTCTCCTCTTGTTTGTAGTCTGGAAGAAGCGGTAGAATTTTCCCTTAAGTCTTCATCTCTTCATAGGCAGGATATAAAAGGCTTTACCTCGTATATTTTTATACCCTGCCTCGCATATCGACGCTACCTGTGCAGAATCGGGCTGGTCCAGTTTGTGTTCTCTCCCTGCGCCGCGGCGGAGTAATATCTGACCGACGTCCAGCGTTTTGCCACTGGAGTGAAGATTGATTGCCCTCCGTGCAGAGACTTCATTAGATAATTGGAGCCATGTGACCTCGTTTGTCGGCTAGACCGATCAGTTGATTACCTTCCATCAAAGTGTCACAAGTGATTAAGTCTTAAGATGCAATACTTGTTCAGAATCTTTATTCGTTTCATATCTAAGTAAGGTATAAGATTTTGGGCTTTCACCGTAATTATGTTCTATAGAAGAGTCTTGGGATTCCAACCTTCTCCTGAGACAGTAACTGCGCCGTATTTGCCCTACTTAACAGCTTCCTTTAACAAAGGGTTTATTGCGTGACATCTAAAGCAGTGATGAACAAATTCTTGCACTCCGTGCAAAAACTGTGCAAGTCTAGAAAAGCGTTCATAGTTCATGCACAAGAAACCGGTTCTCTGCCGAAGCTGTATCATAACACGTGAAGATGGGTTAAATATGAGTGAGTTGTTTCGAAGGTGCAAACAAAGTGGAATAAATCAAAACGTATTTGTGAAATGATAGATGATGAAAGGTAAAGTTATTTGAAATAAAAATGTATTTAAAGGACACCATTATATAGGATAGCTCCCGAAATAATTAAAGTTGAAGTATTGTGAGACATATTTCTGAAATACAGAGGAAAGTTTTCGAATAGCTTAAAGAATATGTCTTCCAAATGCCACGCATATACCTTATAGTTGAGAAGATAACTTTTAATATACGAATAAAGCAAGCAATTGAATTTACGGGTAACTGATATTAAAGTTTAGTTTCATTAAAACGCCTGTGTACCAGAGCGATAAAAATAGCGTCACGGTAGCTATATACAGTATTTTTCACACATCAAATAATATTTTATGCTCGACCATGCCGAAATGTAGTAATTATATACCTGGTAGCAGTCTTTTAATGCATGTCATTAAAGTACACCTACACATTAAAGTACAGGTGTTCAGCCAATGACAAGTCAGCTTTGTACCGTTATAAAACCTCAGCCAATGACAAGTCAGCTTTGTACCGTTATGAAACCGCAAGTATCGATTATTCTCGGATATGCAATCGAAAGAGAATTAGCGAAAAGTCACGGAGGCTGGAAATCCCATACTGTCGCAGAAGGTTATGTTCTGTTACTATAATAATTAGCGTTAATTGTAAATAATATTCAAATAAATTCAATTTGTTATCTCGTCTTTCAATGTATAATTTCATTTCAATGTAATATCAATGTTAATATTTAGTTTACTCTGTGGGTTCTTATAGGCTATCAAGGTCAATGTGGACATCTGTTCCTCGGCAAAAATCAATACTTTCGCGGCTGCGTACACTCACAATTTATGAGGTATTGCTCAAGGACAGTTAGATACAAATACAATGAATAATTTCAAGTTAGAAATGTGGTCGAGCATGAAAAGTCGTATGAAACTCGCCTATAATGGTAATTAAGAAGTGAGTATGGATGTTTATGAAACGAGCGCGAGTTTCATAAACATCCATACTAGCTTCTTAATTCATCATTATAGGCTCGTTGCATAATGTACTATTAAAGCATTTTTTTAATTTAATGGTTTTCAACCATATTTAACCATGAAAACCCTGTACACCAGAGGTTTAAAAATAAAGTTCAGTATCATTCTAGACTTCAAAAAAGTCACTAATAGGCCTATGAGAAAAAATGCTGCAAAACTTGAAGGTTGCAGTTAGGGCACCAATGCAGGTATATTATACTATACTAAAGTATGATGGGTAAAAAGATAGTGATTTCGTCACCACAAGGCAGCATTTGATCGTTAACGGGTAGATTTAAGGGCCAAAATAGTTACAATCTTAGAAGTTGGTGCATGAGCGGGAAGAAATAAATAAAAGATCTGAATGGAATTACAACAGGAAGTTTGGTGATTTAATGTCGTGAATCGTGTTTAGTGTGATGAAAGTGTATTTAGGGGATCATAGATATAGAGATCAGTTAGGACGTTATAAAATTGAAAAAGATGTTGGGAAATTAAAAAGTGGCTAGTTAATACATATAGTTACCGGTTGAAGTTTATTGTAAAGAAAATCTTAAAAAGTGATGTAGTGAAGATTATGAAAGATAATCTTAGTGATAGTATTTACAATTTTCTAGTCTATAGTTTTTTTTTCTGAGAGCTGATTGTGGTTAAGAAATGAATGATCAAACTAAAGTGAACTAGATACTCATGTCAGGATTTAATAAGATTATTATAATGACGTGTATTAGGTAGAAAAAAGATCCCAATGAGTATAACTGAGTGAAGTGTTAAAGGTTTTTAAATAGGAAATGTTAGTAGGCTATAGGGATTTTAATTAGGATAGTCGGTTAAAATTTAAGAATGATATTTTGATAAAGTAATAATGATAAACATAATAATATCCTTTAGAGTAGAACGAGTTAGATGTAATGTAGAAAGACGGAATTGTATATAAATTTAGTTAGCAAGATTAGAATGCTGAAAGGAACGTAAGTGTGGAACGAGCAGATGGTGAACATTTAAGATCAATAAGAAGAAATTGACTGTTTGCAGTTAAGTTAATAGCGAGAGTAGATGAGTTATTAGTTTAACATGCTGTCGGGATTTTATACTAATTTTAGGTATATGTAATAGAAAGTTATGGTAAAACCCGTATATATAAGTTGTGTTACACCATACCGTAGAAGTGGGTAAAGTCAATCAGTGGGTGTAAAATCGATCATTTGCGATTTTCATTGAAAATTATATATTTTCTCAGTTATTTGTTAAAATTTTGTTATGCTGACTTCATTGCCTTACATTGTAAATGTAAATGTAAGCGAGAGGGACAACAAAAAGCCTGCGAATGCCAACAATGGGAACAGTGTGTAATTACCGTTGAAGTGAAAATTGTTATTTTCAACTTTTTCTCTTAAATGAATACGAAGTCTTATAAACTCTAAATTATAGTCAGCAGTGAAAGCAGACAGGAAGTATACGTAAGTACTTTTCGTTGAGATTGTATCCTGAAATAATAGTTTTGCAGTTCGTAAATGTTAGTATTGAAACTTATTATTTTAAAGAAACTTGTACCTTTGTAGGGTTAAGTCGATCATGCCATCGACCTACTCGAAACAGATAGGACCAGCTGGAAGAATAAATTGTTCACTGAAATACCTCCAGCTAACACTTATAAACAGAAAAGTGTCATAGTATAGCTTAATTGATGGGATAGTGGGGAAAGAGGAAGACGAAATTATGGTGAATTTCTTGCGTAAGAGAAGCACTACCAAAGGAACATATTTTGTACACCCCTCTGTACCTGACTATGGGAACAACGTAGTTTCTAAAGTGACATGAGGAGGGGAAGATTTCAAATAACATCTGATATAAACCTAAGCAATGTTTAATTTCATTTTAGATTATAATTGAAGGGTGGTATTTAAATGTAAATTTTGAATTCTTAAATCTTTGTTTGTTTGTATGTGAAGTATTAAAATGTGTTTTTATGTTTTATAAGTTGGTAATCATAGTCACGATTGTACAGTGGAGACGTGGAGACCTATAGGCCTAATTGTATCGAATAGTATGATCACAGTAACAAAAGGTACACTATATAATGCTATAGGCATATATTGAAGATTATTATTGTTTTTACACACTTTATAACAAATAAAATATATGTAATACACTTAATTTGTTTTTTAAAAACATAAACAGTGATCGACTTTACTCCGTAAAATTTTAAAATCGATCTTAAACTAAAATTCAATGGTGATCGACTTTACCCTATTTAAGCAGGTAACTTCGATCACAAGTCAAAAAAAAAACAGTTTTTTATAGATTGTAATTCAATTCTTGTAACGCGTTTTCATAAGTGAAGGATATCACGACAAAATCCTATTTTCTGAGGAACTTCGCTCCATTGCATAACCTCAATATCATTAAAAAATTGCAAAATTTTGATCGACTTTACCCTCTTCTACGGTAACTAATATAAATGTTGATGACAAACAAATAAGTATATCTATTTTATACTTCTGGTCTCTGCACATACCTCTTATATTAAAATCATGTAGGAAGTATAGTATAGTATATTTATACTCTAAGGACTCAGGATAACTATGCAGTATATGTTTCACATATCAAAGTGTAGATTAAAGTTTTTTTATTTTACTCCACTAGTTTACCACCATATAAAAACCATCCTTTTCCCTTAGTACAAAATAATAATGATAAGAATAAACAATCGTTACTGTTAGCTGAATTTATAATTGCAACAATCCCACGCTATACAGTATAATCTACAGACGCAGAAGGATTACATTGGACACGTAAATACAGGGAGTCTCTTACTGCGGCAATAAAGTACGCTGTGTTTACTGCGGGCGAACGAGAGCTCTTCAAGACTGCGTTTACAATTCGTAACGTGTTTTCTTATCTTAGAAGAGCGCTATAACGTAAGTCTCAGGGATACGAGCCTGGAATTGGAGTCGGCATAGCCCCTGATCCTGCACGTGAGATAAAATCTTGACCAGTCGTATAACAGGTTCGTGACGGGCCTGAACCAGAGATTTGGCCCCTTGTTCGCACAACACAATAATACTCGCTTATTCCTGTTCTAATTCAATTACTTTTACGTGGACGACCAAAATGTCATTTCTTTATGCTGGCATTGCATAAAGTACATAAAGAACTGTTCGTTAGATACTAGAAAAATATTATACTTTAGAGAACCTCAAAAAGTTTTAATGAAAAGAGTACAGGGTTGTTTCCGGTCTCTGATAACGAATTTGAATGAAGTCATGTCCGTCAGAAATCACACCGACAGCTGAATTGCGGCGAGAGCTAACAGATCAGTAGTGAGTGATTTCATAATCAGAGTGCGCATGGTGTATCACAGTAGCAATGCCCAAGAAAATAGAGCCTTTTTGGGAGGGCTACATAACAACTCTTTCCGATGTCAAGTACACTTGCGTGAAAATCATAGGAGCTTGCAAAAACGTGGTTTCATTATTTCCAAGAAAGGCATCTTGTGTGTACTTAATAAGACTGGCAAAGCTCGGATGGGTTTAATTCCAGAGTGGAAAAAGCAAGCAAATCCACCCCCATCACAAGTCGCCGCACCCCAAGAGATGATACAAATTAATTCCATTCGAAGCTTTACCAATCTTATTAAGTACACAGAAGCTGCCTTTCTTGGAAATAACGAAACCTTCTTTATTTCAGGCTTATTTTATTTTCACTTACCTGTACTTGGCATTGGAAAGGGTCGTAATGTACCCCTCCCAAAAAAGCTCGATTTTCTTGGGATATTAACAACCCTGCCAGGGATAACTTCTTCCCCCCTCCTCAAAAATATAATTGTTTAATTCGAGTATACTTTATAAAGTACAGTAGCCTATAAAGTACGCAAATAAAATAATATTGATGTATTATCATCACCGGCAAGCTGACAACAATCAATAACTTAGGAATTACACATCTTATCTTAAGCCTGCTCATGGATATAATTATTATTTTGATCAAGATGCAAGACAAGCAACTCAGTGCGACCAAGCGTTGAGCCGTATCGAATGAGGGTAATAATAATTTTATGTTTGGTATTCTCTATCTAGGATTCTATCCCCCTCATCAGAAATCTTAATTCGCACCCTGTGAGAAAGTGGTTATGAAGTAGTTAACGAGAAGGAAGAAATATAAAACTTTATTGTTCAAATCTCAAACATCCTTACAGTCCTGATTATGATAAACGAGTGATGTGGTTTTAATGTTTCCGTCTTGACTTATTTATAACTAGCCGTACCCGTGCGCTCCGCTGCACCCGTTAGATATAAATATAAAGTAATTACATAATTAAAATAGGACATTTGATCCAGGGAACATTCGTGTTTGATAGAAGGATAAATCGTTTAATATGTTACTTAATTTATATGGTATTTAAAATATTAAAATGCGATCATTTTTATCCAGAGACCACTCATTTGGTGCAATGACAATTCCTTTAACATTTTTCCTAATTGTTATTACCAATTATTTTTGGAAAAGCGAAAATTAACAGAAAAATTTTGGTTACAGATTTATTATTATATTATATTATATTATATGTTTATATTATATTATATTATATTATATTATATTATATTATATTATATTATATTATATTATATTATATTATATTATATTATATTATATTATGAAAAAGTGTATTGATAACGGATGTACTCGAATTAGAAAGTTTTTAATTTGTTGTGGGAGCTCTTGAATCTCAGGAGGAACAACTTTTACAACAGCGCAACATAATCTGCTTGGCTCATTAACCAATTTTTTTGCATTGCATTTATTGCATATGTATTTTATGTATTTTAACACGATTCAATTGAGCATAGTTAAAATTTGAATTATAAAATAATGGATTGCTAAGCTAACGTACTATTATTGCATACTAAATCAATACACTCCGTTGTTCGTTAATTCTCTGAGATAAAAATGAATATGTTCATAAACATTATTATAAGAAATACAGGAAATGAATATACAGAATAACCTATCAAGTTTTCTGTGCATAAGAAGCTATTTTAATCTTACCTGTCCTCAATTCACTCACAAGTTACTGTAATAACATTATAGCATTATGTCCATCCAGAGAAACTACACTTTCCAATGATGAAATAATAATTAATTATACAAATCGGTTAATTTATCTTCCGATATTACATCATACAAGCACAGAAACATTGTCTGTAGGCTATGTTTCATAGCTTTCGATTGTTGTGTCCAAGGCCCCTTATAGACGAAGTCATTTGTTTTTTATTTCAATACACCGCCTTAGATGACAGTTATTTTAATTTCAAAACTCATTTATCTCATTAAATATCAGTCCTATCAAAATTTTTCAGAGAATAAAACTTATCAGAAATCATTTTTAAAGAAACGTTTGTTATATAACATATTTCACAAAAATCAATAATAAGCGAGATATTTCGATTTATTTAATTCAGGCCCCCTTATAACCCCCCTTTAAAATAACGTATTTTGAATGCCATATAGCCTATAATCTAAGTTACAAAAAACTTAATTTATATTCCAATTTTCATCGAAATCGGTTCAGCCATTATCGCGTGAAAAGGTAACAAACATACAGACAGACGGACAGACATACAAACAAAAATTTCAAAAAAGCGATTTTCGGTTTCAGGGTGGTTAATTATATATGTTAGGACCAATTATTTTTGGAAAATCGAAAATTACCAGAAAAATTTCGGCTACAGATTTATTATTAGTATAGATGTCAACCCAAAAAAAAAAATTTTTGTTAACACATTTTAATTACTTTGTGAACGTTTTCACCTTATGTTGGCATCTTCAGACAATATGGATATCTGTACATAATGTATATCAAAATTACATAATACATGTGACCAATTATACGAATAAAAACTTGAAATTTTGAAAAGGCAATTAAAAACACTTTTAAAAATCTAACTAAAAGTACAGCAACAAGATCAATCAATAAGTATAAGAAATATGCATATTTAATATCATACAGGGATCGTCCATTACAGATAGAGATCACAACCGGGCTATTGTGTGGGATCGATAAGCCGTATTGTTATTATATGTGTGAAGACTCGTAGGTGGACACTTATTTGACAATAGAACGAGTAATTAAATGTGCATATTTTAACAAAGAATACTATTAGAATATTTGAAAAAATATTTTCTTTACATATTTGCTAACGAGTGATCATAGTATTACTTACCTAAATTTGTGTAAACTAAATTCGTCTTGTATTTTCAAACTTCCTAGTGATCCATACCATTTTCTATTCACGCCTAAACACCAACTCAGAAGCATATTAGTTATCCATGACCTTATATATCTTCATTGATTTGCAAATATTTTAATGGTATTCTTTGTTAAAATCTGCGCATTTAATTACGCATCCTATTGTCAAATAAGTGTCCACCTACGAGTCTTCACACATATAATAACAATACGGCTTATCGATCCCACACAATAGCCCGGTTATGATCTCTATCTGTAATGGACGATCCCTGTATGATATTAAATATGCATATTTCTTATATTATTGATTGATCTTGTTGCTGTACTTTTAGTTAGATTTTTAAAAGTGTTTTTAATTGCCCTTTTTTAAATTTTAAGTTTGTATTCGTATAATTGTATTATGTAATTTTGATACACATTATGTACATATATCTATATTGTCTGAAGATGCCCACACAGGGCGAAAACGTTCACAAAATAATTAAAATGTGTTAACAAATAGTACATTATGCAACGAGCCTATAATGATAGTAATTAAGAAGCGAGTATGGATTTTTATGAAACGAGCGCAAGCGAGTTTCATAATTTTCATACGAGCTTCTTAATTACCATTATAGGCGAGGTTCATACGACTTTTTATGCTCGACCATATTTCTAACTTGAAATTATTAATTTTAATTGTATCTGACCTTCAGCAACGTTCCGTATGTTGTGAGATGTGCGCAGACGCGAAAGTATTGATTTTTTCCGAGGAACAGATGTCCACATTGATCTTGACAGCCTATAAGAACCTACAGAGTAAACTAAATATTAACTTTGATATAACATTGAAATTAAATTAGACATTGAAAAACGAGATGACAAATTGAATTTATTTGAATATTAGTTACAATTAACGCTAATTATTATAGTAACAGAACATAACCTTCTGCGACAGTATTGGATTTCCAGCCTCCGTGACTTTTCGCTAATTCTCTTTCGATTGCATATCCGAGAATAATCGATACTTGCGGTTTTATAACGGTACAAAGCTGACTAGTCATTGGCTGAGGTTTTATAACGGTACAAAGCTGACTCGTCATTGGCTGAACACCTGTACTTTAATGAGTAGGTGTACTTTAATGACATGCATTAAAGGACTGCTACCAGGTGTATAATTACTACATTTCGGCATGGTCGAGCATAAAATATTTTTTTGGGTTGACATTATAAATAAGTCAAGACGGAATAATTAAAACCACATTACTCGTTTATCATAATACGACTTAATGGATAATCTACAAAGATGAATTCAAAATTCAAAAGTCCTGATTATGCTCACAATAACATTCACGAACAGAGCAGGAATCCGATTAACCTCCTGTCACTTTTGTGGGAAACTACTTCGACTCAGACTGAAATCCATGGCGATCCATAGGTTAGCAGCCCTGTTTTAGACATTCGTTAAAAGAAATATACTGTGCAACGTATTGCGTCGTATGTGCTGCTCTCTATGTCTTTTAGACAATTAGAAAATATAAATTCTTCCCGATCGACTGTAACTCGGAATATGGTTCTTCTCACCCTAAAAATTGCACTGAATGAGCTACCGATTGTTATTTTGTTTTTCTTTACCACCATTGGAAAAAGTCCAATGTATATCTCTTCTAATGAAAGGGCAGTTCTGTTAAGAATGTTTAAATTTAGGTATAGAAAGTTAAATATTTTTATTTCAGTCTTGAATATAAATAAGACACAAAGATATTGTAAAAAGCAGAAAAGACCTTCCTAGGATATAATTCACTGACAGGAAATACATTTGTGCCTTACAGAAACGAGAGCAACAACTTCGCAACTTGTATTCAAAAAGTACAAAGTTTCCGATTATGCTAATGGGCTCGAATCCGGCAAAAAGGCCGGAAACGTGGAGTACATAAACACACCGTTGCAGAATCAGCCCCGATTCTCTGCATATTATTGAGATTTGTGGCACGAACTCAAAGGATGCAATTTCAACATTCCTTCTTCATTATTTCTTATTCCGGTGAATATTTCTTATTGTTGATTCCACTTACCCGCAATTTCTCTTTCAGGGAATATATTACGCTTTTTTTTTTCCTCTTGTGCCTCCACGTTCATCCTGGTTTACTTTTCATCTCTCCCTCTCTCTCTCGGTCTCCCAGGCTGTGTTTTCCCCTGAGTCCGCGCTAACGAATTGCCACGACGTGAGCTACATTTAGCGCGAGACTTTAATATCGAAAAGCTCTGGTCGGTCTTACAACTTGCCGGCAACCACAACTCACACCCTCGCCTACAGTGCCCTGGCTCGCAGGAATCCACTTTCGGGCTACCTTCCTCTCACACTTCACCTCTTTCTTGATTTTCTTCCTTCGTATTCTTCTTAACTTACTTTCTTTGTCTACACGCTTTTCTCATTTCTCTATAACTCCCTTTTTTTCTTCATTTTTTCCACTTTCTTTTGCCTTCGGGCTTGTCCATCGCCAGTGATGGGACCCATCTGACAAACCGTCTGACATAGTTTTGAGTAAATATCAAGAGATATTTATAACACCTGATTCAATCTCTAAGTAAACTGAAAATTCTCATTGAAATTTCATAGGGATAAAATTAATTTTTGTACTGAAAACTTAAAAAATGGTGCAAAAGTACCAACATAATATAGCTTAAATCAATATCTCAATCTTGAATTGTCTGGGATAAGACTGCCTTTCGTCCCGCTCCGTGGCGTCGCGGTCTAAGGCATCCTGCCTAGGACTCGCGTTACGGAATGCGCGCTGGTTCGAATCCTCATGGGGGAAGAAATTTTCTCATGAAATTTCGGCCAGTATTTGGGACCGGTGTCCACCCAGCATCGTGATGCACAAGGGGAGCTACGATAGGTAGCGAAATCCGGTTGCGAATGCCAGCTATAACGGCTGGGGGGATCATCGTGTTAACCACACGATACCTCCATTCTGGTTGGATGATCGTCCACCTCTGCTTCGGCATGTGGGCGTGAGACCAGCAGCCGGTTGGTCGGTCTAGGCCCTCCACGGGCTGTAGCGCCACGGATTATTATTATATAAGAGTGCCTTTCAAACTACGATCTTCAATTCTTTAAATGGAACTAGTTTCTTGATTTTAATTGATTTATTTGACAACGCTTATATCTAGAGAAGAATAAAGAACTATATATAGTATTTGTGAACATAGAAAAGGTGTTTGACAGAGTGGATTGGAATAAACTGATGGGAATCCTAAAGAAAATTGACGTGGATTGGAAATAGAGGAGGCTGTTCAGTAACTTAATATGAAACGAGTCAAAGTCAGTATAGGAGAAGAAATATCAGAAGGAAGCAAAATAGGGAGAAGAGTACCTCAAGGATGTATTTTATCACCTACAGTGTTCAACATCTACTTGAGGATTTAATGAATAACTGTTTTCATAACATGGGAGGAGTGATAATAGGAGGAGGAAAGAGTAAAGTGGATAAGATTTTCTTATGATATAGCGTTATTAGCAGAAAGGAGATGATACTAAGAGATATGCTACTGGAACTAAATGACAGCTGTAAGCAGTATGAGATGAAGATAAATGCAAATAAGACGAAAAACATGGTCATAAGAAGAAAAATACAGAAGATAAATATGCGAATTCTAAATGAGGCAGTAGAGCAAGTGGACATTTTCAGATACTTGGGGTGTACTATAAGCAGTAACATGAGCTGCTACCAGGAAGTCAAAAGGAGGATAGCAATGGTAAAGGAAACTTTTAATATAAAGAGGAGCATCTTCTGCGGACCTCTAGAAAAAGAACTAAGGAAGAGACTAGTAAAGTGCTTTATGTGGAGTGTGGCATTGTATGGAGCAAAAACATGGACATTACACGAAGTGAAGAGAAGTGACTAGAATCATTTGAGATGTGCATATGGAGGAGAATGAAGCGTGTGAAATGGATAGATAGAATAAGAAATGAAGCTGTGTTGGAAAGAGTGGGTGAAGAAAGAATGATCCTCGAACTGATCAGAAAGAGAAAAAGAAATTGATTGAATCGCTGGCTAAGAAGAAACTGTCTACTGATAGATACACTGGAAGGAATGGTGAACGGGAGAAGATTTCGAGGCAGAAGAAGATATCAGATGTTCGACGACATTAAGATATGTGGATCATATGCGGAGACTAAAAGGAAGGCAGAAAATAGGCAAGATTGCAGAATGCTGGGTTTGCAATGAAAGACCTGCCCTTGGACAGAACACTGTGTTGTATGTTGTACTCTTGGCAGGTGCTGATTGTGCTAAGCAACTGATAGTACTAAAAGCGAGTTTTATGATAGAAATATATCAAATATAAACAACAATAAACGAAATACAACAACTGGGTCGGAGTTCATGAGGAACAACATTCTCTACACGAGCTATGAAGTTGCGTGGGGAATTACTGAAGCAAAATAACTGTGTACGGGAGGAGAATTTATTAAAAAGCGTCTCATTAAAATAGCACAACGTATACAGTATGTTCTCAAGAAAAGAAGAATTTTAAAAGAAATCTTAATGATAATGATGAACGATATGTTAAAATTTCTGGTGAGCTCTTTATAGAAAAATAGTAATATACGTTACAAGAGCGGTATGTTGACGTTCTCATGTTCGAGGAAAGGATTGAAAAAGCGAAACGTAGGCCTAGTTGAGCTTTTTTAATTTCCGAGAACATGAAAACAAACATACCGCTCGTGTATCGTACATTATTTTGTGCGAAGATCGTTTATTACATACTTGAAAGACGAATTTCTAATTAGTTGCAATGAAATCTCCATGTTGGTTTCTGTTTAATGACGGCAACTTCGGAAAACCAAAATATCTTTCTTCAACTTTGTTGCTATAAAATGTTTTCTGTGTTTACTATACTCCAGCAGGCCGTGATATACGTCTGTCTTTTTTTTTTTTTCCCAGTCTATAAATGCGAACTTAAAACAAACGGTAAGGTTATGTGATGATTTATTTTTCATTTTAATATTTTAACAATATTATTTATATAACATATTGCAGTAATAACATCGGCATCTGGAATCTTGTTGATTTTTTCACGACTTCCTTAATGTTACTTGTATCAGGAATGTAATAAGTTTCGTGGAGTAGTAGACTTTACTTAATTTTTGCAAATATTTCAAAACAATAATTAACATTGCAATTTAGGTGAAATTGCAGTGGTAAGTTTTCAATTTATAATTATTACTATGTTATTTATAATTATTACTATGTTAAACATCTCTAAAAATAATATGTTAAAAGCCTAAAGCAGTAAAATGAATGTCGCGCTGAAGCGGTAAGAAGAGGGAAATTTTTATGTGTGTTACGTTGGGAATACAGAATGTGGTATTTCACACATACCGCGTATTGGTTCTGTGCGGAAAGCAAGCAAATACGCACGATCTCGCACAAAATATTTTTTTGTTCGCATACATTTGAGTTTTTAATCCCGATTATTTGTAATAAGTAAACTAGTTCTGTTTCATTAAGAATAGCAATGAGTTTATTTCATATTGGAACCGTCGCTGAGCACTAAAAAGGAGGATTTAAGGCAATCTAGTGTACGAGGTGAATGCGGAAGGTTGGTTTACTGATATCACTGTGGAACTCCTACTACTGCTTTAAGTATATATATATATATATGTGTATGTGTGTGTGTGTGTGTGCGCGTGCGTGCGTGCGCATATATGAGGGGCTCACAACCAGAGTGGACCAAGTCAACCAGTAATCAGTTTGTGGATTAATACAATCTCGGATGAAGAAAACTTAGATTTATTCATTGCCATAACAAACGAAGTCCATAACTCATTTGTTATTCCACAGAGGGCAGCATTTCCTATGGAAGGTGAAGGTTGCTAAGCGTGAGCCAGGAACTTCAAGACTCAATATCTCAGAATTATTCCAGATGGACTTGGTCCACTCTGGTTGTGAACCCCTCATCCTATATATATATATATATATATATATATATATATATATATATATATACATAGCCGTACCCGTGCGCTCCGCTGCACCCGTTAGAAATAATTATAAAGTAATTATATAATTAAAATAGGACATTTGATCCAGGGAACATTCGTGTTTGATAGAAGGATAAATCGTTTATTATGTTACTTAATTTAAATTGCATCCAAATAATTAAAATGCAATCATTTTGGTCCAGAGATACTCATTTGGTGCAATGACAATTCCTTTAACATGTTTCTTAATTTTTATTACATGCAACCATAGCTTAATGAAGATTGACATCATTTAGATTTATTTTATTTTACTTGTTATAGGTTTCCATTTAATTATGGTAATAACTTAATTTTAACCCTTATTTTCTACGCATTCAGTAAATGGCGCTTGGCCCACTATGGTTCTGAACCCTGCAAATAACTTAAATTATATTATGTAATATTATATTATATTATATTATATTATATTATATTATATTATATCAGAAGTTACTGTAATAACATTATAGCATTATTCCATCTAGAGAAACTACACTTTCCAATGGTGAATTAATAATTAATTATACAAATCTGTTAATTTAGCTTCCGATATTACTTCATAGAAACGCAGAAACATTATCTGTAATCTGTAAGCCATCTTTCATAGCTTTCGATTGTTGCTGTCCAAGACCCCTTATAGACGAAGTCATTTGTTTTTTAATTCATTACACGGCCTTAGATGACAGTTATTTTAATTTTAAAACTCATTTATCTCATTAAATATCAGTCCTATCAAAATTTTTCAGGAATACAACTTATCGCAAATAATTTTTAAAGAAACGTTTGTTATGTAACATTTTTCACAAAAATCAATAATAAGCGAGATATTTTGATTTATTTAATTCAGGCCCCCTTATAACCCCCCTTTTAAATAATGTATTTTGAATGCCATATAGCCTAAAATCTAAGTGACAAAGAACTTAATTTATCGCTAATATGTTTTCGCGGGATATCAGCCGAGTTAAGATTTTGGAATGCTCAAGCTTTCGACTGCTATCTCTGCAGCCATCTTCAGAAATGTCCGAACAGAAAGTCGGCATTATATAGATGTGGCTGTCTCAAAACGGGATTGGTTGGCGGATATCCGGGGAATTCGCTCGTAAGCTCCGCCCCCTCCCGGGATTGCTGCGTGAAGTTTGGCGGGCGGCGAGCCTTTCCGCCGGTTGGAATCGGTTGCCGTCCTCGTCCGTGATCTTCATGCCTTGATTGTAAGAGGGCCTTTGGTCTATAGACGAAGTCATTTGTTTTTTTTTCTCCAATTCATTATTGTACATCCCAGTAGTGTCTTGATTTGATGGCAAACAGTTATTTTTTCTATGCTGTGTTGCGCCATTTTAAACAGCCTCAGGTTCTCTTATGTTCTTTGATTCTGTCTTCTACTGTGCGGCCAGTCTGCATTATCTCACTCGCATGGAAATATCACTGTCTATCAAAATTTTTTAGGAATCCTCCAATAAAACTTATCGAGCAAATTATTTTTAAAGAAACGTTTGTTATGTAACATTTTTAGAAGACAGAATCAAAAACATAAGAAACCTAAAAAATCTGCAGTGGCGCAAGAAAAGGAGCATAAAATACTGTTTGACCACACCAAGATATTTACTGGGATTTCAAGGATAGAGATCAAGCTAGAAAAACAACTTTAACAGAGACAGTGGACTCCAGCTTCATACACCCCTTAGACCAACTTTCAAATAATGGCGGAACAGGCTAAACTTTTGAATGCCATATAGCCTAAAATTTCTACATCACTTCCCTGAAGATGGCTGCAGAGATAGCAGAACTTAATTTATATTCAAATTTTCATAACCAACGCCGAGAAAGCCTAAATCATACAAACTTAATTTATATTCAAATTTTCATATAAATCGTTCAGCCATTATCGCGTGAAAAGGTAACAAACATACAGACAGACAGACAAAAGCGATTTTCGGTTTCAGGGTCGTTAATGATATATGTTAGGACCAATTATTTTTGGAAAATCGAAAATTACCAGAAAAATTTCGGCTACAGACTTATTATTAGTATATATATATCTGTGTGTGTGTATAGCGCTGGTTGGCGAGTTGGTATAGCGCTGGCCTTCTATGCCCGAGGTTGCGGGGTCGATCCCGGGCCAGGTCGATGGCATTTAAGTGTGATTAAATGCGACAGACTCATGTCAGTAGATTTACTGGCATGTAAAAGAACTCCTGCAGGAGAATTCCGGCACATCCGGCTACGCTGATATAACCTCTGCAGTTGCAAGCGTCGTTTTATTAAACTATTATATATATATACTGATTTCAAAGAGGTTTGCTTTTGAAATATTCCAACAAGCATTTGTATTATTATATAACTAGCCGTACCCGTGCGCTCCGCTGCACCTGTTAGAAATAAATACAAAGTAATTACGTAATTAAAATAGGAGGTTTGATCCAGGGAACATTCGTGTTTGTTAGAAGTATAAATCGTTTAATATGTTACTTAATTTAAATTGTATTTAAATAATTAAATTTCGATCATTTTGGTCCAGAGACCACTCATTTGGTGCAATGACAATTCCTTTAACATGCTTCTTATTTGTTATTACACGCAACTATAGTTTAATGAAGATTGACATATCATTTAGTTTTATTGTGTATACTTTATATTACTTGCTACATGGTTCCATTGAATTATGATAATAACTTAATTTTAACCCTTGTTTTCTACGTCTTCAGTAAATGGCGCTTGGCCCACTATGGTTCTGAAACCTTTAAATAACTTAAATTGTGATACAGCATAAACAGTGATATGTAATTATATTTCTTTCTTTCGAAAATGTAAGAATTCACGATCTCCTATGCACCATTGCCATGGAATGAATAAATGTGTTTTTTCTTCCTACTCAAAAATTTTATATTTTGCACATTGGAATTACTTGCAGGAACAACAACGCTACAATCTGAGGGGGCGGTGAAAACGTATTGTATTATTATTTTAAAAGTCTATCAGACCTACCAAATTTTGCATAGAATAAAACTTATCGGAAATCATTTTTAAAGAAACTTTTGTTATGTAACATTTTTCACAAAAAAACAATAATAAGCGAGATATTTCGATTTAATTCAGGCCCCGTTAAATGAAGTATTTTGAATGCCATATAGCCTAAAATCTAAATTACAACGAACTTAACTTATATTTCAATTTTCATCGAAATCCGTTCAGCCATTATCGCGTGAAAATGTAACAGACAGACAGACATACAAACAAAAATGTCAGAAAAGCGATTTTCGGTCTCAGGATGAATAATTATACATGTTAACACCAATTATTTTTGGAAAAGGGAAAATTACCAGAAAATTTTCGGCTACATATTTATTATTATATTATATATTATATTATATTATATTATATTATATTATATTATATTATATTATATTATATTATATTATATTATATTATATTATATTATATAAAAAGTGCGTTGAAACGGATGTACTCCGATAAGAAAGTTTTAATTTGTTGTGGGGCTCTTGAATCTCAGAAGCAACAACCTTTACAACAGCGCAACATAATCTGCTTGGCTCATTACCCAATTTTTTTTTTTTTTTGCATTGTATTTATTGCATATATAGTCTATTTTATGTATTTTAACACGATTCAATTGAGCATAGTTAAAATTTGAATTATAAAATAATGGATTGCTAAGCAAACGTACTATTACTGCATACTAAATCAATACACTCTCGTTGTTCATTAATTCTCTGAGATTAAAATGAATGTGTACATAAATATTATTTTAAGAAATACAGAAAACGAATATACAAAAAAACCCTATCAAATTTTCTGTGCATAGGAATAGTTTAATAGCTTTCGATTGTTGCTGTCCAAGGCCCCTTTTTCGATTGTTGTTGCCCAAGGCCCCTTATAGACGAAGTCATTTGTTATTTCATTGCACCATCTTTGATGGCGTTATTTTAATTTTAAACTCATTTATCTCATTAAATATCAGTCCTATCAAAATTGTGTAAAGAATAAAACTTATCGGAAATAATTTTAAAGAAACTTTTGTTATGTAACATTTTTCACAAAAATCAATAATAAGCGAGATATTTCGATTTATTTAATTCAGGCCCCCTTATAACCCCCCTTTTAAATAAAGTATTTTGAATGCCATATAGCCTAAAATCTAAGTTACAACGAACTTAATTTATATTCCAATTTTCATATAAATCGGTTCAGCCATTATCGCGTGAAAAGGTAACAAACATACAGACAGACATACAAACAAAAATTTAAAAAATGCGATTTTCGGTTTCAGGGTCGTTAATTATATATGTTAGGACCAATTATTTTTGGAAAATCGAAAATTACCAGAAAAATTTCGGCTACAGATTTATTATTAGTATAGATGAAACAAAAGGTCGTGTAGCTAAAGTGATATATATTTCTTATTATTATTATTATTAGAGGACCTCGCCTAAACAAAGGAGGATTGTTCGGCCGGCGCTGTGGGTCGGATCCCTGAATAGCTCAGATGGTAAGAGCACTCAGCGCGTTAAGCCGTTCGATTCCCGGTGTCGAAACGAATTTTTCGCTATTAATAAGTATGATACCTACTAGTCACAATTCTCTTAAAGCTACTGAAATAACATGGAGCATAAAAATGAATACAAAGGGTGGTTGTGTGTTTGACATTTTATAATTATCAACATATTATATTAGTACTCTTACTAGTGGAAATATTCCTATTCTCTTTTGCATTGAATTATAAATTTAAAGGTATTGTAATAAGAAATCGGTGCAGAAATTGTAAACTAACGGCAACATACCTTTATTCTCCACGCGACAATTTTAACATTGTTACTAATTATGGTCGAAACCACTCTATCGTAATCGTCGCTGTTCTGCCTCTAGAAACCAGCGGAACATTGTCATTGCTCTGCAGCAGATTATCACAGCACGTGATATAATTTCCGATGTATGGTGAGTCAAAATGTATCTCCGTCGCATATCTGGTCGCTAAATCAATCATGCGACGCCGTCAGCCTGCGGGGTAGGAAAGAATCGGACGTGCAGGTGGTAGCCTATAGGACATGACAAGACACAGCGTGATCCACAAGACAATGTGCTGCTGCGGGCGTACTTTTTCATTTGGGCAGTGTCTAAACCAGAAGCCTATAATTCACGGCACCGGAAGATGTCTTCAACTTTCATATAAAGCTAAGTCAGCAGTCGGGCGATAGATAAATATACACGGTGTCCACTTATTGTATACCTTAACCCTAGAATGCTATCGTACGTAATTTTCACATAATGGGTAAACAATTGATCCTTTGTACTTTATCTTAGTAAGGATGATGATAGAGATAATCCGATAGTCAATATAATGTAATATAATCTAATAATTTTATTTAGAGCTCAGTCTAATTGACATATCATAGTTTAAAATCAATAACATTTACAAATATAAATGATCATTGCATATTATAAAATTGAAATGTAAACGTTTTCGCGCTTGGGCATTATCAGGCATTTGACTCACAATATCTTCTACAATTTTTACTATATCTTTGCTGTGAAATATGTACCAGATAATTGATATTAACAATCTTGTAACATGTAACCCACTAACATATAACAAGAAAATTAGAAACGTATTAATATCTTCAATTTGATTAAATAAATTTATAGCCTATGTGTATAAATTAATCAACCTATATTATATTTGTATTCTATAATTTTGAAATATATGGTCCTACTTTTCACGTGCGATATTATTCTTCTCTAGTGTTAATATTATATTATATAATTCCATTGCCGCTGTAATTTAAATTTTAGTTCCTATTTTATTTTACTTATTTATTTTTATTATTATTATTTTTTTATTTTCTATATTTATCTTATATTAATATTGTATTATACAATTTCTGTAACTGTAATTTTAATTCTATTTCCTATTTTTTTATTTTATATTCTCTTATAGGCCTATTAATATTATATCTGAACTGCGACCGAACACGAGCGCTGCTCATTCGGTCTCAAATTTTGTTAATACTACTATATCTCCTGTTTTATATTGTTTGTATTATTTTATTTCTATTTCTCTTGTTTGTTTGTAATTATATTCTTTATTGTGTATATTTAAATTTAAATAAATAAATAAAATAAATAAATAAATTGTGTATATTAATAAAGAACGATTTACATGGTTAACTCTATGATATATAACAATCTGAAATTTAAATAAATACAGATATTAAAATTATATGTGATAAAATTGTAACTTAAATGTAGTGTTGCTCTTATATTTCTTAATTATAAAATTGTCATAATTAAAACAACATAATGAAAAACCATATGAAGAGTTCGCGGGAAAAACGATGAATGTGACAGTTTTCTTAAGATTGATGTCATTATCTAATTCAATGGGTCACTGCGAAATTTAATGTTATACTTATGAAAAATGGTAAAAAGGAGAATTATCACCACGAATATAGTAATCCTTTCCTTTATTTTCTATAGAAACAGCACTACATCTTGCAGTTATAGACTCAATTAGATCATTATCTAATCCTTAACAGAAATGTGACATTCATCGTTTTTCCCGCGAACTCTTCATATGGTTCCTCTTAAAATTCATAATAGGCCAATATACTTCTATCGCACCACAAACACTCAACCATTATTATTATTATTATTATTATTATTATTATTATTATTATTATTATTATTACTATTACTAAATCCACTGTCACTAACCTGGTCACATATCTAAATCAAATTGTACCAATAATTGAAACGCAGGGACAAATTGATTCAATATATATTGATTTCAGCAAAGCTTTTGATGTAGTTCCGCACTATATCCTTCTTCATAAGTTAGGAAATATTGGCCTTTCTGTAAGCTACGTAAAGTGGTTCGAAAATTATTTAAGTAATAGAGTTTCATGTGTAAGACTGTTTAATATACACTCTTATTCTTATAATATAAATTGCGGAGTCCCGCAAGGATCTACTTTAGGACCTCTCCTATTTATTATATTCATAGATGATATATGTAAAAGAATAAGTTCTGACTGTTTATTATTTGCAGACGATTTAAAAATTTTTCGTACAATCAAAAGTAGTACTGACTGTCAATCACTTCAATGTGACATTAATTCAGTCGGTATATGGTCGGAAGACAATGGTATGAAAATTAACATATCCAAAACTAATGTAATAACCTTTTCTAGAAAAACTTCTTCACTGAAATTTAATTATTATCTAAATAATATACTAATTAACAGAACGGATTGCGTAAAAGATTTGGGAATATTCTTTGACAGTAAATTGTATTACATTTACAATCACGCAATCAGAATGCTAGGAATAATACGGTCAATAACTTATTCTTTTTCCACGCCCGATTCTCTTTTAATGCTATACTATACATTGGTGCGATCGAAACTCGAATATGCATCTGTAGTTTGGAACTCGATTACAACTACGGACTCGGCTAAATTAGAAAATATACAAAGAAAATTTATATCCTTATGTTCATTCAGATTTCTGCCCATTAATTCCGGGTATAGGTATGAGAGAAAATGTGAATATTTTAATTGTCAAAATCTATGTGCTAGACGCCATGAGCTAGATTATCTGTTCTTTTGTAAAGTCCTCAAAGGTGATATATCCTGTGACTCTTTCTTAAACAATATTACCTTACGTATTCCAACGAAAGATATGAGAGCCCACAAACTTTTCCATATTAGAAATTCGAAATTTCTTTCACCAGTCTCCAGATGCATTAAAAATGCCAACATGCATGGCTGCGAATTCGATCCCTTCAATGTATAGACTTTGTTTGCTCTTGGCAACGATTTATCATTTATGTATTCTTTTAGGCATTATACTCAGTTAACATTGTCTCATAGTATTCTTAGTTTTCCATTCGTCGTCATTATTGTAATTAATTGCAATTATATTTGTGTAATAATTATTTTTGTTTTATGTTTTTGTTATATTTGTGCTGAACTGTAATTGGCCACTGGCTGTTGTACAGCACATTAAATAAATAAATAAATAAATAAATAAAAAATAAAAATTATTATTATTATTATTATTAATATTAATATTGTTATTATTATTAGTGTTTATTATTATTATTATTATTATTATTATTATTATTATTATTATTATTATTATTATTATTATTATTATTAGGAATTTTGAAAGCCGGTAAATATTACAGGAGATAGCAACAAATAGGAAAAAATACAACCATCTCCTCTTAAAGTTTCACACCTAATATTGTGTTGAAATCTAGAAACAGGTATATGAATTTCAGGAGTATATTATGAAATGCAGGTTGCATAAGACTGTTACGAAAGGAGCAAACGAATCACTGTACTGTATCCGTTTATGACATGGACATGAAGTCTACTTGAACTATGCAAGCAAATACTTCACTCCTTCCACTGTTTGCAATTATGAAAATAGCTAACTATTCCAAATCTGAGCGAACATAATCATAACAGTTAATGTAATGCGAACTTCGAGTGAAATGTAGGAAAGATGGTGCTGAACGACTGGACTATTTAGAAGTATTGTTCGAGGATCAGCGACTACGTTTTGATACAATTGCAGTGGCTATCAAAATCTTTATCAATTTCGTTTAAAAGCTTTATTCATGTCACATTCTCACTTACAAAGAACATTAAACAAACTGTTCCTAGAATTTCTCTAACACTTGGAGTTTCGGATTCGCGAATCGTAAAATTTGATCCTATATCTCCATAAAGATTTCGCAGAGTCGTTGAGTATGAAATACGATTTCCTCCAGTCGGAACGGAGTCCTGATATGGAATGAGTTGAGATGGTCTGGGCACAGGAGTAAAGCTGACATGAACGAATTTTAGCTAGCAGCTAAACGGACTCTCTGAAGATCGAGTCTTTAGAATGAAATGTATAGGAATTGTATCAATTTATGAAAATCAATTAATGGAGTGTTGAATTTAAAAGAAGATCGCTGGGTAAGAGTAAAAGGGTTCTGTCTGAATTCATTCTTACTTTACAGGAGAGAATTCTGATGCTTGACTTCTAAAATGAAACATTAAATATATCCGAAGCTTCTTGTCTATGCGGATGACGTGAATATGTTAGCAGAAAATCCACAAACGATTAGGGAAAACACGGGAATTTTACTTGAAGCAAGTAAAGCGAAGGTTTGGAAGTAAATCCCGAAAAGACAAAGTATATTATTATATCTCGTGACCAGAATATTGTACGAAATGGAAATATAAAAATTGGAGATTTATCCTACGAAGAGGTGGAAAAATTCAAATATCTTGGAGCAACAGTAACAAATTTAAATGACACTCGGGAGGAACTTAAACGCAGAATAAATATGGGAAATGCCTGTTATTATTCGGTTGAGAAGCTTTTGTCATCTAGTCTGCTGTCAAAAAATCTGAAAGTTAGAATTTATGAAAGATTTATAGGGTAAACTAGGGTCTGTTGGACACTTTGTACTTTAACGTGTTATCACGCCACTTGTGGGCACCACATTCTGCTAGAAGTCAATGACGGAAGTAGCCCCACTCGTGGCTACTTCCGTCATTGACTTCTAGCTGAATGTGGTGCCCACAAGTGGCGTGGTAACGCGTTAAAGTACAAAGTGTCCAACATGCCCGACTGTCCAACAGACCCTAGTTTACCCTGTTACCGATTGTTCTTTATGGTTGTGAAACTTGGACTCTCACTTTGAGAGAGGAACAGAGATTAAGAGTGTTTGAGAATAAGGTTCTTAGGAAAACATTTGGGGCTAAGAGGGATGAAGTTACAGGAGAATAGAGAAAGTTACACAGCACAGAACTGCACGCATTGTATTCTTCACCTGACATAATTAGGAACATTAAATCCAGACGTTTGAGATGGGCAGGGCATGTAGCACGTAAGGGCGAATCCAGAAATGCATATAGAGTGTTAGTTGAGAGGCCGGACGGAAAAAGACCTTTGGGAAGGCCGAGACGTAGATGGGAGGATAATATTAAAATATATTTGAAGGAGGTGGGATGTGATCATGGAGAGTGGATTAATCTTGCACAGGATAGGGACCAATGGCGGGCTTATGTGAGGGCAGCAATGAACCTTCGTGTTCCTTAAAAGCCATTTGCAAGTAAGTACAGTAAGTAAGTATATTACTTCTCATATCTTTCTCATACTGCTATTTTATGATACTGAACTGTCACTTTGCAGATATAACTTTTTTTTTTATTCCCAGATATCTCAAATGAATTCAGGTTTGCAATCAGAACATTTTATAAACTATAACTTTTTAAATTGGTTTATTTTACGACGCTTTTTCAACCGCTATGATTGTCTAGCGTCTGAATGAATTGAAGGTGATAATTCCAGCGAAATAAGGCCAGTGTCCATCGCCGAAATTTACCCAGTATTTGCTCTTAAATTGTTGAGGTGAAAACTTCAACGAGATAACTTGTCTCAACCAGCATTTGAATCAGAGCCCGCTCGTTTCAAGATCATGCATGCTAACCGTTATTTCACAGCGGTGGACAAACTTCAATAATGATAAAAAAATGTTGTGGTCTCTTCTAAATCAGATATAACTCTAAATTTGAGCTTAGACATCTATGATTTATTTCTGAATCACTCACTTTTTCAATATCGGATGAGACTAGCATAAAATAAAATATAGAATCAATTTAATATACCTATTGTATTTTATTGCCAACATTTACATCCCTGTAATGTGGACCTCACAATTTTTGTATCCGGTGCCACAATTACGTTCATTACAGATATACCTTTTGTAGACGCTCTTATAATTAGACTTTAGAGCCCATTTAAATTGATCATTATTCCCACCTTTAAAAAAAACCTAACAACTTCATTTAGATCATTCCAAATTGCCAATTTTAAAACTTTGTTCTTGATTTTCAATACACTTATATCGAACACATACTGTTTCTAATAATACTTGTTACTAAAACATACTACCCCATTGTCCAGTAAGTTCATTATTATGTCTGTTTGTTGCGTGCATTTCATTTTACAGATTTCACTAATTTTCTACATGTTATACTTACTATCCTAGCTATCCTCCTCTGCCAGACTCCTCAACCTATTTTCAATTATCTCTATCGTTTTACTTAACTTCCTATTACACTTCACTAATTCATTCAGAATTGACACTTTTATCACTCTGTTCTTGATTTTCAGATCACTTAGACTATATCGAACACACACTGTTTCTAATAATACTTGATACTAAAACATATTACACCATTGTCCAATATGCTCGTTATTATGTCTGTTTCATGTGTACCTTTCATTTTCCGATCACACTAATTTTCTACATATTATACTTCGTCATCCTAACTAGCCTCCTCTGCCAGACTCCTCAACCTATTTTCAATTATCTCTATCGTTTTACTTAACTTCCTATTACACTTCACTAATTCATTCAGAAATTGCACTTTTATCACTCTGTTCTTGATTTTCAGATCACTTAGACTATTTCGAACACACACTGTTTCGAATAATACTTGATACTAAAACATATTACACCATTGTCCAATATGCTCGTTATTATGTCCGTTTCAAGTGTACCTTTCATTTTCCGATCACACTAATTTTCTACATATTATACTTCGCCATCCTAGCTAGCCTCCTCCTCCATACTCCTTACCTATTTTATTCCCTCTAAACAACTGCTCATCATTAGCAGAATGTCGTCATTTGTAGCCAGATTACTTGATGACTCTTCTCCTGTTCTGGGTCCTGGATTAAACTCGTCATTCTTATTCTTCACTTCACTTCTCACCATTTCAGCTTTTGCACTCACAGAAACACTTTCACTTCTTCTCTCGGCACTGACCTTCCTTCCCACTATTCTGGTTAAATCACTTCCCGAATCACTTGCATTTTTACTCGTGTCACTAAACTTCATTGCCATTGTGGTACTTGAGTCGCTCTTATCTGATTTCTTCACATATGATTTCTTCTTCTGTATTCTTGATCTCAGCATTCCTTTGTTCTTTCTCGCTTCCTCCGGCGCGATCTGCAATAATCAATTTAATAATAATAATAATAATAATAATAATAATAATAATAATAATAATAATAATAATCCGTGGCGCTACAGCCCGTGAAAGGCCTAGACCGATCATCCGGCTGCTGAGATCACGCCCACATGTCGAAACAGAGCATCTCACAAAATGTTATGCAATGTATTCCACACATATCGCATAGTATTTTAAATAAAAAATTAATTTACTCATTTTTACCAAAAATGCCGTCTTCTTTCCTTAAATATCTGTGTTTTAAACTTAAATATTATTAATATTAAAGGGATTTAATTTTTTTATATATAAAATGAAGCATATGACAAAGTAAGGCAATCTAAAAACCAAAATATACCTTCTAGTATTGTGTGTACGCTGTAAAAATTGTAAATTGGTAGATTGAAAAGTTGAACAGTAATAGCAAAGTTTTTTTTCCCCCACTCGTACACAAGAGCCAAACGCTCAGATTACCCAGTCCTCTTAAACCAGTCTCATTACTTCACTTCAATTTTCCAATTTGTATTAGGGAATTTGAAAGGCTGTAAATATTACAGTAGATAGCTACTACGTTCATATGGACAGCGCTCAACAAATGATTATGTTCCATAATAAGTACTAGAAAATTATTTTAAGAGTCCCTAAATAGCACTTGAAAACAATTGCATTTTTCTACAAAAGAAAATTAAAGTGCAATAATACTTTAGCTTGGCGATTTGAAAGTAAGACCTCTAAACCGGACGGACGATTTCTGTAATGTCAATAAGTTGGATAAACAGGTAAATCCCGAGGAGTCCCTTCCGATGTGTACTCTCCTCTCTACACCACAGCCTCCGGCAGAATTATCGATTCCTGACGGGAGCGCGTGTCTTGGTGACAGGACAAACTCTTCAGACCCGAGGACTGTCGAGCGCATTTCTTTTGCTCTCATAGCCTGAAGAATATTTATTTTATCATTATATTTGTAAGCCAATGGTGATGTTTCTAGCTACGCAAGCAGCTGACTCGATATCAATAGGAAGCCAAATATTGGTTCATAATCTCATAAAATGAAGGTGCACAATAGTTTAAAGTAACTTATATGATTGTGAAGGTGATGTTTCTCCAAAAAGAATGGGGATAGGAATGGCTGAAGGACAGTTCTTGAAATTTGTTGTTACGATGATTGCCCTGAAGTGTTTTGATGATGATGATGATGATGATGATGATGATATTTTCAAATCTTCGCAAGAAATATGTTACAAAAGTGCAGTACTTGAAACATGTTCCTAGAGGTATGGAAGTGCTTAGAGTGGATCGGGGGAAGATGCCTGACTTTTTCTTTGATTGAACATTTAAGATACTATTCATTTAGTTTTGAATTTCATATTGAAATATCAAAATCCGGAAGGTATTTTGAAACTATATTTTTAGTACAAAACAGAAAATATTAATTACCTTGTTTATAGATAGAGGTTTTCTTTTTGCCAGCAATGCAAGCATCTTTCCCCGATAGTCGGGTAAGATGGCAAAAGCAATTAACACATTTACTAATATATGAATTTTACCTGAACTTGGTTCGATACGTGTATATAACAAAATTGACTTAATCTAAAGATAATGGACACTTTTTCATTCGTTTATTACTACTTAGCAACACAGTCATTGCACAGATTTTATTGTCGTATACAAGACCCGTGAAATCACTTCTTGCACACAATGAATTCAATCCAGTACATTTTTTGTCATCATTCTTTTTTCGACGGCGTTTAAGGGTACAGTAAGCAATCCCGTATGCTTTAAAACAGTTTATACCCTCTGTTACAACATATTCCATCGCAAGTTGAAGATAGTCCTCAATCCACTGACTTCTATCAGAGGATCTTATGTAATGTTTACACATTCCCTGCAATAAAACAAAAAAATAAAACTCTTGCAACAAATTACCATCTTAACCCGAAAAAAAGTGACCATCTTCCCCAAGTATCGGGGTAAGATGCCTAGTGCTGTGACGCAACCTAAGATGTATTTAATTAGAATTAGAGTCTGGCTGGGCGGAAGAGAAGGCCTACTGGCCTTAGCTCTGCCAGATTAAAAAAAGAATAAGGTCGTTGGTTATTAACAATACAAACTTTAGAACCTTTACTACAATATCCATTACAAAGGTTTGACAGTTATTATGAATTCAAGGATGTATTAAAATTGTAACATACTTTGCAATTATTTTATAGCAGAAAATGAGGTGTTTTCTTGCTTTTCTTCTTCTCACAACAAGAACATGTGGTAAAATGAGTTAGCTTCCATTCTACAGACATTCAACTGTCTCAGTGGTCATGAAGACATGCCCGTGGCGTTCTCTCTTGGAAGAATGTAAAACTACAAAGAAATAAGCATCTTCACCCGATAGTCATCTTCCCGCGATTCACTCTAAATGTTAATATAGAGTGCCCCTAAAAAATTAAGTTTGTCACAGCCTGTATGCCTGAATAACTAACATTTTTCGAATACTGGTATATTATATGATTTATCTCCAACAGTTTTTGTATTAAGCTTATTTTTGTAACAATGAAATTTAAGAAGTTATTAGCAGTATTCCATACTTATTGTTCACTCTGCATAGGCCTATTAGCTCCTTGGGTAAAAATTTGAAATGTGACATTGTTTAGTATACTTTCAAAAAAGAGTCATCGGGTTGGCCGTGTAAGCACTTTTTTGACGTCAAACTGAAACATACCTAATAAAAACGTAGTAAAGCAAAGGATGATCGATTCTGCTATCATGAATGGTCGGGTTATTTTACGAGTTCTCTCTGTGGGTTTTGGAATGACGATAAAGGATTTGTCGCAATTACGCGCTAATCCTGCAAATACGATTAAACTGAAAGGGCGACCTAAGTACCAATAATACCCTGTTAATGATAACCTGGTGATGGGACATGCGTCCGACAACTCTCTCAACCCTCCTACGAGAATTGCAGAGCCGGGACGTTACGTTATATGCATCAGTCCGCTTACCACGACAACTTTTACGTGAGTTTGAATAATTCTTTCTTGGATTCATTTTCTTTTGTTTCACACTTAATTCATTTTGTAGCTTAGCATTTTCTGAATATTTTTTTCCATGTACTCGTCTTGTTCCTCATGGAGTCGTTCTCTGTTTTCAAGTGGATATCATCACGCCTGCCATAAGATCCTAAGTTCGCTGGTTCAAATCCATCAGAGAACGTAGGATTCCTTACTATAAACAACGAATACAGTTCCTTATTTCTAGCAGAAAGTAGAGACGAGAGGCTCGTCTTTAAATTCTAGTCACGTTACCAAATCCAGACCACAAATGAGAGGACTTAAGGCTATATTTACTGGTCATTTCTCGTATATTTCAAACTTCGGAGGGAGAATAAAGAGTCCAAGTGACCGGTCTAAGTACAGTACTTAGTTCAGGCAAACATAAATCGAGAAGGTTTTTGATTTTCATACCAAAATATAATTGAAGCGTCGGCTGGAACAACGTTATAAGTTACATTAGGTAAAATTTACAGGAGCTGCAAAAATGTGTACACGTACAACGTTGTTCTTATAGGGTAGCAAACTTTGAGTGGACAAATTGCACGTACTGCATTGATGGACAGTTGCAAGCCAAACAGTATAGCAAGGTAACATGATATACAACATTATTACACGGAAACAAGCCGAATGGAAATTTTGTAACTTCCAACGTTGTTCCAGCCGACGCTTCAATTATTGTATTTAGGGAAAGTAATTTTTTTGTGCGGATAAACGTACTCGAGGTTACTGGTTTTGATCCAGAACAAGAGCGATGAAATTTAAAGGATGATAAATTGCTTAGCATGACTTTATCCAGGACATAAATAAAGCTCCGAGTTCCGTGTTGTAAACTCTAACGTAACCTGTGAGAATTCTACCTCTCATAGAGACCTCAGGGAAAAATTAGTTGGCCTTTTCCATTCGTTAAATTCGAATTTTAATACCTTCTTTTTTTTAATTTTATTATTTAACGACAGTGTATCAACTAATGCGTTATTAGCGTCGATAGGATTGGTGATAGTGAAGTGGTATTTGACGAAATGAAATCGAGTATTTGTCATGTATTACCTGACGTTTCTCTTACAGCTGGAAAAACCACGAAAAAAAAAAACAACTAGATGATCAGCCCAATCAGGAATCGAACCCATGCCCGAGGGTGACTCCGAACCAGCAGGAAAACGCCTCAGCCGACTGAGTTACGACGGTGGCATTAATACCTTTTGAGGTTGAAAAAGATTTCTTCAGCAAAAAGCTACTACTACTACTATTACTACTACTACCATTACTGCTGCTACTACTACTGCTACTACTACTACTACTACTACCACTACTACTACTACTACTGCTACTACTACCACTACTGCTACTACTACTGCTACTACTACTACTACTACTACCACTACTACTACTATTACCACCACTACTGCTACTACTACCACTACTGCTACTACTACTACTACTACCACTACTGCTACTACTACCACTACTACTACTACTACTACTACTACTACAACTACTGCTACTACTACCACCACTACTACTACCACTACTACTAGTACTACCACCACTACTGCTACTACTACTACCACTACTGCTACTACTACTGCTACTACTACTACCACTACTACTACCACCACTACTACTACTACCACCACTACTACTACTACCACCACTACTGCTACTACTACTATTACTACTACTACCACTACTGCTACTACTACTGCCACTACTATTACTACTACTACTGCCACTACTATTACCACTACTACTACTACTGTCACTACTGCTACTACTACTACCACTACTGCTACTACTACTGCTACTACTACTACTACTACCACTACTGCTACTACTGCCACTACTATTACCACTACTACTACTACTGCCACTACTATTACCACTACTACTACTGCCACTACTGTTACTACTACTACCACTACTGCTTCTACTACTGCTACTACTACTGCCACTACTACTGCTACTACTACTGCTACTACTACTGCCACTACTACTACTACCACTACTACTACTACTACTACTACTACTACTACTACTACTACTACTACTACTACTACTACTACTACTACTAGCCACCGACGTAGCTCTGTCGGCTAAGGCGTTTGCCTGCCGATCCGGAGTTGCGTTCGGCCGCGGGTTCGATTCCCTCTTGGGCTGATTACCTAGTTGGGTTTTCCGAGGTTTTACCCAACCGTAAGGCAAATGTCGGGTAATCTATGGCGAATCCTCGGCCTCATCTTGCCAAATATCTCTCTATCATCAATTCCATCGACGCTAAGTAACCTCGTAGTTGATACAGCGTCTTTAAATAACAAATAAAAAACTACCACTGCCACCACTATCACTACCACCACTACCACCACTACTGCTACTACTACCACTACCACCGCTACTACTACTACTACTACCACTACCAATACCGCTACCACCACCACTACCGCACCACCACTATCACTACCACGACTACTACAACTACTACTACTACTACTACTACTACCACTATTATTATTATTATTATTATTATTATTTTACTGTTATCCCTAATACTACTGTTACTATTGTTGCTATTACCATTTCCACTACTACTACTGCTACTAGTACTGGTACTATTACTAGTACTCTATTAAAATTGTTCATGGTGAATTGAGACTGCAATGTATTTCTTATGTTAGTCTCTTTTCCAAAGAATACAAAACTTAGACGCTCATATTGTGAACTAATATGTACAGATCCAGAAACAAAATTTGGCCCCTGAATTTTACAGAGCATGTGCAGTATGTTATAACTGGAACTTGGAAAATGCAGGTGGCCCAAATTTTGTTTCTGGGTCTGTAATTTTTTTTTTTTTTTCACAGTGTATGTAGGAATGAGTAAAATAAAAGACAATGCAGTTAAGAGCTATGTTTCACATCTGAAAAAAAAACTCATAATAAATCCAAAGTAAATCTAATTGCATAACATTAATGCAGGATCTTTTTATGCATCTGTAGTTTAAATATTGGTAAATTTATAATGATTCTTTCAACCTTTCACGTATGGCACGGTAGGTCTTGAAATAAGGGCGCAAATAGCCATAGTAGCTGACGCGCCCTTTTTAAACCCCACAAACAAACTAACTAACTAACTAACTAACTAACGGTAGGTCTAGAAGTAACCTTAATAACATTCAGACATCTTTTTCTTATGGCAAAAGAAACGCGTATTACTATGCAATATAAGAACGTATAAAATAATAATGAAAATCCATATAATATACTAGAATCTTTTAGAAATGAAAGAATTCAAAATAGAAAGTTTATATGTAATGACTTTTGAATGTGCCAGTGTCGTGTAACATTACCTTTACGTACGTAGCGCCTTGCTTATGGACTTATTTCTTTGTGGAACTACGAAAATTTGCGGGATACCAGAAGCTCATTGAATGTGACAGGACATGCAGGATGATGTCAGTGTTTCTAAAGTGGTCTGATGCGGATACAACTAGTTTACTCTCCTCCAGCATGCTCTCCGACTGAGCTGGGATCAGAACTTTCCACTGAGGGAGTGAGACAGGTAGCCTAACCACACAACACCAGGCGTTCTTGGACGTGGCTTAAATGTTTGTTGCCTTGTCTTGATCGCTCGGCAAAAGTGACCAACTTACTACAGACAAGATTTTGCGTTACAAGATAAACCAGACTTGTTGATATTTTTTTTTATTCCTAAGCTTTACATAATTTAATATTTTATCATATTATGAGTTTCAGCACATCTTTTGTCGTTAGAAATTCAAATACTGATTGAGGGTGGGGACAACTGAAAATTTTGTCAGAAATCTCATCTTTTGGTTTTGTAGAGATTGAAGCTGTGATGTTTACTTTACATTTTGGAGAAGCTTTAGAACTCTACAACGTTTGTATCATTAATTACGCCATCTTTAATAAGACGCACCTCATTAACCCATTACTGCATAGCGTCCTAAAAATGGGACATGCGTAAAATACTGATTTCTATGGAACTTTTTCTTGTTTAGTACAGTTGGAGGCATTGTTTAGGAGGTAAATTATTACATTGTATTATGGTGTTGCAGTATTTGAATTCCGCGCGAACATTTGTTCATACCAGCTAATTATTTACAAGATGGCAGGATAACAGTATTCGTGACGCACCGCGGGCAAGTTCATTCTTAGTTACTCTGTAATGGTGGTGCAGAAATCTGATTTTTGTTTTCACATAATGAGTTGAATACTTCAGTTTTCATGTGGTATATAACAACAATAAAATTTTCTTATATGTTGCTAGGTACAAGGTGAAATAAAGTGCCGTCCTAAAAATAGGACTCCATGCAGTGTGCACTCCTGTAGTATTACATAATATATATGGTTTCCATTACATTGTTTTATTTCCAGTCTAACAGTGAGTGAAATTCTGGAGTTAATGGAAAATCAAAATAATAATAATGAGAGTCTAATATGTATGTGACCCCTCCAGAAGATTTCCATGATACAAATAAATACAGTGATAAATTGGACGACGAGCATGAGGCTTATTTGAATAATCTTGGCGGTAAAATGCTACTTAGTAAAGCGGAATTACAAGAAAAAAAATGTAATGATGATAATGAAGATGACATTGTTGATGAAAGTATGCTAGAGTCTTCTAACATAAAAGCTGCAACAAATGATTTTGAAAGTACATTAGACAAAAATGAAGCTGAGGTTTCTCGCACAAGTTATTGCCGTCCGAAAAGCAGGAAGCTAATATATGAACATTTCCAAGACAGGGAAGGTAATTCCAGGTAGAAGGCCATCGTACTACTACTACTACTACTACTACTACTACTACTACTACTACTACTACTACTACTACTACTACTACTACTACTACTACTACTACAACCACCAACGTACCGCGCCGTGGCATCGTGGTCTAAGGCATCCTGCCTCGGACTGGCGTTACGGAATGAGCGCTGGTTCGAGTCCTCATGGGGGAAGAAATTTTCTCATGATATTTCGGCCAGTGTATGGGACCGGTCCCCCCAGCATCATCATGCACTTGTGGAGCTACGATAGGTAGCGAAAATTCGGTTTCGGAAACCAGCTATAACGGCTGGGGGGAATCATCGTGCTAACCACACGATACCGCCATTCTGGTTGGATGATGGTCCACCTCTGTTTCGGCTGGTCGGTCTTAGCCCATCATGGTCTGTAGCGCTACGGATTTTTTTTACAATCACCACCATCAGCACCAGCGTTAGCAGCAGCAATAGCAGCATCATCACTAGCAGCAACAGCAGTACCAGCGCTAGCACAGAAACAGCAGCACCAGCGTTGGCAGTACCGATGTTAGCAACAGCGGCAACAACAAAGTGGTGGTCCATCTTCGCTTATTTTCTTGATGTTGCCGTAGTAAATGATTGGTTTCTGTACACAAAAATGAAGCCTCAAAACTCTTCAGAACCGCTCATCAACTTTTGCCGTCTCCTGGCTTTTACAGTACTGAAAAGGCATGGGGTGAGTTCCCACTAAGGAAAAATTGTTCCCATTCCATCAGAAGACATAAGATTTGATGGTCAACACCACTGGCCAGTTGAAAATGAAACTCTGCGAAGGTGTACTAATTGTACAGGGAAAGCAAAGTCCATCTGCAGCAAGTGTCAAATTGGACTCCACCCTAAATGTTTCTACCCTTACCATACAAAATAGTGTTGTGCAATGCGCAGGCTTGTGTGAGGAGGGCAGTTGAACCACTGATTCTAATATGTGTATATGTATTTGCTACATAATAAATACATAAATACTATTTGAACTAAAAGAGGCGTTATTCTATTCAGCTACTGTGTCACTGACCATTATGCATAGCGTCCTATTTATGGGACGGTGCTTAATTTTTATTCCAGAAAGTAAATAAAGATAAAAATGGTAAGAAAGCATTCTTAAGTCACAAACTAGCAAACTTAAACTCAGAAACACATTTTTCAAGTCATTAATAACTTTATGCAGTAATGGGTTAATTAATATTAGAGGAGAAAAATTCGCTCCGGCGCCGGGATCGAACTCGGATCCTTGGTTCTACGTACCAAGAGCTCTAACCATTGAGCTACGCCGAAGTTCAATCCACAGCACCGGATTGGATCCCCCTCCGCCAGTGTTTTTCCTTTTGTGTCCTGACTCCAAGTTCGACATGTATGTTGACATTTTTATATTAAGTCAACTGTCATTATACAAGGAGCGCACTCAGTTGAGTGACTTGGTGACCGGGATTCCACAGTAATGTGCCCTGTTGCTCGAAGAATCTACGTAAAGATTTTTTTGGAGGGGGGAGGGTCCTACAGAATATGTCTGCTACGGTAACAATTAATATTAGAGGAGAAAAATTCGTTCCGGCGCACAGTGGTCTAAAATCCATATTTAGGAGGACGAATGCAGAAAAATGACATGTAAAAAAATGAAATTAAACCCTTAAATTATTTTTCCTATATAACTGAGTAACATTCAATTGATAATTAATCTTAATCAGCGGAGGTGGCTGCATAGCGAGATAAGAAGCCGGTAACATGCCACATTTCGCCACCCAGCATTCTTACTCAGCAAGCGCCGCGAGTCTGCCGTTTTCCTTGAGCTGTAACTCTGTTGTAAGTGGTCGATTCCATTCATATTTGGTATCAACATGTCAAGTAGTTCTTTAGGTATGAAACACTGTTTGTTTGTGTTACATTTAATGTTATTATAGTATATAAAATTAGCATGAATGGACACGGGACAAAATATAAATATAACCATTGAGTGCAGACTTTGCTAAGGTAGAGAAAAAAAAACCCTTTGGTTCGTCCAAAAATGATTTCTTTCACTTCCTCCACTATTTACCTCTATTTTAAAT
The DNA here is from genome assembly GCA_025594305.2 of Periplaneta americana. Classification (NCBI taxonomy): domain Eukaryota; kingdom Metazoa; phylum Arthropoda; class Insecta; order Blattodea; family Blattidae; genus Periplaneta; species Periplaneta americana. Next base: position 39,647,456 of record JAJSOF020000023.1, read on the forward strand.
CTAGTCTTAAGGTGCGCAGAATTGCGGAAGTAATAATTTATGAGTACTATTCTTTCAAGGTCCAGTAGTGCAATTTTTCTCGGTTGCAGTTATTTCAATATCTGTGAGCCGAATCTACTTCCGCAAGTATAATTCAGGGAATTCAAGATGACAGCTTGTTAATTATGTACCAAATAAGCTTCCCGAGTGTCCAAAAGGTGCAATTAGTACCTAAAATGTTACATTTCCCCCCCTATAAGATTTTGTCTAAATGCATCCCCCTCTATTCGCTCCGGCGCCGGGGATCGACCCCGGTCCTTGGTTGTACGTACCAAGAGCTCTAACTATTGAGCTACGCCGAAGTTCAATCTATAGTACCGGATCTCTTTCTCCTTTAATATTTATTGTTATCGTAATACATATTCTGTAGGATGCCCCAAAAAATATAATCTTTACGTAGATACTACCCGCATTAAGTTTAAAATGCATGCAAACGTTTACACTCTTTTTCCCTTAATATTTTCCCCCACTTCTCTGCTTTTATATTCCTCACGATTCCATAAATTTTATGCTAGGAAACTGAAATATTTACTGCGTGTTCTTTAAAGTGTATTGAACAAAGTTTGCAATCTGTAAATTTTATAAATTTGAATATGAATCGTTTTAATTTTTTTTTTCCTATTTCTACAAGGTGAAACTAAAAAATGTGACAACATAGGAACTTTCTAAAGAGATTAAAGGCATTCTAAAAAATATCGGGACATGGTGCTTAAAATACACTTCTTCATTCTTCTCTAGGTATCTTTCGCCGATTGTTCGTTGCAGTCTAATTGCATCTCTCGTACCTGTTCTCTTCCTGAAGCGAAATTACTCTTCTTCCAACTGTTTTTCCGAGAAATAAACGTCGATTCAGTATTCGCAGAAGAATCTTTACCGATTGCGATATCAGGCTTATAGTTATGAACTCGTTACATTTCTTGGCATTATTTTTCTTCGCTATTGGAAGCAACATTGTTTTCGTGAAATCTTTAGGCCAGTCGCCTTGCTCATATATTTCGATGCATAATGAGAGAAATATCCTTCCTGTCTTCACCCAAGCATTTCACTAATTGAATGGGGTTTCCATCCACTCCTTTTGCTTTCCCATTCTTCATTTCCCTAAGCCCTAGTTCAACTTCTTCCCTTAAAATAGAAAATCCTTTTTCGTCTTCTGATACGGCTGCTTCGTCTTCCATAGCCAAATTATCTGGACGATTCCCTTTTTCATTTCTAATAATGAAACTATTTTCATGCGCTGATATTCATATTTTTAGTCGTATTATTATCGCACAATATTTATCGCCATTATTGTATTCGTCATAATTTTCGTCGTAGTCTTCGTTAATTTGGAAATTTATCTTTTGAAGAGGTGGAGAAGTTCAAATATCTGGGAGCAACAGTAACAAATATAAATGATACTCGAGAAGAAATTAAACACAGCATAAATATGGGAAATTCCTGTTATTATTCGGTTCAGAAACTTTTATCATCCAGTCTGCTGTCAAAAAATCTGAAAGTTAGAATTTATAAAACAGTTATATTACCGGTTGTTCTTTATGGTTGTGAAACTTGGACTCTGACTTTGAGAGAGGAACATAGGTTAAGGGTGTTTGAGAATAAGGTGTTTAGGAAAATATTTGGGACTAAGAGGTATGAAGTTACAGGAGAATGGAGAAAGTTTCACAACACCGAACTATACGCATTGTATTCTTCACCTGACATAATTAGAAACATTAAATCCAGACGTTTGAGATGGGCAGGGCATGTAGAACGTATGGGCGAGTCGACCTGGTTGGCAAGTTGGTATAGCGCTGGCCTTCTATGCCCAAGGTTGCGGGTTCGATCCCAGGCCAGGTCGATGGCATTTAAGTGTGCTCAAATGCGACAGGCTCATGTCAGTAGATTTACTGGCATATAAAAGAACTCCTGCGGGACAAAATTCCGGCACATCCGGCGACGCTGATATAACCTCTGCAGTTGCGAGCGTCGTTAAATAAAACATGACATCGTATGGGCAAATCCAGAAATGCATATAGAGTGTTAGTTGGGAGGTCGGAGGGAAAAAGACGTTTAGGGAGGCCGAGACGTAGATGGGAAGATAATATTAAAATGGATTTGAGGGAGGTGAGATATGATGGTAGAGACTGGATTAATCTTGCTCAGGATAGGGACCAATGGCGAGCTTATGTGAGGGCGGCAATGAACCTCCGGGTTCCTTAAAAGCCAGTAAGTAAGTAAGTCTTCATTAATTTTATTGCCAAAATAATGATTATCATGTTATTAATATTAATATGAGATCTCGTTAATGAGCCTAATTTATTTTGTCATATGATTACAGGGACCAATCGTTCAAAAACTCGTGATTTAAACATTTTATTAGCAGCGAAAGAAGTCCAACGTAAAGCCCCTTAAATACAGATTCCAACAGTCCTACGTTAGGTTGTCACAGATGGTTCTGGCTGGTGTCTTGGAGCGCAACGTTAATCCACTAACGCCGGCGCCGTATGCAAAATGTTCTTGTATTACATTTCGTTTATTCAGGCATTGGAATTATCTCGCTGAATAAAATGCCCCGAACCTAAAGTTGTACTGCGAAAGCTGCAGTCTGCGGTGGAGGGATGCTCATTTCCTATATTAGCAATTCAAAATATTACCCACAATCCTTACGCTGTGCACACTCTCGTTCCAAACCACAAGCTCCCAACAATTCACTTTGTGGGAAATTATTAAATTTAATCCGTTTATATCACCAGCCCTTCCACACAATACACTAACTAGTAGTGTCAAGTTTTTATTTTTAAAGCCACCAATAAACGCGCATGCATATAACAGCTCGTTTTTCACACCCTTTTTTCTTTATTAGGTCATTTCCCATTTAAAGAATTAACTTCATCCGCAATAATAGCGCGGACAGCAGCAAAATTAAAAATATAAACGTTTTAGGTCATATAATTCTCTAGCACTCTCGGCATGTCTGTGATAGGACTCAAGATTATCAATTTTTAATGAACAGACGGAAAAAGAAACGTGGCTGTATTGGAAAGAGTGGATCGAGAAAGAATAATGTTGTAACTGATCAGTGATCACGAAGAGAAAAAGGAATTGTCTGAGTCACTGACTGAGAAGAAACTGCCTACTGAAGGATGCACTGAAACGAGGAGAACTGAATGGTAAATGAGAGAAGAGTTCGTGGCAGATGAAGCTAATAATAGATGACATTAAGATAAATGGATCATATGAGGAGACTATGAAGATGGTAGAAAATAGGAAAGATTGAAGAATGATGGGTTTGCAGTGAAAGACCTGGCCTTGGCTACTTTTCTTAAAAGTGTTGAGACCTCCCAGAATTATCACCAAAATACGATAATCTATTTGCCTCTTTTTTTTTTAATTGAAAATTTTATATATCATAATTTATTATTGTAATTGTTAAATTCATTGTTTAAACTATATACTTGTTGCGCAATTATTTTGTATTCTAGACTCTCGTGGTCCACTCGAGTTCAGCAGCAGACGAAAATTATTATATTTTGTTAGCTGATATGTGTGTGTGTGTGTGTGTGTGTGTGTGTGTGTGTGTGTGTGTGTGTGTGTGTGTGTGTGTGTGTGTGTGTGTGTCTAATGCCTACCCACTTCGCTTAACGTGATTCGGGTTCCAGATACTGCGGATAGATGGCAGAACTGTGACCCAGTTTCAAGTTGCACTCCACTTCGGCGGGCCACGTTATGCATGATGTGTATCTGTGATATAAAACTAAAAGTTCATATTAAATTGCTATTAGAGATTAAAAAATATATATTATACAGTACATATAACATATATTTTTTAGATAATGAACGATAAACATACATTGCATATTGGTGGCTCATTCTTTGGGATGGACGTCAAAGACAGACCACATTGAGTCATGCAGGAATTCAAAGAGCCCTACTATTTAATTGATAATTCTTCTTCCCTCACTACAATCAATCAATCATCCATCGATACATCCATCTATCCATTCATCCATCCATCGACTCAATGATTCATTCATCCATGGATTCATTGTTTGATTCATTTACTCATTCAGTGATTGGTTCACTCATTAATTGATTGATTGATTCATTTGTTTTGATTGATTGGTTGATTGATTGATTCATTTATTCATTGAGGTATTACAGTTAGTGTCAAGAGCAAAATATATTTTTAAAAAGAATTTATTAATGAAATAATGCATCTGCTTAGACTATTGATTATTGATTATTGATTTTATTGATATAGTTCACAAGTACAAAACTTAATAATATAACAAAAGATCTAAAACAAATGTATTCTACATACAAATACTCATTTATTTTAGAGGTATGTCTGGTTTTGAGTTTAAAGTGATAACCATAAACATTAAATAGAATTTAATTATTTAGAGTTATTTTTAATGCTGTTTAATAAGTAACTGTAATTTATTGTCTTTATTTCTTGCCTTGTTTTGCGTAACTTTAAGACTACATACCTGCAAAAACAAACTTTTGCTTAGATAATCAACCTCAATTTAGTTTCATTATTGTGTCATTTTCATTATCAATTCATTACTATTATAATGCCTACTGAATTTATTATAAATGCATTATTATTGAAATTAAGACATATCAGTAAAGCAATTTATAAACTCAAAATTATCTTCTGAACTTTCTATCTGAATACATTAATAACTACCTTAATTCTCTATTTTCAATTGTTATTATTTTAAAACCTTGACAATTTGTCTCATCTAATTTAATTAATAATAAGTAATTTTATGAAAATTTAGTCTTTGCTGATGCCTATCTCTTAGACAATCTATAGTTTTGATTGAATCTACTTTATTTCTGATAGTTTCTATATCTGCAACTAATTAAAAGACATTAACAAATACTGTTTTAGAGGTATGCATTTTGAGTTTAAAGTATAAACATTACAATAGAATGTACATAGTTATTTTCACTGATGTTTAATAAGTAACTGTAATTTATTCTATTCTTGCATTTCTTTACACACCAAATTTCATATTTTGCATTACACTTATTTCCTTTGGTGTTACCCATTTGCTCATCGGTATTTCTTATGAAGACAAGTGTAATAAAGTACGCAATCAATTTTAGGCCTATATGGTAAATGTCCTTCAATTTTATTACTACGTTTGTGTACTCTGAAAATGTCATGTTCTGTCTAGCCTGCAAAACATCAGGGGTAACCGGTTGAAGTTCGAACATTCAGTCGGATGCTGTACCTTGACGGATGCTCTCTGACCAGTCGAATGAAAACCGGTTGTAAGCCCTATTCTGCATCTCTCTATTGAGAATTACTTAGAGGCTCTCTATATAAAAGTCGTATTTCTCAAGGCTTCAAGAATCGCCGACTGTGTAAGGTGAAACCAAGATGAATATTAGCTTTTATACTCGAAGGAAAAACATCTTTATTTCTCACCATTACCAACCCGCAAACCCAATTAACTTACTTGATAATCCGACGCGAATGCTATAAATTCTCTGTATAAATAACGATAAGTAAATTGACTGAAGGAACATGTTTTATGTACCCTACAGTCTCTCAAACCTTTTTTCTCTCGCTCAAAACTCTTTCTTTCAGGCGGATGAAACACCACCCCGTCAGAAACATGCAAGATACATTAAAAATTTAAACTTGCATTACCGTATTAATGAAGTACTAAAGGAGTGAACAGAACCTTCCGCATCATAGCCTTGCTTCCTCCACAACAATCTAAAATATAAGATGCATTTCGGTACAGAAGAAAGGAAAACTGTCCTCAACTTCACATTGAAATCTGCTTACAACATTTTTCTACACGGTCGAATTTTTAAAAGAAAGATCATGTACAAAAGTCTAGACACTACCAATACAAACTGTTTAAGACACAGAAATTAAGGTCCAAATGTAAGTTATGTTCCATTTGCTAGTACTTAAACAATTCTGTTAACACACCAAGTATCATGATATAACGATACATTTATTCACTATTCATACCGGGAATTAAATTCGGCTTGTTTATTCACAAAGAGCATTTGCTATAATTGATCCATCACGGCAGATATGGTGGTAATGTACAGCGTATTCTATAAACTGCGTTGAAATGTTATGTTTTATTTAACGACGCTCGCAACTTCAGAGGTTATATCAGTGTCGCCGGATGTGCCGGAATTTTGTCCCGCAGGAGTTCTTTTACATGCCAGTAAATCTACTGACATGAGCCTGTCGCATTTAAGCACACTTAAATGCCATCGACCTGGCCCGGGATTGAACCCGAAACCTTGGGTATAGAAGGCCAGCGCTATACCAACTCGCCAACCAGGTCGACAACTGCGTTGAACACTTGCCTTAATTTTATCGTAGATATTGTATGTGTCCGCAATTTTGTTCCTGTGCAAGAAACAGCCTCTCTTCAATGCTGTAAACAGCAGCTCTGAGTTCTTATTCTGAAATATCTGCCACGGTGTGTGCAATGGAGTCCTTCAACTCATAAATTATCGTAGGTTTGCTCAAAAACACTCTTTCCTTCAGATAGCTCTGTGACTATTAGTCTGCTGGGTTAATATCTGGCGACCTTGCAGGCCAAGTTACAGGAAAGTGCTTACTGATAACACGATCAACAGAACAATAAAAAACGAACGAACTTCGTTGTCATGATCGAAGAAATTCCACTTCTTATGTAATAAGCCAATGCCCAGAATTTTTAAGATTGTGTATAAAATGAATCTTAGGCGTAATTTTTATTTTATTTTAAAATCAATTGTTATATTCTTTAACTTCTGAGTCATATACATCAAATAACCACATCATTGAGCTTCATTTTACAAAAGGTGAAGTGGGATAAAATTATATTAAGTTATTAAACGTTATTATTTCTTATTAGATTTTTATTACTTAAACAGAACAAAATGACCATTGTTAGTACAAATTATTATGCTTTCATTGTTCTTTTAATTTTTTTTTCCAAGAAATAGTGCTTCTATATACAGAATAATCCGTTTGGGTATCGATAAAATAAAAACACAGTAAAAATTTACTACTGAACTTTATTCGTTGAAACTTTGTGCATACAACACTGAAAGATGGGAGATTCCTCAGAGCTCAATATGACCCCAATTTCGCACCCTGCACAACTCATAACGGTGATGCAATCCATTCCATGTCCGTTGTAACTTAAGAGGAGTGATTTGTTGAAAAGCGTGAGTAATTTTTATTCTCAGATCATCAATGTTCCTGGGTTTCTGTGAATAGACAATGTCTTTAACAAAACCCTACACGAAGAAATCAGTAGGGGTTAGATCCGGGGAGTTTGGGGGCCAAGCCAAGAGATAGCTGCTTGTCGTACTGGTTTCGCCTGCGACCTGCTGCGTGTTTTTTTTTTAACACAACCTGTTTCTACAAATGTTCGATACCACAACATTAGGTACATTACGCACACCATATTCACGTCGAAATTCCCTTTGAACTCTTTTAACACTCTCAAATTTAGCATACCAAAGAACACATTGTGCTCGCTGTGATTTGTAGTAGCCATTTTAATCATCTACGATTTTCATTTGTCCTTTTAGATTATGCATTTTTTATTGTCATATATGGAAACTCCCATCTTTTAGTCATAATATAACCAGCAACATATTTTTACTACTATAATAATAGCTTTATAATAATGAATTAATAGGGGAGACTCGGCTAATTCCGCAATATTAAGAAATAAATCTATTATATTTTTATCAAAATGTTTATTGAAAAATATTATCAAGGTATGTAGACATGGACAAATCTTTCATTACCAAATGAGATAAAGAGACCTATTAAAATGCAAATATATTTAGTTGTACATACATTACAGTTGAAAAAGAACAACTCGGATAATTCCGCAACAGTGCGGATAAATCCGCAATAGAACTTGGCTAATTCCGCAGTAGTAAATAATTATGAAATACATTATGAAAGTAACATAAAATGAACAATAATGAGGCGTACAGAAGTTAACATGATTAACTCCTTTTCCAAAGATTTTGAGATATTCAAGGTTAAAGTTAAATATACCTAATTGGTTCTGTGTTGTAGTCAAGAAGAATATTACATTCTGTGGGCTTTTTACTGAACTATGGAGTTAATTACATTGACCACTTAAAATATGGTCAATTTAATACATTGCCAACTTAGAAACTGTGAAATAACCAAAAGTGGAGTTAATCATGTTGACTTCTGAACGCCTGAATTCATATGTAACAATGCTCACTTTCTTCACAGCTGTGTAGCAAAACACGAAAAACAGCCAACTTTCGATGTTTCACTGTATTGTCGACAGAGGTGTCGACCAATATCCTTGATTTTTTCCTATAGCACTGCAGAGGACATGCCTCCTGTTGACAGCCTCTCGAAACTTACGTTCACGCTATTGTAAAGCCGCAGTAAAATCATATATGAACTATTGCGGAATTAGCCGAGTTCCCTATTATCCATACCCAAATGGGTAAGACTGTACAGTAGAATCTCTATTATCCGTGGTAATGAAGTGGATGGACTGAACGGTTAAACGAAAAAATCGGATAATCCGTACCATGAAAGATTTTGTAATTTCCTCCATGGTCTTTTATTTAATTCGTCTTGTAGTGAATGTGATGTTCACTAATTTAAGTCTGATTGTAAATGACGGGTTTTTAAGGGACAAGGAAGTACTTTATAATGGCTGTCTCAGGAAAGATAGGAATAAAGGAGGTCTCATGTTGTAGATTTACATACTTTTTTACTTTATCCTTGTTGTTTATTAAATCGCGCAATTGTAACTCCAATCTTGTATTTTGATGCGAGATGAGCTACAGTTTCTCTTCCTCAAGCCATCCAATTACTTTCATTTTTCTTCGATACTTAGCAAAACACGTTTTCTGTTAACATTCGTGGAAGACATTTTATATACAAGTTATATTTTAGAACGGCAATTCCAACAGTAGACAATGTTGTGTGACGATAAAGACTTTTACTAACACTCTCTCGCAAAACATATGTAGAAACTACTAGCATGATATACAAAACAGTACTCCATATAAGTTATTTATTTCTGAAGAAAAAAAAAAGAGCCAGAAATAGACAGTCGGATAATCCGCCAATCGATTAATAGGGTGACGGATAATCGGTGTTCTACTGTATTTCACATTTCAGAAGATACTTTCCTATACTTTCTTCTATATTTCTTGGGATAACGCCCTTATCGTACGGTACATTTCAATCAGTTTCGTCTTGTAGAAAAGTCAGAAAATCTGGCCGCATCTTCTTCCCCTTGTCGACATCACCTGTATTATATCTCGCTAACCGTGATTCATCTTCGGTTCAATTTGGAAGAAAGATATTACACGAGCGCCCTGCAGGCTTATTGTTCAGCGTTTTTACATCCTATTTAAGACCTTGTCACCTGCGGAAGAAAGACGGTGGAATTATCGGAGCCCCGCTTATATCCCTTATTGGGTGTGAACTGTCAGCTGTAGCCAGCGATATTATACCGCTGCTTTAGCTACCCTTCTCCCCCGTTTCCACCCTAGTTCGCTCGTGGAGGGGTTGAAACTCGAACATGCTCTCACTGGCACCCTCTCCCTCTGAATCTTTAATTAATACGAAGTCTCTGCCATAAGCACATTCCAATAGAGGGCTCCGGGCTCAACTGCAGTTACAGTAACCCTACTCCACGTTTATTACATGTCGGAACTGGTTTAGAAATGACATGTATAAATACACGCCGCATGCTAAATAAATACACAGCAAGAGTCAGTGTGGGCAGCAATAATGATTCCTGCAAGTGATGCCCTGTTTTTCGTCTGAAACTACAGTATCTTACCTGTGGCAATATTTCAGGTTGGTCCTCTCAAAATCAATACATTTAAGGAGAGGTTGAGAAGATTAGACTGAAAATGTAATTGTAGGTGCAGTGTAACTATCTAAGTTGTGTCATGTAATTAATTAAGTTGATATGTAATTAATTAAGTTGATATGTAATTAATTAAGTTGATATGTAATTAATTAAGATTATATGTAATTAAGTTGATATGTAAATAAATTAAGATTATATGTAATTAAGTTGATATGTAATTAATTAAGGTGATATGTAATTACTTAAGTTGGTAATAGTTGATTGTAATAGAAGTACTTATAAGATAGGTTTATTTTTGCTTATTGTAGGCGTTATTATAGCATAGTTTTATTTATAGTCCTAGGTTTATTGTATCTACTTATTTATAGTTAGAAGTAAATTTACGTTTATTTTATTTTTTTTATTCCTGTAATTATTGTAACAAGCGGATTCTCCCCTTACTAGATTGGACTCCTCAATTTACAACCTACAAAAGAAATACTGATTATAAATTTTTATCAAAACTTAAATTTTCGTTACTACGTTCCTTTATATCACAAGATTAATATCTGCTTCCATCAATTCGCACATATGTTCAATATTGTCCAATTGATTATTATTCACGGCACCATCAGTGACATACATGTAGAACTTGAATATATTATAATTGTGATAAAACACCCTTTAATTTACCAATACATCAGTAGGAGTCAAGCAGAATCAGAAAAGAATATTAACCTTGCTAAGTTGGCCTGGTTTCTTTTCGTTATTTCTGGAGCTGCTATACATTTCCGTGGTCGTCCTCTCTCTCCAACAGGTGATATGTTCTTCTCCATAGTATTACGTTTACAAAATGCTCAATACAGCCGCTAAATTCACAGATGTTTATAAAACTAACAAGGCACATGCAAGATACTCATCCACAATCCTATTCTACACGACAAGAAGTGGAGAAGCGGGAGGGAAATACTGATCGGTGATTGGTCGAGAAGCGCTATACAACAGAACTCACAAGATCCAGTGGATCATGAGACTTTTGACAGAAACCGGCAAGTTTGTCGCCTGTTTACACAAGCATCAAGTAAGAAATGTGACAAATTAACCTCTGAATCGTGTTCTACGCAGATAACCGCATGGGAATATAACGGTATCTCAATTTTTCATTTTATGGAGTATTTCAGTTATAACTCTGACTCATATTTATTTCTACAAGAATGACGAATAAACTATAAAGAAATACCAATAATCAGTACATATTGCAAACTATCTTCGCTGATGATCAACATACTCGTTTATTGGCAAATTCTGAAGACAGCTCTACAAATCTTTCTTTCTTTCTTTCTTTCCTTCTTTCTTCCTTTGTTTCGTTCTTTCTTTCTTTCTATGTTTCTTTCCGTCTTTCTTTCTTTTTCTTCTTTTTTCTTTCTTTCTTTCTTTCTTTCCTTTTTTCTTCTTTTTTTCTTTCTTTCTTTCTTTCCTTCTTTCTTTCTTTTCCTTCTTTCCTTCTTTCTTCTTTCTTTCTTTCTTTCCTTCTTTCTTTCCTTCTTTTTTTCCCTCCTTTTTTCTTTTTTTCTTTCCTTCTTCCTTTCTTTTCCTTCCTTCTTTCTTTCTTTCCTTCTTTCTTTCTTTCCTTCTTTCTTTCTTTCCTTTTTTCTTTCTTTCTTTCCTTCTTTCTTTCTTTCCTTCTTTCTTTCTTTTCCTTCTTTCCTTCTTTCTTTCTTTCTTTCTTTCTTTCCTTCTTCTTTCTTTCCTTCTTTCTTTCCCTCCTTTTTTCTTTTTTTCTTTCCTTCTTTCTTTCTTTTCCTTCTTTCTTTCCTTCTTTCTTTCTTTCCTTCTTTCTTTCTTTCCTTCTTTCTTTCTTTCTTTCCTTCTTTCTTTCTTTCTTTCTTTCTTTCTTTCCTTCTTTCCTTCTTTCTTTCTTTCTTTCTTTCCTTCCTTCTTTCTTTCTTTCCTTCTTTCTTTCCCTCCTTTTTTCTTTTTTTTCTTTCCTTCTTTCTTTCTTTCTTTCTTTCCTTCTTTCTTTCCTTCTTTCTTTCTTTCCTTCTTTCTTTCCTTTCTTTCTTTCTTTCTTTCTTTCCTTCTTTGTTTGTTTGTTTGTTTGTTTCTTTCTTTCTTTCTTATCGGTTTAACCTTCTCCTCCGGGTAGGGGAGGGAGAATCACTGAATCACACTCCAGACACCTCGCAAACCCTTTCAGATGATCTTGTTCAACTTCCACCATGATTTTACTTTAAAATACCATTACCTATTTCCGGCACTCGGACTTGAAGTTGTTTCACAGACACTATTCAAACTACACTTATTAGGCTCTTGCCTGAAAATATCATGGCACTTGGAAAAGAAGAACTAATTAACATATTGAATTAGTCCATAAACATTTTTCGTTGCGTTCATCATATTAAACCTATACTCTAATATCAGCTGACATTATTAGTAATGTAATGCCTCTAGGCTTGCTTTTTATAATATGTGCTATATGAAATAAAAAGATACCTACAGAGTTGAATTTATATTCTGTGATCAATAACATTAAAACCCACTACATGGCAGGATTACATATTATACTACATTTAATAATATTATAAAGAGAGTTAGCTCTGTATTTTTTTCCTGTGGTGAAAAGTTTTAATATATCATATTCTGGCCTACACATTATAAAGCTCTTAATAACATCTAGTCAATGCCTAGGAATATTTAGGCTACATTAATTTGATACATAGTTGTGGCCATCAAATATGTTTCAGTATTAATGTTCAGTGCCATAAAATACAGAAACACAATTCATGAGAATAAGATCATGGCGGAAGATAGAGAAGCTTGGAGCATAATTGTGATTGAGGACAAACTTTCTAAGTTTTGATAAACCAGTCATTGATAGATTTATTGAGTGGTTAATTGAATGATTGACATGTCATCATAATAATTCTGATCTTATGTTTCATTAATCCGAAGGTAAAAGTTTTCTGTTCTTCCATAAAATGTACCAGCTGTCTAATTTTGTGTCATACAATAAATTCTGTTTCTACTTACAATTACTGCAACAGAAAATTTATAACAAATCTAAAAAAGAATATTATCAATATTATTCTCTGAGTTTGACAGTATTCTCTGACAAACAAATATTCTCATGGGGGCAGATAAAACAGTTATTTTTTTTCTTCCACCATGTTAATAATGTCAAAACAAGTGCTTGTACAAATTTTGGCCATTCGAGCGCTATTACGAGGGTCCCCCAGAAAGTAAGTTTCGTTTATAGAAAGAAAACATAATTTCAAGGAAAGATTTATTGGAACAGATGCAGATATTGTTGAACTATTTTCAAACATATTCTCTACCGGAAATGAGACATTTGTCATGCCGTGGAATCAACTTTTGTATATCTGTGTCGAAGAAGTCTGCCGCCTGGGATAGGAACCAGGGTGTGACAGCCGTCTGCACCTCTTTGTTGATCCCACGGTATGAAAAATGTCAATTTCCGGTGGGGATATGTTGGGAAATAGCTCAAAAATTATTGTTGTATCTGCAGCAATAAATCTTTCCATGAAATTGTGTTTTCTTTCTGTAAACGGTCCCAGGGAATCTTACTTTCTGGGAGACCCTCGTATTTGTGCTGGAGTGGCCAAAATTTGTATAAGTACTTGTTTTGACATTATTAACATAGAGAAAGAAAAACAATTTTTTTTATCTGCCCCCATGAGATTTCTTGCTTGTGGGATATTATTTTCGTCAACTTTACATCATTATCCCTGTTTACACATTTATGTACGTACATTTATGTGTAGTATAATATAGTATTACCACAGTCTAATATATATAGTCACGAAGCTCATTACGTAGTAAATATGCATCCATAGATAGTTGCTAATCACTAGGATCGCTAATATCGCCTCACTACAGACAATGCGAAATAGTACCGTGCACAGTCTATTGTTCCTAGCACCCTCACAACTCAAGCTTCGTGACTGTATATACTAGACTGTGGTATTATGTTGTATACAACAAGAACAGCAATAAAAAGCTAATATCACATGCTTTAACCGAGTGATCGCACTTTTTATTTCTATTCGCTATGCTTTCAGTTCAAAAGGAACATAAACAACTAATATTGGAAATTTCTTATATAAATCGCAAGCGTAACCCATCTACAAAAACAAAGAAGAAAATAACTGTCAAATAGGTCGGGAAGAAAAGAACAGAGTTTTCTTCCCACGTGTGAAGAGTGGATTGAATTTGTAGTCGATTTTGCGGCGGATATTACAGTGTTGACACTTCCCGAGGCGAGCTTTGCGACCCAATCGATTCGATATCCACCTGGTATGACAACATTCGGCTCGATCCCTGTAACTAATAGGAACAGGTAAACACGTTGTACAAAGAAGAATGTCAATAACGGAATCACTGCGGACTATTAACATTCTTTTTTTTTCGTGGTTGTACTCATCGCTTAAATTCCACACATAACTGAAAGACGTCATAGAATAATAAGCCAATTTCAGTAATAGTGTTCACTACTTAAAGGTAATGTAACAGAATTTTTGTTCTTTCTTGTTTAGTAGTATAAAAGTTGATATACGGCTTTGGAAGTAACTATTGTCTAGGGCAGCGGTGACCAAAACTCGAGCTGCAGTGATTACATGCGACAGACAGCCTATGAAGTAAGGAGACGCAGGAAAGGTACTTGGCATGAAAACTACAACCAGTGGTGGTTCCTGTACTAACATCTTGATCAATCCCGCGGATAAAAATCTCAAAATTTGCTGTATCAGTAATGTCACTGCTGGCATCAAGAGCCAGTGAATAATTATTATATAATTATATTATAATATACGATTTTTCTCGTTTTTTTTTAATCTTCCTCTTGGATATAATCAGGAATTTTCTAAATTCTTCTCTCTATATTTGGTCAAGAAATTCATAGTTTTTCAAAATTAAAAACTTGTTATGAACAAGTTATTTTAAAATATTTTAATCGTTATTCTTTTGAGAAATTCTGTTGTATTAAAAAGCTTTAGAGCACTAGATATTTCAAACCCCATTAGGTAGCTGACTTCCTTACATTTATTTATCTCATCTTTCTCTTCCTGGTTATGATTTAAGACATGTCAATTCCTGGCGTTTAACAATTCGTTGGCACATAATATTGAATCACTTTTTCTTCAATATTGTTATTAAATGAATAACTAATAAATAGTTATCCTCATCCAAAGATTAACGGTCTTACTAATAAAAACTTCATATACAGACGTTTAACTGTCTTACACTTATACAATGAGTAGCTCGTGTGTAAATTCCTTACTAATAATCACTATATACGTCGTGTATAACAGTATAACTGTTACACAGCTACGTCATAGTTTCGTCATTACTTCGTTACGAAAGGTAATAGAATATCTGAGGTTCTCTATTGCATCCGGTAGAGCGCTCTAGTGTGGCGTGTTAAGTATCGATAATACAACTGGCTTTGATCGATTACCACACTATATTTTGATCAAAGAGTACAAGCTACAGCAATATTATTCTAATTATTCTGTGCTCTTTGGTTTGTTCTTCTGTGGTTACAAGGCAACCATCATCATAAAATGACAGTCGATAGGAACAGCTGTTAGAGGGGCGGCCATTTTTTTAAATGCAACGCTTAAACAAGAGGTTTCGTGTATATAACTACTGCAAAGCAATTCCCATTGTATAGTTGCAGCCTGTTTATACATCCATTGCTTATGCATGGTTCATTAGTAAAGTTTTCTGACTCAACTCGTATAAAAACTATACACGGTTTATTAGTAAGACTGTAAGAAGATTAAAATTGAGATAAAACCTAGTAATTTTATCCTTCTATGGAGGTCTAAAATATCAATATTCGTGCACGTACAGAAGAATTATAGAAACACATACTTAGTGGTCAGTAATAATAATAATAATAATAATAATAATAATAATGTAGCGTAGATGTTGATGACGAATACTGGCGATGATTATATTCTATACAGTAGCTAAGACGACATTGATGGTGACGAATAATTTCGAAAACGGCGTTCTATAGTGAAAACGATATTTATGGTGATGAAGAATGGCGACGATTATATTCTATACAGTAGCTAAGACGACATTGATGGTGACGAATAATTTCGAAAATGGCGTTCTATAGCGAAAACGATATTTATGGTGATGAAGAATGGCGACGATATATTCTATACAGTAGCTAAGACGACATTGATGGTGACGAATAATTTCGAAAATGGCGTTCTATAGCGAAAACGATATTTATGGTGATGAAGAATGGCGACGATTATATTATCTATACTATACAGTAGCTAAGACGACATTGATGATGACGAATAATTTCGAAAATGGCGTTCTATAGCGAAAACGATATTTATGGTGATGAAGAATGGCGACGATTATATTCTATACAGTATAAGACGACATTGATGGTGACGAATAATTTCGAAAATGGCGTTCTATAGCGAAAACGATATTTATGGTGATGAAGAATGGCGACGATTATATTCTATACAGTAGCTAAGACGACATTGATGGTGACGAATAATTTCGAAAATGACGTTCTATAGCGAAAACGATATTTATGGTGATGAAGAATGGCGACGATTATATTCTATACAGTAGCTAAGACGACATTGATGGTGACGAATAATTTCGAAAATGGCGTTCTATAGCGAAAACGATATTTATGGTGATGAAGAATGGCGACGATTATATTCTATACAGTAGCTAAGACGACATTGATGGTGACGAATAATTTCGAAAATGGCGTTCTATAGCGAAAACGATATTTATGGTGATGAAGAATGGCGACGATTATATTCTATACAGTAGCTAAGACGACATTGATGGTGACGAATAATTTCGAAAATGGCGTTCTATAGCGAAAACGATATTTATGGTGATGAAGAATGGCGACGATTATATTCTATACAGTAGCTAAGACGACATTGATGGTGACGAATAATTTCGAAAATGGCGTTCTATAGCGAAAACGATATTTATGGTGATGAAGAATGGCGACGATTATATTCTATACAGTAGCTAAGACGACATTGATGGTAACGAATAATTTCGAAAATGGCGTTCTATAGCGAAAACGATATTTATGGTGATGAAGAATGGCGACGATTATATTCTATTGCGAAGTCGACAATGATGATGTTATCGTAGCGAAGGTAACACTGATTACGACTCTAAACCTTTAAAGAAATATTCAGCGGGAAAGTTGATTGCTCTGCTGTTCTTCATAAACGTGTGACAAGGCGTCGACATGTACCCTACTGTAATCTTATTACTAAGCTTATTCTTGAGCTGACAATATACTTAACGAGTTTTCAGTCAAACGTTTTTTTCTAGAGAACAGTTAATTAAAAACAACAAAACATTAACGAGTTTAATGAACTAGTTAACTCGTATGTCCCTCAGAAAATACTACCACTTTAACTTATTTTTGTTTAATTTCCGTAAAACTCTTGCGGAGAGAGACATAGTGACGTGTTTCCATTAACAGATCGATAACGTCTTCTGACTTTCAGAAGATAAAATAGATGCTGCAAGAGAGAAAACTGTGACACATTTGGAATTGCTTATTTGTGCGCTAGAATTGAAACATAGAATACTTGTATAGAGTGTGCAAAACTATATGATGATCGCCTTTCACCTCTTACTCTCCTTACTCTTCTAACATATTCATGTTTCACCATCATCATCAGCAACATCATTCACTGAGTGGGCCCTTTCGAACTTATCAGCACATTATTATTATTATTATTATTATTATTATTATTATTATTATTATTATTATTATTATTATATTAACAATATTCTACCCAAGGACAGAACTTTCATTGCAAATTCAGCATTCTCCAATCTTCTGTCCTTTCCGCTTTCCCTCATAGTCTCCTCATACGATCCATATATATCTATTAATATTGTCTTCTCAAAATAATGCTTCTTCTAAAATAGTGAAACAACAGTTTTATTATTATTCTTTCATGATTACCACTATTATAACTAACTAGTTTCTTCTTAAAAATAATACAAATAAAATAAAAGGGAGATATGAAAAACAGACACAATTTCAGTTTTCACACACACACACACACACACACATTCTGTATCAGTTTTTCTTGTTGAAGCTGCACCAAATAATCCAAATAATAATTCTTTGTTACAAAATACCCATTATCTCTTTCTATCATTCAATGCTTCATTTTTTATTCTTTCTCTTATCCATCCATTCCACCCTCAACTATCTATCTATTAATATTGTCAAATCAGTCTTCTTCTGCAACGAACTTTTCTCCCGTTCACCATTCTTTCAGTGCATCCTTCAGCAAACAGTTTCTTCTTAGCTAGTAGGCCTCTTTTCACTTCCTGATCAGTTTGATATTATTCTTTGTTCACCCACTTTCTAGCACAGATTCATTTTTTTATTCTGTAATTTCCACGCTCCAGTCTTCCATATCCACATTTCAATAACTTCATTAGGTCCTCTTCACTTACTTTTGTTTCTGCTCTCCAGAGGACCCCAGAAAAGGTGCTCTTCCTTACTTTTTAATAATAATAATAATAATAATAATAATAATAATAATAATAGTCTACACCTGTGGAGTAACGGTTAGCGCGTCTGGCCGGGTTCGACCCGGTCGGGGCAAGTTACCTGGTTGAGGTTTTTTCCGGTGTTTTCCCTCAACCCAATATGAGCAAATGCTGGGTAACTTTCGGTGCTGGACCACGTACTCATTTCACCGGCATTATCATCATCTCATTCAGACGCTAAATAAGCTTATATGTTGATAAAGCGTCGTAAAATAAACTACTAAAATAATAATAAATATTATTATTATTATTATTATTATTATTATTATTATTATTATTATTATTATTATTATTATTATTATTATTATTTGTAAGTCAAAGTGTGTTTTGATGAAATGGGAGATGAGATAATATATAATGTACTTTTTCTACGTGCAGGCGACATTAACAACAATAATTCTATTATTGAAGAGCCTGAAGAAATGGAAAGGATACCTTAATTGTCGTTAAGCAGCAAATGGCATATTGAAGAAAGTCAGGGTTACATACAAGCATATCAAAATGTAGAGGAATAAAACAGATAAAAAAACAGAGAAAAGTTCTGACGATACCTGATATCACGGAAGAGGATACTGAAACATAAGCTAAGAATTTGAATTCGAACAATGTAGAAACTCGTAGCTCTGCGTCCGTCTACCGCTGTGAAGTAACGGTTAGCATGTCTGACTGTGAAGTAAGTAGGCAAGGGTTCAAATCGTGGTTGGAAAAAGTTGTGTGGTTGAGTTTTTTTTTCTGAGGTTTCCCTCAACCAACTGAAGGAGAATTTCTGGGTAACATTCGGCGTTGGACCTCGCACTAATGTTGCATAATTTATTCAACTGTCATTATCATCATTGCTCTAGCGCGGGTTAAGTTCATCGTGCAGCGTGCTGTGTTCATACAAGAGCGTGGTCGTTCGGGACAGATAAATATCATTCACAGCACAGATATGGTAAGCACAATAAACCTCAGGCTGTGGCTGAGAAGGATTCCTTCTTCGTCAGAAAATAAGAACTTCATGTCCTGTACACTAATTTCAAAGAAGTCTTACAGTACACAGACGAGATGCTAGGGCTAAACAAATAGCAGACATCTGAAGATAAGTTGTTTTCAAAATGGTAAACATAAACGGACCCTGATAACACTGATCAACAAAATTAAACATATTGTTTGTTAAAAGATAAAGAATGGTTGATGCTTATAGCATTTTTCGTGCAGATTTCAGATCTGTTTTCAAAAATTTTCTATCACCCAGGGTTTTTGAATAATTATATGAAATGTACTTCAGACTTTTCTAGTATTGATACATTGTAACATTTTACCTAAAATCATATTTATTTTCCAAACATTTTTGTGCGAAATAGATTTTAGGCTATACTTCGCTTGAGAAACAATTTTTTTAAGTGTCCAGAATTAATCTGACAGAATATTTTGCTTCATTTTTCCTGGTAGCGCCTTTTCATTTCAGAAACCCCTGATGAAAACGCTCCCCATGTTCTTTGCTCACTACCCGAAGGTTTTGAGGAAAGAAAAAGTAGATGAGAATCCAAGAAGTTATTTTGAGGGATACATGACAGCCCATCACGTTATAGTTCTGCATCAACTCTCTGACAAGTTCTCTGTAATCTTCTGTTCTGTGGTTTCTAGAAAGTAACAGTCTATTTAATGATCCTTAGGTTCCCGGCATATTATTGGAACTGGAAAAGGCATATGACGGGATCCTTTTATCGAATCAGACTAATGGAATTGAGCACAACAGATTTCAGGGGCCCAATTCCTGTTCTCATCTATTTTGTAATCAAAAGAACACTCACAAGCTCTTTTAACTAGTGTAGTAAAATTCACCTGTGTGGTTTCAAAGTTAATTAACCACAAACGTAACAAAAATTTTGTGTGAATTACACACTATTTCGAGGTATGTTTCACTTTATAAGATACTAGTGGCTTGTGCAGCAAATGCTGCAAACTAAGTTCATTAGAAGTTCAAATAAAAATTTTTCAGATTTATTTTCAATGAAAAATACCAGGCATTTTGAAAGTTATTTGCTTCCATAATAATGAAACATACTCCCGCTGAATGGTTTTTAGCCAAATACTTTTTCTTGAGCATATGTATTCTATGTATCTTGAGTTTCAACGCGAAAATGCAAGTAACAATGTCAGGGCGATCAGTGAGTTTTTCATGTGGGAGTAAAGCAATAGCTATTTCAGGTCATTGTGGATTGTAAAAGTCAGGCTTGCTGTGCTTTTGAACAATAGACATAGCATTTGGTGTAGCTGCTGCATGTAGAGCTTGAAATGTAGAGGTAAAATCATTTTATCCTGCTAAGAGATGTTGCTGAAATGATCGAGAGACTACAAAATTTTGTAGGCCTCTTATTTTAGCAGTAAGTAATACAGTCTTTCTTTAGGAACTCTAATTTTTGCGCTCTCTCGAGCCAATACCGAAGAGAATGACGCATATAAGTATCTAAACCACACCGCCATTAAGTATATGAAAAAGACCCAACCCCACTTGTTTAATAACAATATTATTATCTTACGTAAGTTTTGTAGTTTTATATACATCATAGCCGCCACTCAGTAAATTATAGAAATGAAGATCTAATTTAACATATTCTCTATATCTACTTACATAACCCCACAACATTTCACTTTCATATCATCAATATATCATTAATATGTATAATTAATGAAAAATAGTCACATCATGGCATTAACTATAATGAAATTTCATTTCTTGTGGTAATAATGTCATCAAACCACTTCAAGTTTTGTAGATTTCAATATCCAATACACAGCTGTACTCAGAAAATTGCACACCGCAGAATCAGACCTGTAAATGATTTTTAGTAAGTCTTGACATTTTTAATAACTAATTGAATTTGAACACTACATATGTCGGCAATCCTGCAGGTCGTGGCCTTCGTATAATAGCTGTTGTTTATTGTAGTGCCTGTTTTGTTTTATTCTGAAATCACGGCCGTGCTGAAATGCAATTAGTTCTCAAAATTGAAGAAAGATGGATTTTGGAAAATAGGAAAATAATGTAGGAAAATTGATATGTCATTGAAAACTACTATTTTTCTGAAAACCTTTGGGTTCCAAGCTTCAAAATGAGGGGTCATTTATTAAAATCCGTTCAGCCGTTTTCCCGTAATTTCTATTACCAGTTCAAATTATATAATTACTAGTGGCTTGTGCAGCAAATGCTACTGCAAACTAAGTTCGTTAGACGTTCAAATAAACATTTTTCAGATTAATTTTCAATGAAGAATACTTGTCTTTTTGGTAGTTATTTGCTTCCATAATAATGAAACATACTCCCTCTGAATGGATTTTTTTAAGCCAAATACTTTCTCTTGAACCTATCGAACTTCAGTTTTTGAGTTTCAACGCGAAAACGCAAGTATCAATGTCAGGACGATAGCAGTAGCTATTTCAGGTCATTGTGGATTGTAGGCGAAAGTTAAAAAAATGTCAGGTTTGCTAAGCTTTCGAACAATAGCATTTTCGTATAGCTGCTGCATGTAGAACTTGAAATGTAGAGCGTAAAATCATTTTATCCTACTAAGAGATCTTGCTGAAATGATCTGGAAACTACAAAATTTTCTAGGCCTCTTATTTTATCAGTAAGTAATACCTTTTGATCTTTCCTCAGGAACTGTAATTTTTGCGCTCTGTCGAGCCAATACTGAAGACAATGACACATATCAATATCTACACTACACCGCCATTAAGTATATGAAAAAGACCCAACCCCACTGGGCTAATAAGTATAAAAATATTTGATTTTTAATAACAATATTATCTTACTTAAGTTTTGTAGTTATATATAGCAGCCACTCAGTAAATTATAGAAATGAAGATCTAAATTAATATATTCTCTTCATTTACTTACATAACCTCAAAACGTTTCACTTTCATGGCATCAATATAGCATTAATATTATGTACAATTAATGAAAAATAGATGCATCATGATATTAACTATAATAATATTTAATTTCTAATGATAATATTGTCATCAATCCACCTCAAGTTTCGTAGATTTGAATATCCTATACTCAGCAGTACTCAGAAAATTGTTATACACTGCAGAATCAGTTTTTAATAACAAATTGAATTGAGCTCTAAATATGTCGGCAATCCTCCAGGTCATGGCCTTCGTGTAATAGCCTATTGTTTATTGTAGTTTGTGTTTTGTTCTGAAATTCAATCAAGTCGGCCGTGATTCGATAAAATTAGTTCTCAAAACTGACAACAGATGGATTTTGGAAAATAGGAAAATTATGTAGGAAAATTGACATTTCACTGAAAACTACTACTTTTCCGAAAAACTTTGGGTTCTAAGCTTCAAAACGAGGGGCCATTTATTAAAATCCGTTCAGCCGTTTTCCCGTAATTTCCATTACCAGTTCAAATTATATATATAGATACAGATTTTTACCACGCTTAAAATTAGGACAAAGAAAATCTGGGTTATGAAACTGTAAGTTCCAACTCAACTGACAATTAATACTAACTCTCACAGACCTATGAGGAATAAAATTCATTTTTATGAATTCTGACTTCACAGGCACAGCAATCTAAAGTTATAGGTCAATTGTTAAAGCAATGAAATGAAATATTTGAAATATTTTCTTTGAATTAGCGACTGTATATAGCAAATTTATCCATTTCAGAATACATGAATGCAATTAAGATGTCCAGCAATCTATCTGTGGTTAGATCTGTGCCCGGCAGAAGTTTCAACACAACCTGTTGTCGCCATCCCGGCTGCAACGAGACGGAAACTCTTGGTCACGTGTTGGGATTCTGTCGAAAAACGGAGCTGCTACGCAACAATCGACACCATAAGGCCAGGACTGGTATTGCTGATGTCCTCAAGCGTCGTGGATGGGAAGTACACGAGGAGATCCACTGCATTTCATCCTTAGATTCGAACAGAAGAGCAGATATTGTAGCCATCCACAGGGCTCAATCTAAGGGAATCATTCTTGATCCTACAATCCGGTTTGAGAGGGATGCCCTGCAGGCACAACACGTTGATGAGGAGAAGAAATCCATTTATGAGTCCTGCATCCCATACCTAAGTAAGAAATATAACCTTTCCACTAGTCAGTGGAGTATTTCTGGTCTTTTGTTTGGTGCGCATGGCACTCTTCCTAAGTTCGCATGGAATATTTTAAAAGCACTCGGTCTCCGATTTTTTGAAATTCAAACAATTTTATTGGATATTCTTAAGGATTCAATCCAAATATTGCATTACCATTTCTATTTTGTTATATAATAATATTCTAGTCCCAGCCATGCACCACATAGGAACATTCCAACATCATCTAAAATATAAATTCTTGCAGACACGCATGGCCATACTAGACAGCGGACCCAACAGAAAATAACTTGTATTACGTACGTCTAAGTATTCAACAACAACATCCACGATCCACAGCAGTCAACTTGAACAACATCAAAAAACCCCAACATACAATAAGGAATATCAGTGAAAGTGTCAAAAAGACAGTTCTTACCAAGAACAATAAAGTAACCCAATTTTAACGATACAACAGGCCAACACAGCCAACCATATATGTGAAAAAGTAATATAGTGCATACAGTTTTTACAGTGTTTTTATAGTGTATATATTTATTTGTTTTTATTTGTTTATAATTAGTTGTTATAATGTTTTAACATAATTTTATTGTCCTATACGGGTTTTTCAAAAGATAGAACGTAACAGAATCACAATAACCAACCACATACTGCTTATAGTAAACTAAGAAATCATGAAAGGCCATACACAAGTGAACAACCCACAACATAATTAAAAAGCTAGGGCTTCACAACACACAATGACATAGGCCCCATATCTGAAGATGACACACACCGAGTGTCGAAAACGTTCATATAAATCCAAATATTAAGATAAGCACATGTGGTAAACAAAAATTGATATTATAATACAGTGAGCTTATCGGCATCTCCAAAATGAAACTAATTTCTATTTTGGCCATTGACGATTCTTTTGGGTTTGCATTTCTCTGGATGTTTTACTAAACAATTCCCGTATTTAATCTTTTTGTCTTTCTAAATTATTTCTGTAGTGCTTTTATTCTGGATCTTTATGGTCACCCTCATTGAGGGCAGATTATTTTGTTAAAAATAGTTGTTTTATATATCAATTTTTTTAATTACAAAACAATGGTAGGTGGTAGAAAAATTTTGACTTCATTTTTTAAATCAGCAGGTGACATTACAGAAAAAAGCACCAGAAAATGTACATTTACCAAAATAATTGTTGACCAGTGTAATTTATATCTGAGACTTTTTCTGCTTTAAAGCAACCAGAGCTGGAGAGCGTTATTGTGTATTTGTCACGTAAGACATAAGACGTTGTTGTGTTAATCTCAGGATCGGAGAAGACAGGAAGTGCCTCGTCTCTGTGTTGACCGACAGTCTGTCAAACTGTGAATCGAAGAGAGCTGTACCAAGAGCGACTCGAGCTTCTGTCAAACGGTTCTTTACAGCTGAGTATATTAAAGTTGAAAGGCTCGTATATACAGTGTATTCCGTGGGGACTCTCCTTGCATTCCGGTATCATAAGCAGCAGGCAACTTTTGAGTCCAAGACTTCCTAACGTGTACTACTTTCAATGGAAGATCAAATTTATGTTCTTTTATTCAGACTTCAGTAACGGTCGGTAGACCATTAAACAGAAACAAACAGTAAAAATAGAGTAATTTCTTGTATAGGGGTTTTCAACAAATCTTAAAAATTGTGTCACTCGCTTATTACACAAGGAATTTTTGCATCACCATCACAAGTTTAATAATTGCTTCTCATTGTTCTGATATTCGTATAATCAGTAGGTGTTAGCAATACTACAAACCCATTATATAACTTATTCAAATTAATTACTGCAAAACAACCCCCACCTGTATCCACACATACACCCCCCTCCATATTACCGTTGTCTTTCGATGTACATTAGCATATATACATACCATGTGAGCACGACCCGAGAATCAGTCATTGCAGAGCAGCCACTTCCGCAAACATCATCATCACGTAAGTTCATAACTCCAATACAACCTTTAACTTTGAGATAGACTAAAAATTTTTTTATGCTCGACCATGCCGAAATGTAGTAATTATACATCTGGACCTCATTAAAGTACACCTATTCATTAAAGTTCAGGTGTTCCACCAATCAGAAAACACCGTTGTAGCAATATGAAAGCGCAAGTATCGATTATTCTCGGATATGCAATCGAAAGACAACTAGCGAAACGCCACGGAGGCTGGAAATCCGAGACTGTCGCAGAAGGTTATGTTCTGTTACTATAATAATTAGCGTTAATTGTAAATAATACTCAAATAAATTCAATTTGTCATCTCGTTTTTCAATGTCTAAATCACTTTCAATGTTATATCAAGATTAATGTTTATTTTACTCTCTAGATTATATCAAGGTCAATGAATTTTTTTCTTGGAAAAAATCTATACTTTCGCGTCGGCGCACATCTTACAATTTACGACATATTGCACAAGGTCAATGCCGCTCCCCACTCAGTTAAGAATAAGATGAATACTTATGAATAATTTCAAGTTAGAAATATGGTCGAGCATAAAAAGTCGTGTGAAACTTGCCTATAATATTAATTAAGACGCTCGTTTCATAAACATACTCGCGTCTTAATTACTACCATTATAGGCTCGTTGCACAATGTACTATTTCATCTGATTTAATATATTTAATTCGTGTTGCAGTAAAACTCGGCCATGCTCACTCTCGAAGCGTAACATTACCTTCATCGAAAGTTACCCAGTATTTGCTCTTCATGGGTTGAGGGAAAACCCCGGAAAAATTCTCAACCAGGTAACTTGTCCCAACCAGGATTTGAACGCGCGCCCGCTCTATGCACTGTCAGATGTGCTAATCGTTACTCCACAGAGGTGGAACCCTGCAACTTGGCCTGCAAGATCGCTAGATATTAACTCGGCAGATTATTGGTAGTGGAGCTGTCTGAAGGGAAGAGTGTTTTTCAGCAAACCTACAAGAACTGATGGGTTGATCTCCTTCGCACACACTGTGACAGATATTCCAGAAAAGAACTCGAGCTGCTGTATATAGCATTGGATAGAGATTATTACTTGTATATAATAAAAAATTGGTAGATACATACATCTACGATAAAGTTACGACAATGGGTAGTTATGCAAAAAAATCCCATTTATTCTGTAATATCCCAATGTCAGAATTTTTAAGATTGTATGAAAAATAAAAAAATGAGGAATTTGAACCTTACTTTGGAGGACTATAACTTAAAATTATTACTTATTTCTCTTTATTGTTATTTATGAAAGCCTTAATCGAAGAGGATGAGAAAGAGGTGTGATATTTTATTTAACGACACTTTTATCTACACAGCTCATTCAACGTGGAATTTTAATTTGGGTAAAAATGACCGATAAATTTTGCCTGAAGTCCACTATCAGAGACCGTACTTTTATTGGACATACATCTAAGACACGATGCCCACAGATTGACTTCCCTCTAAGGAAAAGATATGCTTAGGATGTCATCACCCTTGACCGGGTTTATTCCGCGAAATCCTAACCAGACTAATACTATCATGATATTTTCTAAATAAGTGTTTCCAAACAATGATACGCTTTCCCTGGGGTTAATTACATAGCATTGAAGTGATACAATTATTTTTATTCATGATGTTGGTAATGTAATAGACTCGCTATGGTTTAAAGTTCAACAATAACGAATGATATTCGAAAACTACATTCTATTGCTACTACTTAGAATTACCCGGATATAGTTCACATACAGTGGACTCTCCAAAGTTCAACAAAACATAATTGAAAGTTCAGTCCAATAAGGGTAGTGGGTGTGGCAGGTGAAATGAATACAAATTTTTATTGGTTATCCATCAACGAATACAGTACTGTACTTGCATTTCCTGCCCGCCCCGAGACTTGTGTATGCGCTTCTAGTACCACAGTGGGTTTCGACAGTTCCGTCTCACAAACGGCACAATTCTCAAATTGAAAAAGAAGAGTTCATTAATTTAAAGCTAGTGATTAAATATGGATGTCCTAATCAATAAAATATTCTGTTTTCCATTAACGAAAGTATTACTACAGAACACAGAACCAATTCCTATTCAAAGGCAAACCCATTTCTTACAGCCCTTACAGGGGCGTGTTTAATTCTCCTACGTAAGCAGTCGAACTATAGGATCCTACGTAAGCAGTCGAACTATAGGATGTCGAACTTAAGAGCTTCCACTGTACCTCCAGAGTAGCTAAGTGGATGTAATTTGATTTGATTCTTGTAAGCCTGTTAATTCTCGATAGAATGTATCATCATATATTTCGTAATAACAAAAACATTTCTTAGTCTAAATACAGTATTTTTATCGTCCATTATCGAGTAAGGATTGGTTGGTGGGAATGTGGAAATGTTTTTTGGAAAGCCAAGTAAATAAGTCAGCCTTATCTGGGATCATAGTTAATGATTTTTAAATGTACTCACATTCACGTTACACATCAAAACTAGTTTCTTGTAATATATATTTTTTTTACTAATGACGGGTACTTGACTGTTCGTCATTCACCCATATGAAGCCAGTTGTGTAGACCAATTTACCGACAGAGTCGTTGCCCAAGGTGCGTCACAGGAGGCTGATCTACGCTACACCCTCGATGAGATAACATGATGGTGGAGATTATTATTATTTTTTTAGTTGGTTATCTAACGACTTTATATCAATGACTATGTTACTTAGCTTCGGTGGGATTGGTGATAGCGAGATGGTATTCGGCGAAATGAGGCAGAGGATTCGCCATAGATTACGTGACATTCTCCGTACGGTTGAGGAAAACGTCGAAAAGAACCCAACCAGATAATCAGCCCAAACGGGAATCGAACGCCCGAGCGCAACTCCAGATCGGTAGGCTAGCGCCTTAGCCGACTGAGCTACGGCAGTGGTTTATTATTATTATTATTATTATTATTATTATTATTATTATTATTATTATTATTATTATTATTATTATTATTATTACTATTATTATTACATATGGGCGAATTCAGAAATGCATATACAGTATTAGTTGTGAGTCCGGAGGGGAAAAGACCTTTGGGGAGACCGAGACGTAGATGGGAGGATAGTATTAAAATGGATTTGTGGGAGGTGGGATATAATGATAGAGATTCGATCAATCTTGCACAGTATAGGGACCGATGGCGGATTTATGTGAGGGCGGCAATGAACCTGCGGGTTCTTTAAAAGCCATTTGTAAGTAAGTATTATTATTATGGTCTATTCATATTTATATTATTATTATTATTATTATTATTATTATTATTATTATTACATATGGGCGAATTCAGAAATGCATATAGAGTATTAGTTGGGAGACCGGAGGGGAAAAACCTTTGGGGAGATCGAGACGTAGATGGGAGGATAATATTAAAATGGATTTGAGGGAGGTGGGATGTGATGATAGAGACTGCATTAATCTTGCACAGGATAGGGACCGATGGAGGACTTATGTGAGGGTGGCAATGAACCTGCAGGTTCCTTAAAAGCCATTTGTAAGTAAGTATTATTATTATTATTATTATTATTATTATTATTATTATGGTCTATTAATATTTATATTATTATTATTATTATTATTATTATTATTATTATTATTATTATTATTATTATTATTATTACATATGGGCGAATTCAGAAATGCATATAGAGTATTAGTTGGGAGACGAGGGGAAAAGACCTTTGGGTTTGGGAGATCGAGACGTAGATGGGAGGATAATATTAAAATGGATTTGAGGGAGATGGGATGTGATGATAGAGACTGCATTAATCTTGCACAGGATAGGGACCGATGGAGGACTTATGTGAGGGTAATGAACCTGCAGGTTCCTTAAAAGCCATTTGTAAGTAAGTATTATTATTATTATTATTATTATGGTCTATTCATATTTATATTATTTTATATTATTATTATTATTATTATTATTATTATTATTATTATTATTATTATTATTATTACATATGGGCGAATTCAGAAATGCATATAGAGTATTAGTTGGGAGTCGGAGGGGAAAAGACCTTTGGGGAGACCGAGACGTAGATGAGAGGATAATATTAAATGGATTTAATGGAGGTGAGATATGATGATAGAGACTGGATTAATCTTGCACAGGATAGGGACCGATGGCGGACTTATGTGAGGGCGGCAATGAACCTGCGGGTTCTTTAATAGTAATATGCGTTACAAGAGCGGTATGTTGAAGTTTTCATGTTCGAGGAAAAGTTTGAAAAAGCGAAACGTAGTCTGTCTTTTTTTTTTCCCAGTCTATGATGAGTCTGTTCAATGAATCTTGTTGATTTTTTCACGCAGGCCGTGATATACGTCTTTTTTTTTTCCCCAATGTTCTGGAATCTTGCATCACGAATGCAGTAACTTTAGTGGAGTTGTAGAGTTTACTTAATTTTTGCAAA
Organism: Periplaneta americana; assembly: GCA_025594305.2. Lineage (NCBI taxonomy): Eukaryota > Metazoa > Arthropoda > Insecta > Blattodea > Blattidae > Periplaneta > Periplaneta americana. The sequence goes on from JAJSOF020000023.1 coordinate 39,677,442, forward strand.
TATGTAAAAACAATAATTAACAGTGCAATTTAGGTGACATTGCAGTGGTAAGTTTCCAATTTATAATTATTACTATTTAACGTCTCTAAAAATAATATGTTAAAAGCCTAAAGCAGTAAAATCAATATGACACTTAAGCGGTAAGAAGAGGGAAATTGTTATGTGTGTTAGGTTGGGAATACTGAATGTGGAATTTTAGACTTTCCGCGGATTGGTTTTGTACGGAAACCAAGCAAATACTCACGATCTCGTACAAAAGCCATTTGTAAGTAAGTATTGTTATTATTATGGTTTATTTTTATCATTATTATTATTATTATTATTATTATTATTATTATTATTATTATTATTATTGCTATTAAACATGTATTCTGTAGAGAGTGTGTACTGCAAGATCACCTCACTACAAAAGCCTCTGTACCTGGCAAATCAGTTTTAGGAAACGCCCCAATTGTGCTCGTTAACTCTGAAAAGTGGATGGGCCGTAGAAAGCAACGCACTCAGAACAATCGATTAGTTGAAAACATGTGCAGCGTGTGAGATAATTGGGCATCGCACCCACTCTGAATTCAACACAGTCGAATGATTGCGCACTTGTCAATGCAAATTACGTATTCGGTCACGTCTGTCGATTGTGTGAATTGAATCTTTTACTAACAATTTTGATAAATATTAAAATACAAAAAATGATAGATTGTGTGGAAAAATTTTCACAGGACCTAAGCTCGATTTACTCCCAATATAAACTGGGATGTCCTTCTTATGCTTTATTTGCTTCGTGTTGTATTAATTGGTGACCTTATGTCGTAATATCTATATTGAAAAATTATTTCCGCTATTTGTGGATAGTCAGTATAGGTTAAATAAAGAAACTAAAGAAAAAACTAAACGAAAATATTACTAGTTCTTGTTGTTATCGTTGATTATGATGGAGATGATAACTGAGTGCAAGTATAACATAAAAATGAAACGGTTTTGACGGGTAGTATAGCTATGGATTTAAGTGTATAGGCTACATTCTCTGTAAATTGAAATTGATAACGGTTCATAGCCAATACATTTGTGAAAAATTGTATCATTTCTTTTAAAGTATTATGTCATACTTGCTTACTTACTGGCTTTTAAGAAACCCTGAGGTTCATTGCCGCCCTCACATAAGCCCGCCATTGGTTCCTATCCTGAGCAAGATTAATCCAGTCTCTATCATCATATCCCACCTCCCTGGAATCCATTTTTATATTATTTTCCCATCTACGTCTCGGCCTCCCCAAAGGTCTTTTTCCCTCCGGCCTTCCAACTAACACTCTATATGCATTTCTGGATTCGCCCATACGTGCTACATGCCCTGCCCATCTCAAACGTCTGAATTTAATGTTTCTAATTATGTCAGGTGAATAATACAATGCATGCAGTTCTGCGTTGTGTAACTTTCTCCATTCTCCTGTAACTTCGTCCCTTTTAGCCCCAAATATATTCCTAAGAACCTTATTCTCAAACAAAAGTATTATGTCATATTCATCATAAGTATTGTCATAAAATATCTCCGTAATTTGTTGTTATGTATGACAATCTTGATAAAGTTAATTCCATCATTTAACAATTTATCAAATGAGTGGCGCAGGGAAACTGGAAATTTTGAATTAACGTAAATGCCACGAATAAACACAGTACAGACATTATTTATTGATGAAAGTGCATGTACATAATATCCCATTTATGTTGATATTATTACACAATATCACTTGTCATGTTACTTCTTGAAGATGACTTCGGAAAGATGAGCTCTATTTCGGTGTACACATTCTGATAGCCTAGTGTGGATACTCTGGAATGCTCGCTGTATCATGTCTCGAGGAATGCCAGTGATTTCGTCTTTAATCCTCTGTTTTAGTTCAGCGATGTTTGCAGGACGTGTGCGGTACACATTGTTTTTAAGATGTCCCCACAGAAAGAAATCGCAAACACTGAGATCAGGAGATCTCGCGGGCCATGGAATGTCACCGTTACTGACATGATGCGCCTTCCAAACAATTGGTGAATGGCTTTCATCTATTGTCGAGTAGTATGTAACGTGGCTTCGTCTTGCTGAAACCTCATGTTTTCGATGTTAAGATCGCGCAGTCTCGTTGCAAAGAATGTTTCAAGTAAAGCAACATACTGCTCGACAATCGATGAAAGCATCTCAACATAATCTTAGCTTCCTTGTCGTAATCGCAGGCATCTCGTCGTAATCGTAGCCGGCTTGTTTTAATTGTAGCTGTCCAGTCGTATGTAGTAGCTTTGTCGTAATCGAAGCCATCTCGTCATAATCGTAATCCCCTAGGAATCTCGTCATACTCGTAGCTGACGTGTCGTAATCGTACACATATCGTCACAATCCTAGACTCCCTTTCGTAATTGTAATCATACCTCCCTAATCGTAACCGCCTTGTAATCGTATACATCTCGTCATAATAGTAGCTGGCTTGTAATTGTAGGAATCTCGTCAAAATCGTAGGCTCCCTGTCGCAATCGTAGGCATCTCCTCATAATCATAACTAGCTTGTTGTAATCGTAGGAATCTTATCTAAATCGTAGGCACCCTGTCGTAATCGTAGACATTTCCTCATAAACATACCTGGCTTGTCATGATAGTAGGCATCTCGTCAAAATCGTAGGCTCCCTGTGGTAATCGTAGGCATCTCCTCATAATCGTATCTAGCTTGTCGTAATAGTAGGCATCTCGTCAGAATCGTAGGCTCCCTTTCGTAATTGTAGACATCTCCTCATAATCGTATCTAGCTTGTCGTAATAGTAGGCATCTCGTCAGAATCGTAGGCTCCCTTTCGTAATTGTAGGCATCTCGTCATATTCGTAGTTAGCTTGTTGTAATCGTAGGAATCTCATCAAAATCGTAGACTCCTTGTCGTAATCGTAGGCATCTCCTCATAATCGTATCTAGCTTGTCGTAATAGTAGGCATCTCGTCAGAATCGTAGGCTCCCTGTCGTAAACGTAGGCATCTCCCCATAATCGTATCTAGCTTGTCGTAATAGTAGGCATCTCGTCAGATTCGTAGGCTCCCTTTCGTAATTGTAGGCATCTCGTCATATTCGTAGCCAGCTTGTTGTAATCGTAGGAATCTCATCAAAATCGTAGGCATCTCCTGATAATCGTATATAGCTTGTCGTAATATAGGCATCTCGTCAAAATCTTAGACTCCATTTCGTAATCGTTGTTGTACCGCCCCAATCGTCGCCGCCTTGTTGTAATCGTAGACATCTCGTAAAAATTGTATTCGGCCTGTTAGAGTCGCAACCGCCTCGTCAAAAACTTATTCGTCGCTTCAGAATCTCTTGCAAACCGTCAACTCTTGTAATTCTAATTTTGTTCCGTCAGTGTTGCAATCGCTCATTGGAATCCAATTTACCTCTTCGGATTAGTATTAACTCCGTCAGAATCGGTAGTATCGATCCCAAGACCTCTGAGCTCAGCCAGAGGTCCCGAGATCGATACCCGACCCCTGGATAATTTTTATCTCAAAATTATTCAAGGCTACTTCACAGGGAGCTTTACCTGAAAGCTAGATTTGCAGAATTGGTAATAATTTCATCATCGTATTCGCGCATTAGAATCCTCTTTACCTCGTCAAAATCGAAATTGTCTCGTTAGAACAATATCAGAATTGTAGTCGCTTCGTCATAATTATAATATTGATTGGAGACACTCCGTCATAATCCGAACATTTAGAGATACAAATATATAATGACAACATAGCCTATAATTATATTTGTTGTGCGATGCCAAGTTACAAATGATGTGATCTAGTGAAGCTAACTTAGCCAACATTTCAGTGCTGATGTTTCCAAGTTAACATCAATTTGCTCTCTGACTGGATTTTAGTAGATGGGACAGAGAGAGAAATATGTCCAGGAGGAAAATTCTTGTGTAATAAAATTACTCAGGCCTGAACTCTTCGATCTTTACGACATAGCAGACATTTTCTTAGGAAGAAAACGTGCATCCCTCCGCTGTATGGAAGGTGACCGGACTAAATGTTATTACACTGGAAGAGACGCTTATGAAGGAAACGTTCACAGAATTTACTACCAACTTTATCGACAGAATTGTGTTCTTCATTCCCTTAGAAGAAAAAGACTGTATGGATCTCATATATTGAAGTTGTTCTCATTTCCTACAAACATTGTGAAGCAGGAACTGAAGGATAAAGATCCAAATTGCTCCTTAAATGTCAAATGTCAGAGTAGATTTTTTATTATATAGAACGCTTTCATAAAATGTAAGATCTTCAGCAGGTACTACCCTACCAATAATATCATTACAAGTAGCGCGACTCTTTATTTATGTATTCAGCACGGGAGAAAAGAGACAAAAGAAAGTAATGCGCAAATATTTGAATACATTACCCTGTTAGGCTATAGATGTGCAATATATGGCTATTGATTCAACGGTTTTCTTTCAGCACCATTGTTGTCACTGAAGAGTTGAATAAATCTCCAGATTTTTGCGTAAAATTTTGTCATGGCTGCGAAGGTGGCTCTTACAACAACTTGTAGTACATCATTAGTTTCATAGCGATTTGCAGCCACTATCTCTTTGATATATGCTCACAGGTTGTTGTCCGGTGTGTGGTGAAATCGGGACATCGTGCAGGCCATGATAATGGTAATTATGATGTCGGAGATCCACGACCAATCCTCCTCCATGGAAAATTGTATACTAAATCACGAATAGTTAGCTCGAAATGGACCTACGCTTCGTCGTGGTGAATCCAATCCCGATATATGACTCCAGTTTCGGTCAGTTGGAGTGTTAACTAAATCCGTAGTATTTCTAAGTAAGTAGTTCCTTTAATAAGCTTTTAAAAATATACTTCAATCATATAATTTGCAGCATTAGCTGTCCACAACGTAACACGTGTCGGATTGTGTTGAAAATCAAATGTCACTTTCCTTTTTTCAGGAAAAGACTTTGCGTTTGAGCAAGCTACACTAAATCGGTATCTCATCTGTAAGAAGGACATTTCTTCCAGATAAAACTTTACAAAATTATTGAAGCAATAAAGCAAATGTTCCGCTACGTTTATTAGTATCGACAACACTAAGTTAATTACAAATTAATCCGGTTCGAAATGGCTTCATCAGTAAGTCTTTTATGACACGACGCATTATTGAACGTAAAACTCCGAATTCTGATGCTCGTTTCCATGTCGGTTTACGAGGTGACCTTTCGATGGATTATGCAACTCTAGCACATGAATTGATTATCTTGACTGGTTTATCCTTTCGAGGGCAGTCTTTCATGCAGCAAGGACTAAACTCTCTTTCTCTCGAGCTAACATTGTGGCTTTTATTGGAACTACATCATAATTTGTCGCGATGTCTGCCCAGTAGACAGTCTTTTGAACCCAACGTAGCAGTCTTCAGTCGGAAAGCTACACGTATCTTCCATCTTACCAAGATCCCGTGCAACTGGAAACCCTCTATTATAGTGGCACGATGTTTAACTCAATAGTCACTACTTCTAATCATTTGTTCGTTGGTTTTCCCAAGTATTTATAAGCTAAATTATGATAATTGTTATTAGTCATTTAACATAGGTCAATCGTACGCAAAAAAAAATGTTAGACATCTTGACTGTCTACATCCAAGAAGGAAGAAAAAAATGTTCCTATCCAGAATATACGCGGACCCCAGAATGAGCTCAGGAGACCCCCTAGAACAATGCTCTAGAACAATACCAAATTTATAGACACACAAAAACACACCCACAACACATCCTCAACACTCAATTGAATTTCAGAATACACACTCTCTTCGATACAACACTATCGATCATGAACACATTCCACCATAACAAAAAGCTAGAAGACAGCACAGGAACTCTATAGAATTCAGAGGATGATGGAAATGCAATCCCGAAACTAGTCAATTAAGTAAAATAACATAATTTACACATTTAAAAATTAACACAGTGAAGTTGTTATTTATTTCATTTAAATAACTTAATATTTCATCAGGGAAATAATAATAATAATAATAATAATAATAATAATAATAATAATAATAATAATAATAATGAGATAATTTAAATATTTATTCTGTGATATATATAAACCATTAAACATTGAGAAACCTGAAAGAGCTATTATTGTTAACAAGAATTGTTAGAAAAATATTTCGTTAGTCTATTCTTAAATTGGTTTGATGTCTGACAGTCCCTGACATTACTCGGTAGGGAATTCCAAAGTCCGAGGAACAGCCACAGTGAAAGAAGATGAATATGAGGATGTTCGGTGGGAGGAATGTATAATATTGTATGTAATGTATCTAATGTATGTATCTAATGCCTATTCACTTCAGTTTACGTGATTCTGGTTTCTTATATTGCGGATAGATGGCAGGACTGTGACCCATTTTCTAGTTGCTACTTTGGCTATGTCGTGTATTAGGGGAAGTGTATGTGTAAGTGTTCGTGTATTAAAGTGTATGAATGAGCATTGATGATGAAGAGATTTGGGATTTAACCCAGACATATTGATGCACAATCTAGTAATTAGACGTTATGCACCACCATCTCTCCTAGTCCCGAGGTAGAAATTTTACATTGACCTCGCCGGTAATCGAACCCGAGCCGGCTAGTCTGGATGCAAACACTCTACCACAGAGGTAAGTCTCGACGGACTCAGGGAAAATATTAATTAGAATATTTACAAAATCCACTTCAAATTAAGGTATATGTACACCCACAAAACGCAAAAAATGATGAAAAATTAGAATTTTCAAAATATAACTATTTTAATAGACAATTTTCCCCTCTTTAATTTGATATAAGAATTTTCGATTTATGCCTTATGGTTTTTCAGATAAGTTCCATTTTCCAAAATGCTGCGTCATCAGCCACGGTCACTTACTTTTGGAGTGCATTACTTTTGGAATGATCCTCGTAGCAGTCAATCCCTCGTCCAGCATTGCTTGTAAAATAAACTTCTTTCTAGTCCCGAAATAGATGCATAGATATCTGGGCATGATCATTAGATCGAAAAAAACGTTTTTACATAATGAAGTAATTTATAATCTTTTACTGTTAGTCATAAAACTGTAAATTTGTGTGTCAATGATGTTGTACGTCATTTTAATAAGAGTCCAAAAGTATAAATTAAAATTCTGAGGAGGATGGACATAAATCCTGGGACAAACACCATCGCAGGATTTGTTGCATCAATGGAAATAGGGACAAAAATGCAAAAAAAAAAAAAAACAACATTCAACACCTGAAGTTAAAACAAGGAGGAGGTATTTGAGAGGCAGAAAGAAGCTGAAACTGGACCGACATGAAGCTGCTTAAGGGGTGACATATGATGATGGAGTCTTCTAAGCTCTGAAAATTTGTGGCTCATTTCCTGTAAATAGTAATTTTAGAATATTTAATTCTTTCAAACATGATATCTCAGTCAAATATGGTGATATTGGTGTCATTTTGAAGCTTGAAATGTCTCCCAGTGCCTGACAACGAGTAAAATAACATTAATATAATTAATAATTATCTATGGATTTTTACATGATTTATGCAACATAAAATATTATTGTAAGTTACATATATGGTAATATTTAATTAATATAAATAAAAATAAAAAATAGCTCTATGTCAGGCACTAAAGAATAATTTTAGCTATAAAACAGTGAAAAAAATGTGGCTCTATCTTAAAAACTGCATGAGCTATCAAGTTTCAAGTTGCATGTCAAAATTATAAACAAAACAATTTTTAAAAACAATTTAGACATAATTTCAAGGGATCTGTTCACTTCATTCTCTTTCTGGTACTATTCTCAATTGTATAAAAATTTTACAGAGCAAAATTATACAAAACAAAATTTTTGTATGTAAAGGTGTACATATACCTTAATGCAAAGATAAAAGAACACATCGTATTCACTACAAACGCTTAGATGTCTTAGCAGAAATTCGACGCTAAGAGTCTGGCGATATCCGAGAGCTGCAATCTTATTTGTGAAGTGAATAGCAGTGCACCTTATGTGAACAATGTTCGCATTTTTCCATCTCGTTGAAATGCAGCGCAAAACTTTGATTGCTACCCTGAGTTCCCGTTATAGAACGCGAAAATGAATCCAGTTCCTTTCTTGTGCTCGGCTTCAGAATGTGATTGACGTTTGAAACATCTGAATTGCTCCAGAGATGGCGATCTGCTCCCTTCGCCCTCCGTGACAGGCGACACGTTTAGCGATAGTGAGGTGAGGGGAACTATGACGCTCTTCTTTTTTCAGTGGAGGAATCGCTGCCTTTGCTGCACTCTTCCTAAATTGTTTGTCGCTTACGAAGAGCAAAATTTATTCAATGAAATGTTTGAATTCATTTCATTCATTCATTTATTTTATTCCATAGATCTTACATGAGCAATGAAGCTTCAAGATGTGGAACAAGTCAAAATTTTACAATATTAAAATTATAATTTTTACAAAATTTTATAGTTTTACAATTTAGTAATTTTGTACAAGTTTTACAATTTTGTGCAATTTTTTACAATATTTTACAGTATTTTGGCGAGATGTAATGAGATGAGGTGAGGTCCGAGGATTCGCCAAAATATTACCCGGCATTTGCCTTTTGGTTGGGGAAAACCTCGTAAAAACTCAACCAGGTAATCAAATCAAAGGGGTTGATGCCAAAAACTCGCCATAAACCATCCGGCTTCAGTCCCACGGCTGTGGAAAACCTCGGAAGAAACCAAAGACCAAAGGGGGATCCAACCCAAGCCCGAACGCAGCTCCGGATCAGCAGCCCAGCGAGTCTGCCGACTGAGCTACATCGATGGCTCTACTAAAAGTATACAATACATACCCAATCAGATTATTAAATTTACAAACGCAAACGATCATTCATCAGTTGAGCTATATATATAATACAAAACAAGTAAGTAAATTAAATTTAAGGCATAAACAATTCAACCAGTTGTGACATACAGAAATTGATAATACATTTCATGCAAACTACTTCAAATTACAAACACAAACAATTTATCAATAGAGCTATATAGATTACTATTCAATTTAAAGCATATACAATTCATCGACCAAAACTATACAAATATATACAATACAAAGTAGCATACTTTCATTAAGCTATACAAATTTGTGCAATTAATATCAAGTAGATTAATTCAATTTATAATCACAAACAATTCATCAGCTATACAGACTACCATTCAATTTACAGACTATATACAATTCATCAGTAGAGCTTAGTAATCATTTTAAAAGCATATACAATTCATCAGCCAAACTATAGTTCAATTTACAAACTTATTTTCGTTAAGCTATACAAAATTGTACAATTCATATGAAGTAGATTAATTCAATTTATAAGCTTAAGCAATTCATCAGTTGACCTATACAGTATACTATAATATTTCATATACGAAACTCACGAATGTTAGAGATTGAGACCAACTGTCCAAGTATTTATTTTGAGCATTTCGTTTAGATTCCACAATAATCAATGCATTGATCGAGGTTTCACTGTCGGACTGTCCCGTTGCCCTTGTAGTAGAGGAAACTTTGATCTTCAGGTTGGTAGTATGTCTCCCTTGTATGAAGGGGACAGCACGATGAAATTCTCGCTCAGACGATTTAGATAAGCGGATTTCCCAGATTTTCCCGCACTCCTTCAGGCGACTCTCTCGCCGGTATACTTCCAAATGTACAGTGTATGTTGTGTTTCTTTTCGAAACGCTTCTTGATTGCCTTACATGCTGGCTTCCCTTCATCGTTATATAGCGCATTCTATGCATATAATAGAAAACAACGAAGAGGAATCAGTTTCATTATTATTCGTCGATTCCATGACCTTTCATTTCTAGAGATAAGGTTGGGAGGACAGATTGAACCTCTTGCATTGTTGGTAAAAAAAAGTAACCATTAATATTTACAACTTCAAACATTTTGAAAGATGTGATTTACTTCCATCTTCAACACTGAAGCAATTATGAATGACAATCTGTTTTACGGAACAAAGTTCTCTCCAAACCTTTGTTGAATAATCCTTTGTCATTTACTGGTATCATATTCAATGGTACCTTATAATTATAGAGTTTATTTTCTTAAATTATGTAAAAAAACACACCTAACTTAAATAATATAATTTGCACCATAAAAATAAACAGATAAACAAAAAAACAAAAATTACGTGCAAAATGCATATTTCGTAATCCAAAAATTGAAATATTTGACTACATATGTAACTTTTATGGGAGGAGTGATAGTGGGAGGGAGAAGAAAAGTGCATAAGTTTTGCTGATGATATGGCATTGTTATCAGAAGAGGAGATGATATTAAAAGATATGCTACTGGAGCTAAATGACAGCTGTGAGCAGTATGGGATGAAGATAAATGCAAATAAGACGAAGAGCATGGTCATAGGAAGAAAAATACAGAAGATAAACTTGTGAATTCTAAATGAGGCAGTAGAGGAAGTGGATAGCTTCATATACTTAGGGTGTACTATAAACAGTAACATGAGCTGCTGCCAGGGAGTCAAAAGGAGGATAGCAATGGCAAATGAAGCTTTTAATAGAAAAAAATAAGTATCTTCTGCGGACCTCTGGAAAAATAACTAAGGAGGAGACTAGTGAAGTGCTTTGTGTTGAGTGTGGCATTGTATGGGGCAGAAATATGGACATTAAGACGAAGTGAAGAGAAACGAATAGACGCATTTGACATGTGAATATGAAGAAGAATGAAGCGTGTGAAGTGGACAGACAGAATAAGAAATGAAGCTGTGTTGAAAATAGTGGGTGAAGAAAGAATGATGCTGAAACTGATCAGGAAGAGGAAAATAAATTGGTTGGGTGACTGGCCGAGAAGAAACTGACTACTGAAGGATGTACTGGAAGGAATGGTGAACGGGAGAAGAGTTCGGGGTAGAAGAAGATATCAAATTATAGACGACATTAAGATATATATGGATCATATGAAGAAATGAAGAGGAAGACAGAAAATAGAAAAGATTGGAGAAACCTGGGTTTGCAGTGAAAGACCTGCCCTTGTGTAGAACACTAAATGATTGAATATGTAATTTTTATTGTTTATTAGCCATGTTTGCAAGTATTTCTTGCAGAATTACATAAAATTGCTACATATTCGTATATCTGTCATAATATTATTTCTAGTACTATTTTACTTAGGGAAATCGGCATTTAAAAGCCACATAAAAGCCTAGTTGTGAATGAAGACGTATTTTATGTACAAAAGTAATGTTTCCGAGTGTGAATATAAAATTCTTGATTCATTTGTGGCATACAGTATTATTGCCTAGCAAAGAAACAAATTTGGTTTCAAATTTATAGGAACTTTGTGTTTTTATTTGAAATAAAGACCCGTTATTATGTACATCATTTATAGATGCACTGACTCTTAGATGCTTAATGTGAACAAGAACTCACCATCAGTTTATGCTGGGTAACTAGTGGTGCTGGACCCCGGACTCATTTCACCGGCATTATCACCTTCATTTCATTCAGACGTTAAATAGCCTGAGATTTTGATACAGCGTCGTAAAAGAACCTACAAATAACATCAGTTTAACAGACAACACTTGACATAGATCTTATCCTCATAAATTGGGATATCAGAGATGTTGAAACATACTTAAAGATCTATTTGCTTCACCTATTTCTAAAATAGACATATACAATACTCTTATCGTCTCATTTCATTGTGGGGCAATGATGTATGGTCTTTGAAAAAAAAGACAATTTGAAATAAAAACCATAGCAAGTAATTTGTTTTAGAAAATGAAATCAAAAGAAGCTAATTGGTGGAAATATGTTACTCAGCATAGTGCCGTAATTTTAAGATAACACTGGACTTAAACTGGGGACTAACACTTACTACCGTAATGTAGATTTCAAACCCTGACACTTGTTTTCGTGTAGAGTTAATATTCTGCAAGTTCGGAGGGAATCTTCACTGTTTCTGTACTTGGAAAATCTATAGCCACTTACTGTACCAGGAAAAGAAAAGATCTTAATCGAAATTTAATTCAGCACAAACTCCATGAACACGTTACACATAACATAATTTTTCCATTAATTGGAGTTATTTATTGCCAGTTGTAAATCAGTTTCTTACCTTTTCCATATTAATTAGCATCCCTGTTCAGGTTCAGTTAGGAAAGAAATGAATTATTGTTGTTTAGTGTATAAATCAAACGGTATCAGCCTTGATAGCGTTAAACAATACTGATGGACTTCCTTGGTGTATAAAGATAGTAGTTATTACAAACATGGACACCAAACACAATGTGCAAGAAAACTAAGCTTTATAGAAATGCAAGTAAAGCTTCCGAAAAGAGTAATGCCCGTGTAACAAAATTTCGCTCAGAACCACAAACGATTTCTCACTCGTTCTTTCAGTTCCTCTTGATTTATCATTCCTTCCCTCACCCTCCCTGTCTTATGTACTTCTTTCTAATGCTTTCTCCTCTAAACTTTCTCTTTCCACCAATTCCTTTGCTCCTCTTACTTTTTATATGTTTACCTTTTCTGAAACTTCTTTTTCTCTTTCTCACTTATTTCGTTATGTCTCTTTATTCTACCATTCCAATAAAATTCTCTTTTTCCTACCCTCCTTTTTGTTTATCCTAAGTTTCTTTCTCTTTCTCTTTCTCTGTTTTCGGTTTTGCACTTTCTCTCTTTTTATTCCTCTTTCACTCTGCTTCTTTACTTTCCTTTCTCTTTCCTTCTTCCTTTCTATTTGTCTATCTTGCTTTATATTCGGTCCTTTTTATCCTTTACATTCTCTTTTTCTCTTTCTTTTCTCCTTATATTTTCACTTGTCTTTCTTTTTTATTTATATCTTCTTACTTTCTTTTCTTGTCGCTTTCTTCTTTCTATTTCTCTCTTTATCTTTCTTCCTTTCTTTCCCCTTACTACTTTTCTTTTTATCTTTATTTATGCTTTTATGCTTCTTTTCGTTTCTTTTCTTTTATATTTATTTCTCTCTCGTTCCTCAATTCATTTTCCTCTTGCTTCTCCTTCCTGTTTCAGTTCCATCCTTTTCTCTCTTTCATATTTCATTTTTTCTCTCTCTCTGTGTCTTCCTTTCTCTTTCTACATAGGCGAGTCAGGAAATGACAAATTCAAGTAGTGATAAATATTTTGCAATAAGCAACCTGAAGCTAGATGGCTGTATTATCCATGTGTCAAAAAGAACGATGTGCGCACAATGGGCACAAGCGAAATAAAGAAGCAGCAGTTGCAGGACGGCGACACGAGCGTACCTTGTCGAGCAGCGCTCCGTTGTGCATCTTTTCTAGGCAAAAGATTTGAAAACAAAGGATATACATATAGAAATGCTGCCTACAAGCCCGTGTCACGTCAAGCTGTCTACATTTGGGAGCACAAGTTTTCTGAAGACTGGACAAGTATTGGAAACCGAGTCACAGTTGCAAATATGCAATTCGCGACTTGATTCGAGCAGACAGGATAATGAGAAAGATGTATTATCTTGAATAGTCATCGGTGATGAAACTTGAGTGCTTCATTACCAGCCCGAGGTAAAACGTACATCAGTGCTCAGATCATGACGTTGAAAGTACACTCGTCTATAGGCACCGCCATCTTTCAACTGCGGCTTTTTTGTTTCGCTTGTGCTGACAATGACATCTAGCTATAATATCTTCAGGCTCCTCATTGAAAACTGTAGCAGGTCGCTACTTCAACTTGTAACTTACTGACCCTTCCTTGTACCTATCTCTTCTCTCTCTTGCTTCTTTTCTTTTCCTCTCGGTTTATATTATTCTTTTTCTACTGTTCCTTATTTTCTGTATCATTACTTACTTTCCCTTTCATCCTGTCACATTCTTTCAGTTACTTTGTATTTATTTTTCGTTCTCTTTCTCTACAATCATTCATCGTTCTCTCTGTTCTCCCTTTCTCTTCCTTTCATCTCTTCTATTTCTTCCTTCTTTTCCGTTTCATTTTTTTATCTGTTTCCTAATTGCTCTGACATTTATAGACGTTACCAAATTATTATGGTAAACTATAAAATATATTTTTTTTTCTCGAGAAAACAAACATCGCACTTCGAGGAAAACCCTGGCCAGTACAGCCCGATCGCAAACTCGTGGCACCAACATTCGCGAGCTAATTTCTGAGGCTTCGGAGTGGGGGGTTATGTGTGTGCGGGCGACTGCTTATTAATACTGTTCAAACACCCCCCAGCAAGACTCTTGGGCGAGTCCATGTAAGTGGATGCCAATTCGTCTTTCGCACAGGTGCCAAGAGTTTGCGATCGGGCTCTACTTGGTGTGCATTTTTTAACCCTCCTAATGCGGACCCCTTTTGCGTTTTTTTACGTGAAAATGCAAAGCAAATTCACACAAGCGAACCGCTCCACTAAACCTTCTTCTATGCTATTAGCATAACACAACAGTAGTCTTTGCCGTCCGGAGAATAACAGCAAAATGGAAACTATATCCCGAGTAGATCGTGACCGGAACTTCTAGCGAAATTATAAAATCACCATGTAATTGTGATTGACACTTAAAGAGTTAAGCATGTATTAACAACTTTATTCTCTTAGGTATACTTTCTAACAGTCTTTTGCAGCTGTTTTCAATTCCTTCATCATGATGCCATACATGAATGAGAGGTTCAGTCAGACCTAGAACATTACAAAACTGCCATAAACTATTTAATAACACGTTAAGTTATAAGATAATGGGTAAAATAAGACACAGAATCTGAAAATATAATCAGAATCACAAAAAAATAAACTGGAGAGTAGGAAACAGCTGAAATTGTACCAAAATCACTTAATGCATTGTTCTATAAAAACATTAAATTTAATATCATTTCTATTATGCTTTACAAGGCTGGTTGAGTGGAAAAGAAGGCCTTATGACCTTAACTCTGCCAGCGAAAATAAAACATTCTATTCTATTCTATTTTATTCTATTCTTTTCTATTCTATTCTGTTCTATTCTATGTATTATTAACAAAAATTTCCCTACAAAAAACTAAAAAATAATTAAGAAACATAGCATTCAAATACAACTTTAATATTGCACATATTCAAGCAGAAATGTTAAAACATTCTTTTACCATAATAATGTGGCCACCTGTATATAGGTCCTATGTCTCCGTCCTTTTATTTTTTTATTTATATTTTAGTACTAAAATTAATTAATTAATTTAATTATTAATTTATTTATTTATTCATTCATTCATTTATTTATTTATATATTTATTTTTATTAATATCCAATTTAATAAACCCTATTTCACCCTGAGGTATAATAGGGTTATAATTGGCATCAAAATATATATTTTATAACCAATAAACAATAGTAAAATTATAATATAAAATTGTGGTCACAGTTACAATTCACATGAATTATGTAGAAGAATGCACTTTAATGAAAGAATGGATCCTGTTAAAGATTAATTAGATGTTTGAGATGCAAAAGATATACCAACAAGAATATCTAACCGTTTCATTATTTATTTATTTATTTATTTATTTATTTATTTACTTATTTAATTACTTATTTATTTACTTATTTATTCATTCATTCATTTATTCATTTTCATTTATTTATTTATTTTGCTAATAATTGTATCATAAAGTATAATATATACAGAAAAAAAATTAGCTCGCCCCTGAAAGAGTAGAACTCGTGCTCAGGGGCGGATTCCTGAATTGAAATTAATAAGTGCGAGGATAATTCCTTCTCATTCCATAATTTGGGACTTTCTCAATTAATAGCATACAAACACGAGTTTGTTCTCAGATGTCATGAAGTCTGTAATACATGGAACTTTCATCTCTGACAATACCATGGCAAACCTCCGTGTTCTAGACAAAATACAAACATTGGCGTAGGCTTCCACGCAGCTCTGAAGCAACGCTTCTAGTCGCTCAAGAATAGAAAGTTTCTCGGCTAATTTTTCGATATCCTCGTATCGGAGTTCATAGATGCGATTGGCAGAGATCGATACACATATTATTGAAGTTGTTGGTTGTGTGTGGGGTCTGATTCACGTAACTTGGGACGTGATGCCACAAAGGTCGACGTATTTTGAAATCGTAAAATGCTCTCGAAGTCTTATCAGTAAAAGGAATCTTTCCTCGGTCTTTTCCCGGTTGGCGTATGTCAATATTATTTGATCACCACAAAAGAGCAGAAAATGATAATGTGTCCGTGACATGGAAAGCAAAGTATGGTAGGAATTGGGTGAGGGGAGTGTAACATAGACTATTATAGAAGGTTCAAAGACTCAAGAGACCAGTCAATACTGAGATCTTAGGAGGTAGAACAGAATAAACTTATGGGGGAGAGATAAAAAGTGATAGAATAGAGGCAAGGAAAGAGGAACGGTCAAAAGTCTGAGGCAGGACAGTATTTTAAAGAATTTTAGAGAAGAATAGAACAAAGGAGATCAAAAAATGATGGGATAAGAGATATCAAACAGGAAAAGGGTTACTTCAAATGTTTATCTTCTCTCTTTGATTTCACGCCGGTCCCCAAATATCAGAGACTTCAGCCTTCTTTCACTTTTTGATATACAGCCTATTTCGTTTATATAACATCATTCCATATTCGACCAATGAAGTGTAATGAAATTTTGAATTCCAATCAATCACATTCATAAATCGCGATAATTCTTGCTAGATTTATCGCTATCAATTTATCGCACGGTCGTTTTTTTGTTTAAACAGTGTCGCCAACTGTTTCTCCGTAAATCAATGAGTATGAATCCATTAAGATTCATCTACACGGTTAAACTTTTCTTTCAACTTTACGCATTAAAATCAATGAATGCAAGATAGATATTTAATGTTGATTATTATATATTTACGCAGTGAAGACGACACAAAATCTTCATGCATCTTAATTGAACGTACGTTTTAAACTTGATTCTTCCCGGATTGCATGCAATCGCACATGAAAAACTGAACTGTGTATTTTTCACCTAATATAATTGAAGAGTCCACTGCAAGAATGATGGATGTCACTTTCTTGTCGAAAATGAACAAGACTGTCAATGCATAGTTTAAGACATATAGAATGTACATAGAGAGTTATGTGGCATTAACACTGATAGTCATTGTCCAGTAATGATCGGAAAATCACAGTTAAGCTTTGAGCGCTAAGCATTTCAAACTTTCAATTGCTTCTCCTGCAAAATGTATTCCAAATGACATCCATCATTCTTGCAGTGGAGGAACATTAAATCCAGGCGTTTGAGATGGACAGGGTATCTAGCACGTATGAGTGAATATAGGAATGCATATAGAGTGTTAGTTGAAAGATCTCAGGGGAAAATACCTTTGGGGAGGCCAAGGCGTTATAGGTGGATAATATTAAAATATATTTGAGGGAGCTGGGTTATGATGGTAAGGACTGGACTAATCTTGATCAGGATAGAAACCGATGGCGGGCTTATGTGAGGGCGGCAATGAACCTCCGGGTTCCTTAAAAGCCACTTGTAAGTAAGTAAATAAACTTAGACTTGATTGACCATATCTTTATATTCGCCAGATTTAGCTTTCTCAGACCATCACATACTCCCGAAGAAAGGAGCACTCAAAGGAAGAAACTTTTAATCCATTAAAAAAGTAATAGGAACTGTTAAAGAGTGGTTTCAACATGAGACAAGCAACTTTTTTTAAGACTTAGAATTGCTTCATGACACAATTACGCCAAGTGTATTTTTTTTTTAATTACTGCATTGAAAAAATAAATTTGTTTGGATATAAAGTAACTTTTTTCCCTGTTTTGAGCTAAGCCTTAGCAATACATATGTACAGAAGTATACATACATACATACATACATACATACATACATACATACATACATACAGTCGATCTGGTTGGCGAGTTGGTATAGCGCTGGCCTTTTATGCCCAAGGTTGCGGGTTCGATCCCGGGCCAGGTCGATGGCATTTAAGTGTGCTTAAATGCGACAGGCTCATGTCAGTAGATTTACTGGCATGTAAAAGAACTCCTGTGGGACAAAATTCCGGCACATCCGGCGGCGACGCTGATATAACCTCTGCAGTTGCGAGCGTCGTTAAATAAAACATAACATTTTACATACATACATACATACATACATACATACATACATACATACATACATACATACATACATACAGTTGGTATAGCGCTGGCCTTCTATGCCCAAAGTTGCGGGTTCGATCCCGGGCCAGGTCGATGGCATTTAAGTGTGCTTAAATGCGACAGGCTCATGTCAGTAGCTTTACTGGCGCGTAAAAGAACTCCTGCGGGACAAAATTCCGGCATATCCGGCGACGCTGATATAACCTCTGCAGTTGCGAGCGTCGTTAAATAAAACATAACATTTCACATTTACATACATACATTCATACACACATACATACATACACACACATACATACATACATACATACATACATACATACATACATACATACATACATACATACATACATACATACATACATACATACATAATAGGGACACAAATGTTAAGTACTATTGATTATAGACGATATATCGGATGAAGCCTCCATACTGTAGTTATATACGTATGAAGTTAAGATTCATTTAAGGGAAACAAGAAAATGGCTGAGGGGAACATAAACACGTAGGTTGCCCTTTAGAAATGGGATATTCTTGTCTGAAACAGAAAACGCTGGAGAAATAGAATCACTCTTAACACAATAGGAGGGGAAAACTTCAAAGGGTATCTTCTCTTCAAGGTTGCCAACAAAGTTGGAAAAAAAAATAATTGCCACTTTTTAGAAAGTAGAGCACAAGCGAAAGGTAATAAAGACGTCTATAGAGACACGTTCTGTAGTTTCTAGAAACATACACGTCACTGGAACAGTGGAATCAAACGCGCTATATGACTTTCCTCTACTGTGAGATAAGTTTAACAGAACCGCCATACACACGCAATCCATCAAAATGTGCGAACTATGAAGACCTGCAGCAACTGACATTCGGAACAGAAAACTAACTTACATTCAAACTTTAAAATACTTTTCCTTCCATTTCCACTTTCTTCACGCTTCCAATTCTTCGAAACCTATCGGCACCAAAACTGGGAAACGTAAAAAAAATTCTAGACATGATTTTCTTCACCGTCTTCATTCTACAGTGGAATATATAGCACCAGCTCCTATGGTACAATACATGTTCTTGTAAATTATTTCGTCGTTTATTTCTGTCTTCTCCGGCAAGTAAAGACTGAGATCTAGAGAGCCGACATGATATACTGTATCTGGAACTTTGGTTTCGATACCCAGCGGTAACTGAAATGGAATTTATAGTGAACGAGATCTGTTGCAGAAGATGTCTGCATACGTTCTCTCATTTCCCTCACTTTTATAAACTTCATACAACAAATCCTCTGAATTTTCCTCTAAATTTTGTCTTATTTCGTAAAAGTGAATGTTTTGAATTTAACATATAGCCTACTTACGATGAAAGAGTAATGGAACAGAGAAAAATTCTCTCCGGCGCCGGGATTTGAACCCGGGTTTTCAGCTCTAAGTGCTGACGCTTTATCCACTAAGCCACACCGGATTCCACCCCGGCGTCGGAAGAATCGTCTCAGTTTTAAGTTCCAACTCTTGGGTTCCCTCTAGTGGCCGCCCTCTGCACTACGTCATAGACATCTATGAACCTTAGGACCGAAGTCCACATATGTGCTGAGGTGCACTCGTAATGAGTGACTAGTTGGCCGGGATCCGACGGAATAAGCGCCGTCTTAAATTATTATAATGTACCGAAGTACTCTTTCATCGTATGATGACGCAGAATATCTGCATGGAAATATCATATGTACTTCGGTACATTATAATAATATATAGCCTACTTACTAATTTTACATTTTACGCTTTTCACTATAATTAAGATCGTTTATCACGATGTTAATAGTACGAGAATATTATAATGTAAAGTCCACATCTGTGGAGTAACGGTTAGCGCGTCTGGCCGCGAAAACAGGTGGCCCGGGTTCGAATCCCGGTCGGGAAAAGTTACCTGGTTGAGGTTTTTTTCCGGGGTTTTCCCTCAATCCAACATGAGCAAATGCTGGGTAACTATCGGTGCAGAACCTCGGACTCATTTCACCGGCATTATCAACTTCATCTCATTCAGACGCTAAATGACCTGAGATGTTGATACAGCGTCGTAAAATAACCTACTTATATAAATATATAGGGTAGAATAGCATAAAACGCACTGCTTCCTAAATCGCACCACTGTTAGTTTAAAACAAATTACTACAGTAGTGTGGCATCTAATGGTATTGTTACAATCTACCATATGAACTTCCACCATGTCACTTGATTTCTGCCACTTCTTTGTGTCAGCAGCGTGGTGATAGTGTATCTAATATAATCGCTCAGGTGGATGTATATTTAGCTAACATTTTGTAACTAAATAACGGATTTGTACGCAAAGCAATCCATAATCTTAAGATGTTATTCGTTTAAAGAGTTATTAAAGAACATTTAACTTAGTAGGATTTTCGAACATGTGGTGATTATAGGCTAGAATGAAGGAAATAAAACTTATGGCGTAGTTTCTCTATTCGCACCGGTGCGATATGTGCAACTGTAGCAATTTTAACCGTACAAAAGAAAGCCCCAAAAATTTTAACTGAACTAGGAATGCATCAGGTGGGTGCAATATCAAGTGGTGAAAAGGACGTTAATACAACAAGTGTGTGTTGTACAAGCGCACCAGGTATTTTGTGCCACCTGTGATAATTTTTAAACGTCAAACAGTGCATCCTTCAGTATCAGCTGGTGCTCCTCCTGGATCGTTATTTGTTTCCTCTGAATCAGGTTACATCAACAGTGAACTATTTGTCGAAAAGTTCAAACATTTTATTTGCCACTCAAACCTGCCATAGAAAAAGTGCTGCTTCTGTATGTAAACCTATACGACTCACACCAAAAATTTAGAAGCTAGATTATCTCGGGAAAATGGTATGCTCCTATTTCAGCTTCCTCGTCATAATACTCATAGGCCCAGCCTTTAGATGTTTCCATCTTCAAATCATTTCAGACAGCTACATCATGAAGCAGTTCTTAGGTGGCTTCGAGATAATCGTGGAGAAAAGGTGACGCAGTTTACAGTCTGAACTGCCTGGTGAAGCACATGACAAAATGTATAACAATAAAAAACGCATTCAGAAAGTTTTAAGTGTTAGGTAATTTATGCTCTATATTTCAATTTCATTTGAAGATGCGTTACTCTCTTTCATTAATTTCAATAAACTTGTAATTTGCATTTATTACATTATTCATTCAAATACTCTTCAATATGTTCAATATTAAAAGCTTTCCTTCATCCTGTTCCCTGCAGATAAAGAGGTGCGATTTAAGAAACCGCAGGTGTTATTTAGGAAACTAGTTGCCTAAATGGCACCACTGATATGTGTTTCGAAAATGTAATTTTAATTTAAAAATATTAAATCAAATTCAAGGTTTCTTTTTTAAATCAAAGGTAAATGTTCTGGGAATGTATCTCTGTAAAGGAATGCACAAAATAAAAAAAAAATGTGTAGGCCTATGAATTAAATGCGCCACCATATATTTTGTGCGAGATCGTGCGTCTTTGCTTGTTTTCCGCACAGAACCAATACGCGGTAAGTGTGAAATACCACATTCAGTATTCCCAACGTAACACACATAACAATTTCCCTCTTGTTACCGCTTAAGCGCGACATTTATTTTACTGCTTTAGGCTTTTAACATATTATTTTTAGAGACGTTTAACATAGTAATAATTATAAATTGGAAACTTACCACTGAAATTTCACCTAAATTGCAATGTTAATTATTGTTTTTAAATATTTGCAAAAATTAAGTAAAGTCTACTACTCCACGAAACTTATTGCATTCCTGATACAAATAACATTAAGGAAGCCGTGAAAAAAAAATCAACAAGATTTCAGATGCCGATGTTATTACTGCAATATGTTATATAAATA
The DNA here is from genome assembly GCA_025594305.2 of Periplaneta americana. Taxonomy (NCBI): domain Eukaryota; kingdom Metazoa; phylum Arthropoda; class Insecta; order Blattodea; family Blattidae; genus Periplaneta; species Periplaneta americana. The sequence goes on from JAJSOF020000023.1 coordinate 39,699,455, forward strand.
ATATTGTTAAAATATTAAAATGAAAAATAAACCATTACATAAACTTACCGTTTGTTTTAAGTTCGCATTTATAGACTGGGGGAAAAAAAAAGACAGACGTATATCACGGCCTGCTGGTGTATAGTAAACACAGAAAACATTTTATAGCAACAATGCTGAAGAAAGATATTTTGGTTTTCCAAAGTTGCCGTCATTAAACAGAAACCAAGATTGAGTTTTCATTGCAACTAATTAGAAATTCGTCTTTCAGGTATGTAATAAACGATCTTCGCACAAAATAATGTACGATACACGAGCGGTATGTTTGTTTTCATGTTCTCGGAAATTAAAAAAGCCCAACTACGTTTCGCTTTTTCAATCTTTTCCTCGAACATGAAAACGCCAACATACCGCTCTTGTAACGTATATTACTATTAAAGGTAACATTTGGAGGGTTTATGTGCAATATACAAGGACATCATTTTATTTTTACTTGCATTTTTATTGTACCTGCATTTCTGAATGTACTTCACTCCCACCCCTTCACTAATGTCCTTGCTCCCGTCAGACACACAAACTTCCGGCCGCTGTTGCATTCAAAGTCTTCAAGCAGTGAAGTAAACACTGCAGTGTATAGTGTGTTTCAGAAATATGGTTGCGTTTTCTATAGAAGAAAGAACCTACATTAATAACATCGTACTAAAAAATTATTTTTAAGAAACGAAAATTCAATTTCAGAGAATATGCTTCAAAATGTTTTTAATAATATTCGTAAAGAATTGAAGCCTGCATTGTAATGAACGGCAACCATTTTCAGAAACTTGTTTAAAAATTCAGATTAGCTTTTTTTGAATTGAGGTGGGTACAAGCAAAGGAATGCTAGTGACATTTGTAATAACATGAGTTAAGTGCATCCAGTGTAAGCTATAGTATCTAAAATTTTAGTGGCAAAGGGATATTTTAATCTCATCACACATTAAAATTTAAATAAAAATTTCACCGATTTTACGAAAGCTTAAATATTTAAACCCCATTTTCTCAAAAGTAACTTAAGTGCACTTACAGCCCTTTACTTATGACCCCCGCAATTTAAATACACTCTCTATATTGTATGTTAAGATCAATAATAAAATTAATATGCTAAATAAAGTAGGCATTACATAATGAACATAGCCGCCTGAAAAGTTGAGTTTTTGAAAAAAAATGTTACTACTCTACTGTATTTTGATAAATTCCATAAAAGTGATGATAAAACTGAAAATCGTAATATCGTATTTCCCTACAACATAAATGGATACACTACTTTTCTCTCCTCCTATACCTAATAAAATGATTTGTTCACATATTGCACTAGCAACATCAAACTCCTGTAATGGAAGGGGGCAACAGTGTTTCCGAGTATAGCCAGGTTAATGTTAAAAATGTTGGTAAAAATAAAGTGATGTCCCTGTATGTACGCTGTTTTAAAGAGCAAATTTTGTACTTTTTTAAAACACAGAACAAAAAATTGGGATTTTGACTCAAAATCACTACCCCGATCCCTAAGTAAAACAAATGCAGTTTCATATAGACTAATTATTCTCCAAAGAATTTACATAATTATATTGTAATATTTGGCAGGTAGGCCAGTATAAACTGCAGTGAACTTGAAGCACATTTTGTTTTAATCTTGTCAAATTTTTAGCAATATGAAACAGTCTTTGACAAATTTTTATCAATATTGATCAATCTTTGACAAGTTTCGTTTAACATATTGAATTGGAAGACAAATTTGATCGTGTACAAGCAGCTTCAGACCACGATGTTACGGCGGAGGACTTTTCATTAACTACATTTTTCCATTCATTTATTCATTCATTCATTCATTCATTCATTCACCCATTCCTTTATTCATCCTTTCTCTATTTTATCCATTCTTTTAATCACTATTTACCTACTCATTTATTTGTCTGTGTATTCAGTCTTTCACTGATCTATGTAGCCTACATCTGAGTTATACTATTCTGAAAATTATTAATTAACTAAAGTGAGAGTAGATTCCTGCATGCTTGTTGGACATTCCTCGTCTATGGTGTAAATATTAGCGCACATGAATCTGTTGTTGTTGAGCTTCCTTCACAGCGAATTCCTGACTAAGTTGTGTAGCTGGTCACTAAAATCATGGCAAAGAGCTTAGGAATTCGAGCCTCGGCTTTCTCGATACAACCACATGGCTAGCGTGCCTCAGAACAGAAAACAATTCATACATACGAGAGGCGGTCTGTATGGAACATTCCGACCAGCTTTATATTGCAATTAAGCTTCTAATAGGACAGCAACTAGATTGAGACTTTATGAGATGTTACAGTTCCCACAACGACATGAGGATTTATACGTATCTGTAGCGGAAATGACATATAAAATATTTCCTTCAATCTCGTTATTGCTCTGTAAATGTCCATTTCCTTTCTTGTGCTCTGTTTCTTTTATTACTGCTGAAATTAAAAGAGATGTCTCATTGTGGGGAATATTGTGCCTTTCTCAATTAACCATACTGAGAGACATCTCTCCTTCTAGTACTCTTAAATGGATTTCTTTGTTTGGATGACAATGAAGCAATTGCAAAACATTTCATAAAAGAATTTTTTAAAACTGGTTCGTTTTCGTTTTACATCATTTTCTATTTATTTTACGAGGATATTCCAAATGCTTCTGTATTTCAAAAGGCAGGAAATGTCCTCCGATCCAAAGCTGCGATCGTTGTAGGTTCGATTCCCGCTTGGGTTCATTACCTGGTTAGTTTTTACGAGGTATTTCCAACTATACGGCGAATGTCAGGTAATTAAATGGCGGATTATCATAATAATAATAATAATAATAATAATAATAATAATAATAATTTTATTTTAGCTGGCAGAGTTAAGGCCGTAAGGCCTTCTCTTCCACTCAACCAGCAAAAAGTATATATACATATGCATGAACTTACAAAGAATTCAACAATTTGATTTAGATGAGAGTTACATGTATACAAGAGTTACTTACGAATTAAACAACAAAATACTATGAACCTTTAATTAAACACTGAAATAAACTGTGTAGCAGAATTAAGCTAAAATGCATAGAATGTTAATACATTTCAAATAACATTAGATAATAGAAAGAGATTATTATGAGACAATTTTGAAAATACAGCACTATCAGGATGATGTCTAAAGAAAGAAGTAACAATGTAGTCAGTGATAGTTTAAATCAGTATGAGTGGAGTGAAATGCTGATAAGGTTATCTTTTAAGCTGTTTTTAAAGGTGTTTATTGTCTTGCAGCCCCTAATACTTTGTGACAAGGAATTCCATTGACGCGAGGTAGATACTGTAAAAGATGATGAATAACAAGATGTTCTATGAAGAGGTATACTTAGCGTGCCACAGATAAGTGATCTGGTATTTACGTCGTGGTTAGAGTATAGATAGGAGAAACGAGACGAAAGGTAATTTGGTGTTGAGGTGTGCAGAATTCGAAAGAGTAAAGACAAAGAGTGTAAAGTTCTTCGTTCTTTAAGTCGGAGCCACGAAAGACTTGCGAAGGACGGTGATATGTGATCATATCGTCGGATGTTGCACACGTATCTGACGCACATGTTCTGAGCACGCTGTAACTTGACTGACAGTTCAGAACTTAGGTCACTTAACAAAACGTCACAATAATCGAAGTGCGGCATTACTGGGGTTTGTACTAGGGTAAGTTTTAGTTTTGCTGGGGCAAGAAGTTTCTCAAGCGACTCAAACAGTGAATGGAGGAACAGATGTTTTTATCGTTTCTTTAACTTGAAAATTCCAACTTAGATTATTATCAAAAAAGAAGCCAAGATTTTTTACGACAGATGAATAAGGGATTAGCGTGTTGTTAAGGGTAACAACTGAAAGATTATCATCCTCATCTTAACAAATAACATCTTTGTCACCAATTCTAACGACGGTAAGTAAGCTAGTAGTTGATACAGCACGTTAAATAATCGAGTAAAAATTAATTTAGATTGTGAATATATTATATATAGTGTAATTAACATTATTTCTATTCTCTAGAATAATTTATGGTCCCGCGCCGTGGCGTCGTGGTCTAACGCATCCTGTCTAGGACTCGCTTTACGGAATGCGCGCTGGTTCGATTCCACATGGGGGAAGAACTTTTCTCATGAAATTTCTGTCAGTGTATGGGACCGGTGCCTACCCAGCATCGTGATGCACCTGGGGAGCTACAATAGGTAGCGAAAATCCCGTTGCGTATGCCAACTATAACAGCTTGGGGGATCATTGTACTAACCACACGGTACCTCCATTCTGTTTGGATGATCGTCCACCTCTGCTTCGGCATGTGGGCGTGCGGCCAGCAGTCAGCTGTTCGGTCTGGGCCCTTCTGGGCTGTGGCGCCAAGGATTTACTTTTTTTTAGAGTAATTTCTTCTTCTTCTTTTTTTCTTCTTCTTAATTTCATGGTATAGGCAATCAAATGCCTGTTCCGTCTTCAAAGTCCTCCAGCCATCGTTTCCTAGGTCTGCCCACCGATCTTCTTCCTTTAGGATGATACTGCATTATTTGTTTAGTAAGTCTGGTATCTGGCATTCTATCGACATATTCTTTCCAATTTTGTTTAAAATCTTTTAATCTTTCATTTATATTAAAAATTTCTAACTCTTCTATTATGTTGTCATTTGTTATTAAGTCTCTCTTCGTACATCCCTTCACATTTCTTAGAAATTTTATTTCTGTCGTCTGTATTTTGCTTTGTTGCTTCTTGGTTAATGTCCAAGTCTCCCTTCCGTATGCCAGCGTAGGTACAGCCATGACTTTATAAAATTTTAATTTTCTTTCTTTACGTATTTTGCTTCTAAATGTTCTATTAATTGTTCCACAAACTCTTTGAAAATTACATATTTTATTGTTCACGTCATATTCTTTATCAAAGCCAACATCACTTCCCAAATAATTAAAATGGCTTACCTGTTCTATGCAGCAGTTATTTATAGCTATTTTTGTTCTAATCGGTTCCTTCCCTATAAATGCCATTACCTTTGTCTTTATTAGAGAAATTTTCATATTATATTATTCTCCAATTTCATTAAGTTTATAAATAGAGTAATTTATGTGGCATTATTATTCTTTTCACGCAACTTTGTTCATGTTCTCATCTTCTTCGTGGGTACAATATTTTGTCTGGGCACATGTAGGCTTAATATTTAAATTATCATAACTTAACAGCGGCTAAGTCTTAACATTACAACCGGGCAACGTTGCTTAAACGCGAATGGCTCTTGTTGTTGTACATGGCTAAAAAGCCGCGATCTCCATTATCTAAGTCGCATTAAATGGGTATAGTAACGATATTGTATATTTACGTGCGGTCAAATCAAAATTTGAAGCTTATGCCTTATCCTTGTAGCTATGAAGTGACAATATTAAAATCGCTGACGTATTTCGCGATAGTAAGGGAATTAGTAGTAGTAGCAACAGCATTAACAGCAGAAATAGCAGTATTAGCAGCAGCACTAGCAACAACAGCACCAGCAATAGCAGGAGTACCAGGAGCAACAGAAGCAGCAGCGACACCAGTAGTAGCAACAACATAGCAGTAGTAGTTGCAGCAGCAGTAGCACCAATAGTAGTAGCAGCAGCAAAACTAGCAGTAGCATTAGTTGCAAAGTAGTAACAGTAGAAGCAGCAACAGCAGTAGTAGCAGCAACAGCACTAGCAATAGTAGAAGTACTAGCAGTAGCAACAGCACCAGCAGTAGTAGCAGCAACATCACTAGCAATAGTAGAAGTACTAGCAGTAGCAACAGCACCAGCAGTAGTAGCAGCAACATCACTAGCAATAGTAGAAGTACTAGCAGTAGCAACAGCACCAGCAGTAGTAGCAGCAACATCACCAGCAATAGTAGAAGTAATAGCAGTAGCAACAGCACCAGCAGTAGTAGCAGCAACATCACTAGCAATAGTAGAAGTACTAGCAGTAGCAACAGCACCAGCAGTAGTAGCAGCAACATCACTAGCAATAGTAGAAGTACTAGCAGTAGCAACAGCACCAGCAGTAGTAGCAGCAACAGCACTAGCAATAGTAGAAGTACTAGCAGTAGCAACAGCACCAGCAGTAGTAGCAGCAACAGCACTAGCAATAGTAGAAGTACTCGCAGTAGTAGCAGCAACAGCACTAGCAATAGTAGAAGTACTAGGAGTAGAAACAGCACCAGCAGTAGTAGCAGCAACATCACTAGCAATAGTAGAAGTACTAGCAGTAGCAACAGTACCAGCAGTAGTAGCAGCAACAGCACTAGCAATAGTAGAAGTACTAGCAGTAGCAACAGCACCAGCAGTAGTAGCAGCAACATCACTAGCAATAGTAGAAGTACTAGCAGTAGCAACAGCACTAGCAGTAGTAGCAGCAACAGCACTAGCAATAGTAGAAGTACTAGCAGTAGCAACAGCACTAGCAGTAGTAGCAGCAACAGCACTAGCAATAGTAGAAGTACTCGCAGTAGTAGCAGCAACAGCACTAGCAATAGTAGAAGTACTAGGAGTAGAAACAGCACCAGCAGTAGTAGCAGCAACATCACTAGCAATAGTAGAAGTACTAGCAATAGCAACAGTACCAGCAGTAGTAGCAGCAACAGCACTAGCAATAGTGGAAGTACTAGCAGTAGCAACAGCACCAGCAGTAGTAGCAGAAACATCAGCAATAGCAGCAGCAGCACTAGCAGTAGTACTAGCAGTAACACTAACCGAAGTAACAGCAGTAACAACAGTAGCAACATCAGCATAGCAGCAGCAGAAGTAGCAGTAGTAGCAATAGCACCAACCGAAGTAACAGCAGTAACAACAGTAGCAACAGCACCAGCAGTAGTAGCAGCAACATCAGCAATAACAGCAGCACTAACAGTAGCAGCAGTAGCACCAACCGAAGTAACAGCAGTAACAACAGTAGCAACAGCACCAGCAGTAGTAGCAGCAACATCAGCAATAACAGCAGCACTAACAGTAGCAGCAGTAGCACCAACCGAAGTAACAGCAGTAACAACAGTAGCAGCAGCACTGGCAGTAGTAGCAGTAGCTGCAGTATTTTCTTTGAAGTTACGATTTTTTTAACTATACAGGAAATTCAGCTTCGGAGATAAGTCTCGACAAATTTAGCCTGGTGCGATTCACTGCTTTACTTGCCTCCCGAAAGAAGTCATACTCAGGGTTTTATATAGCTAGCGCGGTGGTCATCCATTCAGTCAACCGAGTTCGATCCCCGGCCAGATCGTGATGAAATTTGTGATGAACAAACCAGACGTTCAGAAGGTTTTTCTCAGAATACTTCCGTTTCTTTCTAACGTTCAACCAACAATCTCCACTTCTTTCTCATTTCATTTATCATCTGCAATTGTTAAAAATGGACTGAGATGAAGTCTTGAGGGTAATCTTACACGTTTTCGATTCCAGTTCAAGAAAAGCTTGCTGTCACGGACTCTGTGCCTTAGGCCTACTCATTTCTGAAATGGACTGGCTCACGCAGGATGACACACCTGTCAGAATCGGATGCCATCCAGTCCACCTCTTAGACTTGGGACTTGGACCATCATCGCATATACAATGTGCAATAAATATACAGAATGCTCCAAAAGTCTCGATCCATTTCTATTTAATCGGCAATATTTTATTTCTGTTTCAGATTAACCAAGAAGTATGCTTACTATTGAAGAACAAATAACAGTTGTTTCCGTGCGATTGCGTTTATTAAGCTATGGACAAGTGCGTCAGGAGTGTGAACGAAAATTTCACAAACCAGCACCTACTAGAGCCAATATCCGGATGTTAGTGAACAATTTGAAAGAACGGGAAGTGTTCTTGATGAAAAGTTTTCAGGCATACCACAGACCTCTGCAAATGATGTTCAACTTATTCAGTAAGCAATTTAAAAGCAGCTCAGGCGCGTCGACTCACTGGTTCTATAATGTATATATGTATTTATTTACACTGCAAGTGGGCAAGCACCCGGTGGCAGTGGTATACACAATAAAAACAATACACAATAAAATTACAATACACAATACAATTATATACACAATACAATAAGAATACACAATACAATTTAACACAATATTTACAATTAATAGTAATACATAAAATAACCTAATTAATAAGTAAACCTAATTTTACAATACAACCTATATATGTATAGGACCTACATAAGTTTCACATTGGTAATGATAATAGTCTTTCACTTTACTCTCATCTCACTCACTGTAGTGGCACTATGACCCATTTCACTGACACTATAGAACACATTTCATTTACACTATAAATTATCATTGATAGGAACTATTCACTGCACTGTAAACCATAACTTCACTCACTCACCACGCTTCACTGATACAACAGCCCAAATAAGACAAATACTTACATCCTTTTGCATACTTATAAACAGAACTACATTTAAGCTAAACATTTCTAGTCTAAGACCCTCTTACACGCTATTTTTAAATAATTTACTATTCAAACCAAGTGAGTAACTCGTCAGGCTAAATAAATACATAAAAAATTGAATGTTAAATGTCACCTTAATTTTAATTTACACTTTATACACAACTTATTAAGTTATTCTTAAATCTCCTTAAGGAAGGACAGCCTCAAAGACCGCTGCAGATAGATCATTCCGATCATTTGTAGTTATATTTAAAAATGAGAATTTACCTACATCCGTTTTCTGTTTCCTACATTAATGAACTGTACATTCCCAGGACAACAGTCTGGAAAGTTCTGCGGTTTACACTCCACAAACGTGCGTATCATCTGCAAGTGCTACATCATTCAGAACAGGAAGATTATGCTGCCTATCAGTCTAAGTGCCATGATCTGCTTGAGGCTGCTGTTAATGAGAATCTAATGAACCATAGCCTTTTCAGTGATGAGACTACATTCCATACTTGTGGTCTTGCGAATAAGCATAACTTTCGAATATGGGCCGACGAGCAACCTAATGCTACTTACGAATGGCAAAGGGATACGCCCAAAACGTTAGGTGTAACAGCAACCAAAACTGTATGGTCCATACATGTTTCAAGAAGCCACAGTCACTGGAATCACCTATTTGGACATGTTTCAACAATTCCTAGAACCATAGCTTACTCAGGATGGTGTTTTACAGTCTGTTGTCTTCCAACAAGATGGTGCTCCACCCCACTTCGCTGTGGTTTTGCGTGACTATAATATGAATGAAATCTTCCCGGATCGTTGGATCGGCAGAGCTGCACCAAAACTGGGGGTTCACCAGACTTAACCCCACTTGATTTTTTTGCTTGAGATTTCATTAAGTCAAGATTCGTGACCTTATTTACGGCAATGTATTTTCGAAGCAGTAGCAGCTACTACACCATGCAAGCTTCGTAATGTTTTTAGAGCGACAGTACAATCCCAGGTCTAGCGCTTCCAAATGGAAGGGGGCAGATAGAACTGTATTGAGTATCGTACATAGACTTCTGACAAATAACATATGTAACAATCATTAACGTTGGTCCATGCTTTCAACACAAATGGATCGAGACTTTTGGACCACCCTTACTAACAGCACTTGTATATACTATTGTACATACTGTATATACTATATATTCTACTATTAAATTTATATGCGCGTGTCACTGAGGATCATTGCTGCCATGCCTGTTCAGTCAGTCTATGAAACAACGTCAGATTGTCTTTAAGACATGCCAAGGATCTATTTTCGATTTTTCCTGGAATCTCTCCACATACGTCTTATAGCTAGACTTCTTCTCTACTTTTCAAGTGATGAAGTTAGTATAGATTCCAGATGTTTCCCTGGTTCTAGATAACTTCTCCGTTTCCTATGTCCTGTGTGTTGCCTACATTCAGAGGAGTCCGGAAACTTATTGATTAGAATCTGGATTGCATGCGTTCTTGCACGCAGACTGCTCATAACCTACTTGCAGAGAGCACTAGAATCGAGGAAACTGCTCGTACTTTCTTCCATCACTGTTAGAAATCTAGAAGTGGAATATGTTCACATTTGCATTCACTTGTTTACCATCAGTTCTGCTGTCCTCTTCTACAAAACAAGTTAATACATGATTGGAAAAAATGAGAATACAATACAGGAAGAAAGTGAACTCCTTAAAAAAATGTACTTCAGACACTTTCGTGTGGGAAATAGTGTCTGTTGTGTCGATGAATGTGAAGAAATAGTCACTAGGCTAGCAAATTTGAGGTTAATATAGGTAGTAAGTAGGATTTTTTATTTATTATTTTATTATTTATATAAATTTAAATATACAGAATACAAAATATAATTACAACAATAGAAATAGAAATAAAATAATACAATCAATATAGAAAAGAGGATACAGTAATATTAACCAAATTTGAGGACCGAATGACCAGTGATCGTGTTCGGTCGCAGTACAGATATATTATTAACAGGCCTATAAGAGACTATACAAAATAAAATAAAATAGGAACTAAAATTAAAATTAAAACTACAGTGAAATTATATAATACTAGTGGCTTGTGCAGCAAACACTCCTGCAAACTAAGTTCGTTAGACGTTCAAATAAAAATTTTTCAGATTTATTTTCAATGAAGAATACTTGTCTTTTTGATAGTTATTTGCTTCCATAATAATGAAACATACTCCCCTCTGAATGGATTTTTTAGGCCAAATACTTTTCCTTGAACCTATCCAACTTCAGTTTTTTAGTTTCAACGCGAAAACGCAAGTATCAACGTCAGGACGATAGCAGTAGCTATTTCAGGTCATTGTGGATTGTAGGCAAAAGTTAAAAAAATGTCAGGTTTGCTAAGCTTTCGGACAATAGCATTTTCGTGTAGAACTTGAAATGTAGAGCGTAAAATCATTTTATCCTACTAAGAGATCTTGCTGAAATGATCTGGAGACTACAAAATTTTCTAGGCCTCTTATTTTATCAGTAAGTAATACCTTTTTATCTTTCCTTAGGAACTATAATTTTTGCGCTCTCTCGAGCCAATACTGACGACAATGACACATATCAATATCTACACTACACCGCCATTAAGTATATGAAAAAGACCCAACCCCACTGGGTTAATAAGTATAAAAATATTTGATTTTTAATAACAATATTATTATCTTACTTAAGTTTTGTAGTTATATATAGCAGTCACTCAGTAAATTATAGAAACGAAGATCTAAATTAAAAGATTCTCTACATTTACTCACATAACCACAAAACGTTTCCCTTTCATGTCATCAATATAGCATTAATATTATGTACAATTAATGAAAAAATAGATGCATCATGATATTAACTATAAGAATATTTAATTTCTAATGGTAATAATGTCATCAAACCACCTCAAGTTTCGTAGATTTGAATATCCAATACACAGCTGTACTCAGAAAATTATACACTGCAGAATCAGTTGTTAATAACAAATTGAATTGAGCTCTAAATATGTCGGCAATCTGCAGGTCATGGCCTTCGTGTAATAGCCTATTGTTTATTGTAGTGTGTGTTTTGTTCTGAAATTAAATCAAGTCGGCCGTTATTGAATAAAATTAGTTCTCAAAACTGACAACAGATGGATTTTGGAAAATAGGAAAATTATGTAGGAAAATTAACATTTCACTGAATACTACTACTTTTCCGAAAAACTTTAGGTTCCAAGCTTCAAAATGAGGGGCCATTTATTAAAATCCGTTCAGCCATTTTCCCGTAATTTTCATTACCAGTTCAAATTATATATATATATATATATATATATATATATATATATAGATGATGTATTAATATAAGAGGAATATAGAAAATAAAATAAAATAGGAACTAAAATTAAAATTACAGCTGCAATGAAATTATATAATATAATACTAACATAGAGAAGAATAATATCGTACGTGAATAAAGTAGGACAATATATATATATATATATATATATATATTCCAAATTATATAACAGATATATAATATAGGCTGATTAATTCATACACATAGGCTATAAATTTATGAAATCAAGTTGAAGACATTAACACGTTTCTAATTTTCTTGTTATATGTTAGTGGGTTAGTGGGATTCTACGGAATAATAAGGGTGTAATTGATGTTTTGTAATTTGAATGTTGCATCAGTGAAGAAGTGTGTTGTGTCAGTGAAGTGTGTTGTGTCAGTGGAGTATGTTTGTGTCATAAAGTTTTATAGCTTATAGTGGTAGCGCAAAGTATTTGAACAGGAAATGTTTTTGAAGTGTTAGTGAAATCAGGATAGTGTCAGTGAAATGTGTCGTAGTTCCAGTGCAGTGAGTGGGTTGAGAGCGAAATGATGTAATGCTGAAAGGTACTTGTGCATGTATGAACTTAGGGTTAAGATACAAATTAGAGTTCCTTTAAATGTTATTTTAAGTGATCATGCTTCATTTAATTTAGGATGCTCCTTGTTAATATTATATTATTATTATTATTATTATTATTATTATTATTATTATTATTATCATTATTATTATCATTATTATTATTATTATTATTATTACTATTATTAGTATTATTAATTGTAATTTATATTAGTTTCCATTATTGAGTGTAATTAGTTACCACTGCCACCGGGTATTTACCCAATTACAATGTGAATAAATAAGGTGGGTGCTCCTGTTATGGCCATGTTCCTGATATGGCCACCCCCCTATTGTGAGTTAGTTAACCAAAAAATCCGCTAAATTGCAGAGCATCCAGTGAAAGGGCATCCTGGTATGTCACTTGATCGTTTTCCATCCAGTCAGGTTGAGCAATATGGTGTCAGTTGCCTGTTTTGCGGTTTTCATGTGACCTCTTCTTATTTTTCTCTGGTAAGTCTCCTTTGTTTTATGCATGTTTTTCAAAGACTTGTTCATGAAAACCATCGTACTCCATTCAGTTTTTAATGTTATGTTGATTGGTGTTGTCGTTGATGGCGTATCTTTTACGAGTTGTTCATAATCAAACGATTTTCGTGAAAGGTTACCTGCTCCTGATATGGCCATATCAAATGCACCATGGCCATATCAAGTTCATTTCACTTTTAGTTTTTAACCTGACAAATTTACATGCCTTATAGCTGGGATTACGCAAAAATTTTGTATTTTAAGAAAAACAGCGATAGACTTTTAATGGGTTCAAAACCTTGTTTTTTCAGACTACATTTAATGCTTCTAGAAGAAAATGTCCAAAATACAATAAATTAAATGGATGTATAAACAGGTATTTCGGAAAGAATATGAAACAAGATCTAAAAATCAGGATGCATAACATTATATAAAAACCGGCCCTTCGCTATGGAAGTGAAACATGGGTGCTAAGACAACAAGATAGAAAAAGAATAGAAGCATCAGAAATGAGGTTCCTAAGACACGCCCTGGGAGTCACATTAAGGGATAGAATGAGAAGCGAAGACATACGGAAAGAACTTAAAACAACAAATATGGTCGAAGAAATTCATACCTATCAACAACAATGGTATATGCATGCAAACGGATGCCCCCTGATCGTTTCCATCAAAGACTATTGGTCGGCCAAAACAATTCAGTCTCGATTTATAGAAGAAGAAGAAGAAGAAGAAGAAGAAGAAGAAGAAGAGAAGAAGAAGAAAAACAGCGTATTTTTTTAATGGAAAAACCTGTTTTGACTACACTTTTGAATTTTAAAAAAGTTTATTAAGTGTCATGTTTATTCATTTTACACCAAAATTATTTAATTTTAGCGCAACTGCGCTATCAAACTGTCACGATTTGTAGAACATGGATATATCATGTGCACATGTTCTGATATGGGTAGACTTTTGGAATTTGGGGCTTTTTGGACAATTAAATCTACTTTTATGAGGAAAGGAAATTGTTTTAAGAAAGTCCATTAGACTGAGAACGAGTAAGAAAAAAGTGGTTTACATTTTTTTCAAAATGGCGGCTAAAAAATTCTCAAACTTTAACGTGGCCATATTAGGGACACCTACCTTACATACACACCGGTACCTACTGTACATTATAAGTTGCCTGTATTGTGAAATGATGCTGTGTTCTGAACATTTTTTGTTGAACCCGCATTATCATGTGTGAACATAAGAGGTGCGTTTACCCTAAATTATTATTAATTTCATCTTAAATGCAAGTGTGAACATATTCCTCTTCTAGATTTCTAACAGGGATGAAAGAAAGAAGTTTCTTTGCCTCTAGTGCTCTCTCTGCAAATGCGTTATGAGCAAGCTGCAAACATGAATGACATAAATCCTGTTTTTTTTTTTTTTTTTAATTTCTGTATTTTCACAATTAATATGCAATTCCGAAAGGACAGACCTTCATCATCGTTTTCAAGAACCTTAAATCAGTCTATACTAATACTTTCATCCAAATCCAATGTTGCCCTACTGAAAACTCTCCCTTGTCAGAACCGCCGAGTTGTCACTTTGACCGCTGCAATATAAAATGTTTTCCAACTAATGTTTCCAGAATAAATTGCCGATTAAATGTATTTGTTCAATAAAATTAGTTTCTGGAATCTTTATAGAAAGAGAAATCTGTTAGTCGAATCTACAAATGTTTACGAATTCTCAGCGATGGTGATCGTTACCAGAGCCAATGAGGGCTCCACGCGATGCACTCCAAAAGAAAAATTGAGAGTACTTCACGCCGCCACACTAGACTTCAACATTTCCACCTCACAGGATTCTGAAAGAGCTACTCCATTCACGCTCGTTTAATCGCTGCTGAGTAGTGAAACGATTAAAACAGTACTTGTTACTCAGTCGGCTTTTCAAGTGCGAAAAAACTCAGTAGCTATTTACAACTCTTTATGCTCATTCAGAATTAACCCTTCTATGGTAACAAGGTTGCGCGCAACCCCAGTGAGATATTATTTTATGTGTTACATTGGTATTTATGTTTCTTATTTTATGCCCGTCTATGTAATCTCACGTCATTGTTCAAGGATTCAGAATGTTCGTTGTCTTAGCGGCAGTCCCGTTATTTTCGGTTCTAAGTGGATTTAATTGTTCCTCGGGGTTGTACACCATCCTTGTTACCTTCCACAGTGTCAAATATTTCCTCTTCCTTTTATTTGAAGTGTGCCCTTTTACGTTAGAATAATTTAATGTTACAATGATGCGAAAGAAGGGGTTGACGTGTTGGACATCATACATGATGGATGAGTGGAGCGGAGAAACATTCATTCCGGCATGGGGACTCGAACCCGGGTTTTCAGCTCTACGTGCTGACGCTTTATCCACTAAACTACACCGGATTCCAGTTACGATGCCGGATTGAATCCTCTAAGTCCATCTACATTTGGAGAAAAATAATGAACTCTTTTTTAGTCTTTCTCTTTATGGAAATCTTAGCAATATAGTACATTTATTTATTTATTTATTTATTTATTTATTTATTTACTTATGTATTTACTTATTTATTTATTTACTTACTTATTTACTTATTTATTTATTTATTTACTTACTTCTTTATTTATTTATTTAGTTACTTATTTATTTATTTATTTATTTATTTATTTATTTATTTATTTATTTATTTATTTATTTATTTATTTATTTATTTATTTATTTATTTATTTATTTATTTATTTATTTATTTATTTATTTATTTATTTATTTATTTACATTTTTATTTATTTATTTATTTATTTATTTATTTATTTATTTATTTATTTTGCTAATAATTGTAACAAAATATAATATAAACAGAAAACTTTAGCTCGTCCCTGAAAGAGTAGAACTCATGCTCAGAGGTGGATTCCTGAATTGAAATTAAGAAGTATATAATACAATTTGTCTCATATCTGCTACATAATAAGAATATATAAATTTAAATTTACAATTTTTCAATTTTTATAAAATCCATACATAACTTTTCAATGTAATTATATTTTATCTTTTGACTGTATAACCCACGCATTGAGATATTCAACAGAATTTTCATAAAATCTACAAGAGACACTGAGAATTCTTTGTGGGATAACAATCACTTCTTCTAAAGATGACAAAAGTTGCTTAATTGATGATGAAATAAATATCTATTTATATCTATTTATAGGGATCGATGGCGGGCTTAGTGAGGGCGGCAATGAACCTGCGGGTTCTTAGAAAGCCATTTGTAAGTAAGAGATACTGGATAAACTCACACAACTTAACAGTTATGGCACGAACTTCCTAGCTCTAGCAATGATAAAGCAGTTAAGATTATTATGATTACAAGGATTGTGCAGGAGTTGTGAAATAAGACTTGGGTAAGGGAAAGAAATACTGAAAAAGTCATACGCAACTTACCAGTATAGGTCTCGCAAGCACGGATTACCGACGGAAGGAATGCGAATCAAACACTGCGATATGGAAGAGCGAGCGATAGGAAAAGTGACGAGATAACTTGAATCTATTCAAGAGTACAGTCGGAGGAGAAATGGCATCGATAGAATCAGTCTTGCGTTGTGATAGTTACATTACGACTTTAGTTTGTTCCATTGCATGTCAATGCGTGTCTTGTATTGCACGGTATTATTATTTCATTCGTAAACATATGTTGCGCGCGTAATTATCTTCGAATTTTTCTCTTGCTACGTTCTTTATTTCTACAGCGATGTCCTCATTTGTTCATCTTCTTGGAAGAGACAGTACTTCCATCGGTTCGCACCTCTCCCCATCGGCGTGCCTACATACACACGTCAAAACAGACAGCAACGCCACCATTGGTTTTCGGTAATCGTTTCTTGCGCTAGCTATACCACTAAATTCACGGCATATGCTACTGAACTACGAGACGACTTGAATAATTCACCATGTAAATGAATATAACATGACGTAGTCTGTATTTGTTACATCCATATGTGAAAGCAGTATATTGGAACACTCTATACTATTCCGCTACTAGTGAAGCCGCCACTGAGTGCAAAATCCCGGCTATTAAAAGATTGCGCTTGCATACTAATGGTAGTTCTGTGTATAGAATGACTATTCACTTTTAACTACATTCGCCGTGCACAACCGATCATCCCTCCAGCACCCTAATTAGCGAATTCTCCCCCTGCGCCATGATTATTGCATACCGGTGCACGTGATACTAATAATTTATCCTTTGCGGCGGCAGATGTCGCTGACGGCCGCGCGGTTTCTTCTGCAGCTTCCCAGAATTGCGCTATTCATATAGCTTCATTCAATAAGAGAGCAGTCCAACATGCTTCTCTGCTTTTGTTTGCGATGTTGGCAAGACTCGATTCATTGCTGAATGCTTCTTATCTCTTACTCTTGCAGGTAGCATAATTAATGACAGCTAGGTCGTTCTCAACAGTCAAGTGTTATATTTTATGAAATTTTGTTCTCATCTCACATAGCACAACTTCGCACTCACACTGATTGGTTATGCTTTTATTGTTCGTTTCCAGACAAATGAGAAAAAGGCAAAAGAGAAATTATGAAAGAATCAAGGTAATTTAATTAATTATAATATTTGTTATTTTTTTCGTAAAACTCAAATTTGGCCGAAATTATATACCATACTTCTTACGTCTATTTCAGTTTTGTTAAATGTATTATTCAGTGTTTATTTTTTTAAATAAAAGGAGATAATGACAAGATCAAAATTAAATAAAACTGAAGGAAAGAAAAAGCAAATACAGAAATAAATAAAGAAAAGAGAAAATAAAACATAAAAATGATAGAAAGAAAAAAAACAACAACTAAAGAAGATTAAATAAATAAGTAAATTTAAATGATAGGGGCAAAATAATAAATTACAGAATGAAAGCAAAAAAGAAAAGTTTGGGTCGTAAGTCCGAATGAAAAATAACTAGTGAATGCTAGGAAAAAGATAAATTGAAGAATGGAAGTCAGAAAAATATGAAGAATGAAAATCAGAAAGATACATTAAATAATGGAAAGGAAGAAAAATTACAGAGTGAAAGTCAGAAAGGCAAAATTGGAGGCTGAAGAAGTCGAAAAGAAAAACTGAAGAATGAAGGACAGAAAGAATAATTAGGTCTGAATAATGAAAGTGAAGAAGAAAGTTAAATAACGAAAATCAGGAAAGAAAAATAACTTACTGATAGTCAGACAAATAAAAATTGAAGGATAGAAGTCAGAAAGAAACATTCAAAAATGATAATCATGAAGAAAAATGAAATATTTGAATTTGGAAAAAAATTCAAGAATGAAAAACGGGTCAGACAAATTGAATGAAAGCCAAAAAGAGTAATTGAGAAGTGAAAGCAAAAGAAATGATATTGAAAGATGGAACTAAAAGAAAAAATTCAAGAATGAAAATCACAAAAAAGAAATAAATAATGGGACAGGGATAAAAATTCAAGGATAAAAGTCTGGAAGGAAAAAATATTAAATAATGAAAGTCACAAAGAAGAATTGAAGAATCAAAGTCAGGAAGAATGTAAAATAACAATCAGACAAAAACTTAAAAAAGTGAAGGACGGAAAGAAATATGAGAATGAAAGAAAAAGTATTGAAGAATAAAAAGAAGTCAGAAAAGAAAAATTAAAGAGTGAAATTTATAAATAAAAAATGCAAGAATGAAAGTCAATGAGAAGAGTTCTAGAATGAAAGTCGGAAAACAAATGATTGAAGAATGAAACTGAGGAAGAAAAATTGAAGAATGATAGTGAGCAAGAAGATTTCAGTAACAAATTAAAGGAAACAGGAATGAAAGTCAGGAAGAAAATAAAAAGAATAATAAAGTTTTCAGTAAAAATTAGTGAATAAAATTAAGAAAGAAATTTAAAAAACTAAGGAAGATATTCAAGAATGAAATTCAGAGAGAAAAATTTAACAATGAAAGTCATAAAGAAATATTTAACAGTGAAAGTCGAGACGGAAAAATTTCACAATGAAAATCGGAAAGAAAAGTTTAACAATTAAAGTCAGAAATATAAGTTTAAAAGAATGAAAGTCAGGAAGATAAATTCGAGAATGAAAGTCAGGAAGGAAAATCAAAGAGCGAAAGTCAGCAAAGACATTCAAGAATGCAAGTCAAAGAGGAAAATTTCAAATATGAAAATAATAAATAAATAAATAAATAAATAAATAAATAAATAAATAAATAAATAAATAAATTTTGAATAAGAGTCAGAAGAAAATAAGGGAATCAAAGCCAGAAAGAAAGATTACATGAAGATAGGAAAAGGAAAACATTTGTAAGAAAGGAAAGAAAAAGGGAAATGTATTAAATAGTGGGAAATAAAAAAAAAGAAAGAAAATTCTATAAACAAAAAAGGAAGGTATTAAGAAAGAAAAGAAACAAAAGGAGAAGAAAAAATAGAAGGGATTTAGAAAAGTTAGGGGGTAAATTTAACAAGAGTTATACGGTTCGTAAGTGAACCTTATTCCATTGAGGTGCGTCCGCTATGATGCTTTATTTGTGTTATTTACAGCTCCTCTTGTCGAATGTCTTACATTTTATTTTCTTAAAATAATTAACTTTCTTATTCATCAACAGTACTTTTCAAGAAATGTGTCTTACATAATGAAACAAGTAAGTTAAAAATTCAGTACACATTTAGTGTTTACTAACTTGATCAGAGAAATGATAACTTTTGTATACGTTCTCAGCGAGTCACCAAATATATTTATCTAGACCTACGAAAAAAAGTTGGGAGAGTGAAACATTAAACAGGCCGAAATTTAAAAGGGCACTTTGTCCTCGGAACGATAGATCGACAGACTAGAGTCTATTGCAAAGATCTACCAGAAATACCTGAAACCAACACCACAGTTACAACTCATCCATGGGCATGGAGATCTGCAAACAACCATGTTGGATGGTTTTCAACACCCTCAGATGAGAGAATCTGACCACCTGCCTGAAGTGAGTGACAGTGGCGTCACGTGTCCAGGGCAAAGTGCAACACGATTTTAGAATGCACGGAGTTGAGGACCTGTGGTTAACCGACTGCTAGAACAGGAGGTAAATCCGTTTAGTTGGCGGTACAGGTCATCTCCAAATTATACCAGTGAGATACCAGTGTAATCTCTTTCTAGAGGAAACACCAAAAGTGCCATTGAAATGTGTTGTGTGTAATTCCATCTTATCCATCCCTCTTTCGAAAAAGTCATATCTGAAACATATATAATTACACGTTACTTGTCAGTTGGAATAACATAATGAATAGCAGTACTTTAATGTATGTCATTAAGAGACAGTTACGTCACATGTAATGAGCGTATTATAAGTCGAGCAAAAATACTTCGTAACTACATACCAATAGGATTTAGAAAGCAAGGAAGAGCAGTTACTAGATGGAACGACCAATTTTTTTGACGTCATAACAGACCTGAGAGGCCTAAGTCTTGTTGCAGGTGATGATGATGATGATGATGATGATGATGATGATGATGATGATGATGATGATGATGATGATGATGGGTTTTAAGACGCCAGACCTATAAAAACATTTTTTTTTTGTTTTTTATACCTGCAATGATTTAAATGTCTAGTAATTATGAGAGGTCTTGGAAAATAAAATTGAAATTAAAATTTTAGTTTCAATTTGTTGACAAACCGAAGGTTTTAAAAACTAAGATATTCATATAAAACCAGTCAACTTCATTATTCTTTGACAAAAATGCATGTTCTAGGGCTCAAATGAGAGCTTATGAACCGCATGAGTGAGGAAATTGTGAAAATACTTTATTGAGAATTTTGTAAATTTCAAATATCACTTTAATCTAATTTCTTAAAAACAAATTACAAATTTTTATAATATCATGCAAAAATTAAGATAGGCCTATATAAATTTCCTCATTTGGAATTGTTAATTGAGTTACGTTACACGTATCATGTAAATTTAAAATTGATATCTTTAATAGTGTCAGAGTTATTTCATTTTGAAGACTGAAGAATGTATAACATTTTGTTGTGCAAAAATGAGAAGAGAAGTTTCTACAGTTAAATGTCCCGAGAGCTCGGTTTTCGTTAATAATATTTACATTAATGAACCGACTTTTGGTAAAAAAAAAGCAGAATTTTTCATATTTGGTCAAACTTTGTTACTTTATGTTAAGTCCTTCCCTTTAATGAATGTTTATTTCAGTACAAGTTAATTTTTCCTTGTCATTTCAGTGTCTGAATTATTTTTCAAAATTTCTAAGCAAGTTATGATACAAAAATTAAGATATAAAAATGTCCCCCTTGAAAATTGTTCATTAAGCTACGCTACACGCACCTTGCAAATTTCAAGTGACTAATATTTAATAGTGCCAGAGTTATAACATTTTGAAGTTTGGAAAATGTAAAAAAATTTTTTTTTGTAGAAATGAGAAAAAAAGTTTCTACAGTCAAATGTCCCGAGAGTGTGATTTCCTTTAATGATATTTGCATAGATGAAGTGATTTTTGGTCAAATTTTCTTATTTTACATAAGTCCTACCCCTTAATGAATATTTATTTCAGTACAAGTTTAATTTTCCTGTGGCATTTCATTGTTTGAATTATTTTTCTAAAATTCTAAGTAAAATGCTACCACTAGAGCCACCGTACAAGACAGTCTGAATACGAACATTTGTGACGCACGAAAACATGCACACTGCAGAATATTGAGGAATAACCTCATGAATAAACTTATGCAATCATTGATCAAAAAATGAGTTGAGTAAAGTAGCTTGACCCAAGTGTGCTTGCCAATTGGTTCCGCGGTGTAGTGCGTAAGAGCATCGTGGCAGTATTGGCAAGGCGCCCCCAGACGACCGCATTCCAAGGGACCCCCTGCTGGGACAGTCGCGACTAATTATTGTATCTCATGCTCCTGTGACGCTTAATTGGCTAATTGCTACATAAATAGAACGACTCGGATCAGCGTCCATCTTTTTCTCCCCGCTTGACACACTAACGGAACTTATGACAGGCCGTCTTGCGCAGAAATAAGTAGAACACTGTCAATTTGTAGTGACACAAGCATAAGCTGTAACAGATTCCAAGGAATTTCCGAACTTCTTGAGTTATAACAAGTGCAGCACTTCGAACTAGTTAATAGGCTACTTGAAGCATACGCGATAGCAAATTCCATAGAATACATCATCTTCTTGCATTAGAGCAATTAAAACACTTTAAATTTATAACTAAGCAAGAACCAGAAAAAAAATCCATAAAAGTCTGAACTTGCGTATGACAATTAGTACGCTATAAATTTCAATGACATAAGCATAATCTGTAAATGTAATCAGATTTTCCGTGGAATTTTTTACTTTTATTTTGGGCAATCTTCATACGCTCAACAAGTACGGTCCTTCAACGCAAATAACAGTATTGTTAGTGGCGAAGTTTTCAAGAGGCTTCTGAGACTTACCCCACTCAAAAAAATTCCTATGATGAGGGATGAGTGGAATGGAGAAAAATTCTCTCCGGCACCGGGATTTGAACCCGGGGTTTGCAGCTCTACGTGCTGACGCTCTATCCACTAAGACACACCGGATTCCCATCCCGATGTCGGATTGAATCCTCTCAGTTTTAAGCTCCACCTTTTGGGTTCCCTCTACTTGTCTCCCCTCATGCACTGCGTCATAGATGTATGACATTGGCACAATGTCCACACATGTACAGGGACATCATTTTATTTTTACTTCAATTTTTATTGTACCTGAGTTTTTTAATATACTTCACTCCCACCCATTCTACTGATGACGTTCCAATTGTCCTGCACACAGAACCAAGACCGCAGCGAGTTAGTGAGTATAGTATGTTTCAGAAATATGTTCGCGTTTTCCAGTGACGAAAGAGCTTTCAATATTGAATCATATTTTCGCACAGGTACTGTCGTCCGTTTGCCTACGTCGCATCCCGATTTCCCCCACTTGCTTCTGCTCACCCCTCTGTAAGGGTTAGTGGCTGGGCTGTCTTAGATCTTTTCTGAAAACAATAATTTCTGTTATGAATTGGAGGTCCACTTAATATTATACAACTGTTTAAAATAACTTAAATAAAAGGACCTCGTTAAGTAATTAACTGTCACGTGATTTTCCCCCTTTCTACGATCCTGCGACGTAACCACTTGGAGGACAGTAGATAGCATGTCTTAATAATTTTATCTGTGCGGATCGGGCAGAAGTGAAGGTTGAATTTACAGTACGTAAGGTACTCTTTTATAGAGTAGGTACAGAATTATTTCAACATGAGTTACTAGTACGGAGAACGAAACAGGTAATAATTGGAATTAGATACAATAGTCTATCGTGCGATAATATGCACAAAAGAACTGAAGCCTATATCGAAATGAACGGCCACCATTTTCAAAAATGTGTTTAAAATATCCATATTATGATTATTTTTCAATTTAACTTCATTCTCTATATCGTACGCTAATGTGCTGTAGACAGTATAATATACACTGCATAATGAATACGTCCGAATGGATAACTCAGTTCGTGAGTAAAAACACTTATTGTTAATACTGTACTGTATTTTGATTAAAGAAAACCTAATGAAAATTATCAAACTCAAAATCGCGATATTTCCTAGTTTACGTAAATGGATGAACGACTTTTCTTTCCTCCTATACCTAGTAAAGTGATTTGTTTGTATTTTATGCCAGTACCATCGAACTCCAGTAGTGGATGGAGGTAGCAAACTGTGTTTCCGGGTCCATTCATTAATCCAAAGGTATAGCCAGGTTAATATTAAAAATGTTAGTAAAAATAAAATGATGTCCCTGTACTTCGGTACTTCGTAATAATATACAAAAAAAATTCAGTTATACCTGATAACAGTAGGACTATAAGTTCGTAATAACAATGAATCGTAACATTTGGCTTCACTCCGATCCTTCCATGTATTAACTTCACTGTTGACAATCATTCCAAGATGGAGAGTTCAGTACGAAGCTTGTGGCGGAAGCCTCTAAAGACAATTATACGACCTCGACTCGCAAGTTCTTGGGGGGCCGGGGAGGGGGTATCGATTGGCTACATCTCGGTACGAAACGTGGCTAACTTCATCTTCACAATAAAATGTTGCTATATTGGTGTTATGTTAATGCGCTGCGTTGTTGAGTGCATGAATGTGTGTGTTATATATTTATTTTGTGTAAAATGGTTCATACTGACAGAATATTGAGATCATTATTTGTAAAATTAAAACAAAACGTTTTCAAGTTGGACATATGAAACGAAATATGCTTAGGAAGATAAGAGACCGATACTATATTTACATATTAAAACAGCGGATGGAGGAAGACAAAATAGAAATTTTCAATTGTTATGGTATAAGTAATATCCTTGGCTAACAGGATGTTCTCGCGCAGCGCAGATCGAAGAAACTAAACGCAACACGTACTGAGTACCTGTTAGCATACTGTTACATTGTGAGTTTGCCGGTAGAGAAAATATTGTTTCTGATTTTGTGGTTTCTTGCAGTGAATTGATGACAGTGTGATATTAAAAATGGCATTGAATTCCACATAACCAGTACCAGTGCCGGGATTTTCTTCCAATAATTCAGTGTAATTTTATTGTGCTGTCGAGAACATTTTAAAACAGTCTTTCGGTTCAATTTATTTCGTGAAGACTGCAATATTGTAAATAAAGGTATGCCCATATTTCCCACACCTATTTTCAACAATTTAAAATCAAAACTCCGAGAAACAAATTACATAACTTTTGTTTCTGCATACTTTATTAATTTTATCTTTCTGCATAATTATTTATATTATTGCACAAGCATTATCCAATTTGCACAAATCTGTTAAATGTTTCCGGGAAAAGGGTATAAGTCCAAAAAATCGAAAAATGATTTACATATACCATGATGTTCGGAAAGGCATATTCTATAATTGGGTAAAGGGACATAACTCCAACCGGCTCAGAAAAGAATATATATAGAGATGTGAAAAAGGGTATGAATCCCAAAAAGCTAATGTTTGTTTGAGTAAAGGGAGATAAGTGTACTTATATCCATTTACACAATCTGAAATTGTATATACATGTACGGTACTGAACGTGTACCCTTTTACAAAACTTTAAACAATTTAAAAAAAAAAAAATCCGAGAAACGAATTACATAACTTTTGTTTCTGCATACTTTATTAATTTTATTTTCCTGCACAATTATTTATATTATTGCACAAGCATTTTTCAATTTACACAAATATAATGTTTCACTTGTGCATATTCCGACAATTATTTATTTTCTAGCTTAAGCCCTGCAGTATAACCCTCTTGCTTTGCTACACTTTGTACGTTTGTTTTCATCCACTGTTTCATTTGAAGTGGTACAATATAACCAAAATATATGAACGCGGATACATAATCTCTCCTTACAAGTAAGCAGTTCAGAACTATCGTGTAACTGGGGACGAGTCTTAGTTAAACATTAATTTCTAAGTGCAAAAGTTTAATCCCTTTTTGGCTGTTTTGTTTCCATAGAGTTTGGAAATGACGTCAGTGCATACTCCTCAGCATAAATTATGCATTAGAATTATTTCCTGTCGTAATAGGTAGAGTCCACAGGGATTCGAATGCGCTGGCTTTGAACCCTAATCAAATCAGAAGCGTTTGAAGTCTCCTCTTGTACTGGCTGTTACAAACCGGAGAGTAATCCAAGTGGATGGAAAGGGAATATTTCAACAAAGCGTTTCATTCTTTCCTACAGTTTCAATGCGTTAAGAAGTGGAGTTCAGAAGAGCATCAAACACAGCTCTCTGAATATCCTTCTCCTCTTTGAATCTCTCTTACCAACCTGAATGCGACATGCTCGGTCGGTACAATAACTGGTTTAAGTTTCAAAGACGCTGGTTGAAACCCAGAAGAAAGCAAGAGCTTTTATTTATTTATTTTTTTTTACTGTTGGTCCCCGCAACATCGTATGAAATGAATACTTCGGGACTATGAGATAGGAGAGTGGTGCTCTCCATTCACGTTCTGCCCCCTTTTTTTTTTCTTACAGTGCTCCTTCACCGTTTCTCATGACCTCATAAAGTGAGATTATTTACCTCTGTAACTGAATATAATTTTCATTCATTCTTAGTTTTAACTTTATATTACTCCTGCTCTTCCAGTCAAATTAAACGACACAATAATCCCTTTTGCTTCCTGTTTATTGATACGTATTTAAACTGGAATAACCAAGTAACCCATATTACCAAAAAAGTGCTTTCCATATTAAATTCCTTAAACAGCATTTGACAATTCCTTCCGCTATCACCCAAGAAAATACTAGTGGAAACACTAGTAATGCCCCACTTCGATTATTGTGATTTTCTACTGACTGACCTGTCGCAAAAATTACAACGTGTTCATAATTCTTGCGTTCGCTTCGTCTGCGATGTCCGTCGCGCTGACCACATTACCCCATCCTTCCAAACTCTAAACTGGCTACGGCTTAACGAACGTAGAAATTTTCATTCTCTTGTTCTCCTTTTCCAAGTCCTTCACACTTCTACACCTACCTACCTTGCCTCCCGTTTCAGTTACCTGTCATCATATCATAATCTCTTCACAAGCATGCAAAATAGCCGCATACTAGCCATACCAACACATATGACATCATCGTATTCATCATCATACACGATATCGCTCTCGCGCTTGTAGAATACCCTACCCAGTGACATCAGAGACTGTCGGAATTTAGTAGCGTCCAAAAGCAAGCTTATTAAGCATTTTCTTACTGCGTAGAATAGGTTTAATTTGTACTTAATCAATAAAGAAATGCTTCTCTCTTCTTAACTTTTACAATAAACTGTCCAGCTTTTATTAATCAGTTAATCTTTTAGTACTTTGATTTTTATTGTATCTGTAAATTTAATATTAATTGTAATTATATTCTTAATATTGTAGTTGTAATCCCCTGGTAGAGGGGAAGAGAAGGCCTGATGGCCTTATCTCTACCAGGTTCAATAAGTAAATAAATAAATAAAAATAAATAAATCTATTTAAATGCGTACCAGGGCATTTTCCTAAACCAAGTTTTCCTAGAATAACTTTCATAATTACAATTTTTCCTAAAGGGTTTAGAATTCAATGGGTTACATCAGCTGCTTGTTTATGCGGACGACGTGAATATGTTAGGAGAAAATCCACAAACTATTAAGGAAAACAAGGAAATTTTACTTGAAGCAAGTAAGGAGTAGGTTTGAAAGTAAATTTCGAAAAGACAAATTAGGTATGTATAATTATTTTTTAATTCTATTAGGTTGTTTTACGGCGCTTTATCAATATCTTAGGTTATTTAGCGTCTGAATGAGATGAAGGTCACAATGCCGGTGAAATGAGTCCGGGATCCAGCACCGATATTTACGCTAAATAACCAAAGATGTTGATAAAGCGTCGAAAAATAACTACTAAATAAAAAAATTAAATTGTGGAAGTAAAATAAACCTGCAGATTGAAAGAGACCATAAGGTGCACTTAAATGAACAGAAAAACTATATAACGTTTTGTGATTAAATGCACGGTTAATTAGACAATTCAGTCGCAAAGCTTCAGCAGTCTGGCAGCATCGCCGCTAACATACTCTTATTTCATCTCGCGATACAGATGTAAGAGGTCAAAAACTCAGGTTTGTCTCCCTAGGCCAGTAGTGTCAGAGTTGTAAGCTCCAAAACCGGTTGTGGAGCTAGAGAGTTCAGGCGAAGGGTGAACTTGCTTATGTCTGTGGAAACACCGGAGCATGCAATGAGTCATAGTGGAACGCTCTGCTCCGTTTAGTCTCTGTCTGACAACACTGCCCTAGGTGAACTTCACCCCACCTCCCTCTCTGGCTACAACAGAGAGCATTGAAGTTTGAAGAAATTTATTACAAGGTTCCTGTTAATCCCTTGTTACTTTTTTATGAGGGTCAACAACACTGTTACACTGTCAATCGACTCAACTTATTACAGATATTTTGTTCAAAGCCTGCAGTTGCACCATGCATTACACCCTTACTTCCGCTATGAAATCTGTGGCGAATTTGCCTGGTCTCGTATTACAGTTAGTTAGGTACAGTTCTGGGTCATTGGAGAAATCCCCGGAGTCTGTCTTGTGTTTGATTCACCAGTGTATATAGATCGAGACCTATTATACTGACAATTAACTTCGCCATTTGCATATGCACATCGAAGTGTGTATTCAAGGTGTATGTAAGCGGTATACCATCTGTTTTGTTAACTGTGTGCAACATATCATGAAACAGTATATGTGTATATACAAATATGTTAGGTCCATATATTTATTTAATGAAATTGTAATTAGGGTCTACAAGAACAGCTAAGGCTCAGCTTGGACGTTTCTCGGAATTCATGATCGTAGTTGGGAATCCCGTCGTCTTCCTAATCCTTGACTAGAGGCTCTGTGCTATGGAAGTCATATCTTTAGCCAAGAATGAATTCAGTTACAGTTGTGACAAAAATTATACCTAGATTCGATATACAGAAAAAAAAACTAATGAAATTTAATGCTTGTTAAGTTACAGATTTTATCATTTACTGTGTTAATTTATGACACTTAATATGATATTTGTCCTTAGTGACTAGTTTCGGTGTGATTTGTCTCCATTTTCAAACTTCTAGTGAACTTTTGCTCGTTCTACTGTACTCCAACCAGGAGAAAGTCTCAGGAGAATAGACGCAGCGGGGTTATGCTATGAATGAATGTTGATGTCATAAGATGTCATAAGGTCACACACGTGGGTACACGCATCTCCATTGGCTAATTCTCAATCCACAAACGATAACACTGATACAAACATATTTATACTACCCTAGTTACAAAATTATATCACGGCTAATCTCTTTTAATCCCTCCATACAGGAAATAACATAAGCAGGAGAGCGCATGTTTTTTAAACTGACGTTATAACGGTAATATTATCTATCTACTTCGCTCCAATAGATGACGCAATAGTAAGCACATTCCTTTCACGGTTAATCTCTTGGTTGGAGAACAGTACCAGTTTCTTCATGCTCGGTATCATTTGGAGGAAGTATGTTGAGATAGTAGTGGAAGTTGTTTGTGGTTGGTATTTTTGTGTCGAAAAAGTTGTGATTTTTTAAATTCAGTTGAGCTTTGAGAAAGTGTTGTGCATGTGTTTCAGTATGTCTATTTATTTTGTATTATTCTAATATGTTTAGTTTTTGTCTCTTGGATTAAATGTGTAAAATTTCCAGGTCTGTTTCTTGATTTTGGTTGGAGTTGATGATGTGTTCTCCATAGGTGGATGTATTGTGTAATCACATCACAGCCATAACCAAATAACACAATATTGTATTGTGTAATCATATCATAGCCATAACCAAATCACACAATATAAGTATTAAAAGTTTGTGAATCAAGAATTAATTTATTATCATTATTATTATTATTATTATTATTATTATTATTCATTGGAGCTACAGCCCATGAAGAGCCAAGACCGACCAGCTGGCTGCTTGCCTCACGGCCACATGCCGAAGCAGAGGTGGACGATCATTCAACCAGAATGGAGGTATCGTGTGGTTAGCACGATGAGCCCCCAGCCGATATAGCTGGTTTGCGTAACCGGATTTCGCTACCTATCGTAGCTCCCAAAGTGCATGACGATGCTGGGTGGGCACCGGTCCCATACACTGGCCGAAATTTCATGAGAAAATATCTTCCCCCATAAGAACTCGAACCAGCGAGCATTCCGTAACGCGAGTCCTAGGCAGGAATTATTATTATTATTACTGTTATTATTATTATTACTATTATTGTTATTATTATATTTGTTTATTTAACGACGCTCTATCAATTATTAAGTTATTTAGAGTGGATGGTGATAGCGAGATGGTATTTGGCGAGATGAGTCCGAGAATTCGCCATAGATTACCTGACATTCGCATATCGGGTGGGGAAATCCTCGTAAAAAACCCAACCAGATAGTCAGCCCAAGTGGGAATCGAACCCACGACCGAACGCAACCCTCGATCGGCAGGCAAGCACTTCAGTCGACTGAGTTCCTTCGGTGGCCATTATTATTATTATTATTATTATTATTATTATTATTATTATTATTATTATTTATGTTTACATCGTTTCTCTGTTTCATTTTTAGTAGGTTATTTTACGACGCTTTATCAACATCTTAGGTTATTTAGCGTCTGAATGAGATGAAGGTGATGTCAGTGAAATGAGTCCGGGTTCCAGCACCGATAGTTACCCAGAATTTTCTCATATTGGATTGACGGAAACCCCCGAAAATAACCTCAATCACGTAACTTTCCCCGACCGGGAATCGAACCCGGGCCACCTGGTTTCGCGGCCAGACGCGCTAACCGTTACTCCACAGATGTGGACATTTTCAATTTAATCCTATCTAAAGACAATGTTTTCCTCTAGCATTCTAGTCTTCATTCCATCTGTTCAAAATTTCCTGTGTCGTCATTTTTTTTCTTGCTTCAAGTGGTATCCGTTCTATAATTTCTCTAGGCCATTTATCCTCATTAATTTTATTGGTATATATGAATAATCGCCAAAATACTGTAAAAAAATTGAATAAAATTGCAAAATTGTAAAAATCGTAAAATATTGTAAAAAGTGTAAAAATTTATATAAATTGTAATTGTAATCTTGTAAAATTTTGACTTGTTCCACATCTTAAAGCTTGATTGCTAATGTAAGATCTATGGAATATAATAAATGAAATAAAAAATGAAATGAAAATCAAAATATCTTCAATGCTATTCTTTCAGTGACTTTGTTTTCAAAATTAGTTACTGTTCTGATTTCTTAATTTCTCATCTTGCCTAAAGGCCCATTCACAATGAAAATTAAACAACCATAACATAAACAAAGAAATTTGCGCCCAGGCTACCAAATGGGATCATTCACAATGATTCACATAAGCATTGACATAAACATTACCTTAAGACGTTAACATGAAAGTTTGCACACTCCAAACTTTCAAGCTTATGCTTACGTGATTTGCAAACAGAACACAATCGTGGAGCGCTGAAGTATAAGACAGAATATGAGGAAATGGCGTCGTTGTTATGTTTCCATGGTTACCAAGTATGTTTGCTGTTATGTTTATGTTCCCATCGTGAATGATGGTATGACTTCTTGATTTTACTGTAACGTTAACGCTTACGTTATGTTTAATTTTCATTGTGAATGAGCCTTAAATTTAGTCACAAGTCTTATTTTTTCAAGAGCTTTGCTTAATATTGTCGATATTCGTACGAACGTATTAGACTCAAAAATAGTTCATGTGTAAAATATCAACAAAATTCAAGGAACAAGTTGATGCTCTTGTAATTAGTATAGCTTACAGAAGATTGTGTCGCTTCAATCTGATATATTAGGGCTGAAAATAATGAAACTGGCAAATGAGATTACGATGTAGTCTCTTTTTTTAAACAACAAACGTACGAGGAAGTTTTGAATTTGTTTTTCAAAAAGCTGAACCAGTTATTGTAGCATAGAAGACAACGTAATGAATGGAACGTGTTATTATCTGTTGTGTAGTCTATATGGGGTCACGGTGTTGCGTGAACTCCAGTCACTTGTATTTAATTGCTTCCAACGCAATATGCTACTGATATAAAGTAATTACTTTTGGAGTTATTCAATTAGTCACTTTTAGTGAACCTCAATTATCCAGGTCAGGGATATCCAATCTCAAATTGAGAAGCAGATATTTTCATTTCGTTCCATAACGAGTACTCCACTGGCTTCTGGGTTCACTACTTCCGAGTATAAAATAAATAATTATTATTTACACCATAGATAATAAAGACTCCCGTGTGGGAAGAAGATCTGAATTGCGGCTAGCGATAAACCTAAAGAAAGGTTATGTTAAGGGGTGTGATGTTTTGGTGATTATTTTACCCTGATTTCCGTCATTAAAATGGTTTAATTTCGGTCAGTATTCTTAAAAGAAGACAATTTCGCGCATAGTTCACACCTAAATAAACTAAAAAAAAATAAATAAAATACGGTAACATTTTCTAAATTATTATTGAAGAAATTCCTCTAAATCTAACAAAAAATCGTTTGCATCATTAATTAAATTAATAATTTCATTTCATTTGACTCTGAGCGGGTGATAGCACATCCTTCCTGACCTCATGAAGGCAGTTGTTGCGGGAAAGAGAAATTATTATTATTATTATTATTATTATTATTATTATTATTATTATTATTATTATTATTATTATTATTATTGCTAGGCAGCCGGGCAGCTCAGTTGGTATAGCAGCTGGCTACGGACTAGAAGGTCCGGGGTTCGATCCCAGGTGGTGACAGGATATTTTCTCGTTGCCAAACTTTCAGAACGGCCCCGAGGCTCACTCAGCCTCCTATAAAATTGAGTACCGGGTCTTTCCCGGGGATAAAAGGCGGTCAGAGCGTGGTGCCGACCACACCACCTCATTCTAGTGCCGTGGTCTGGAAAGGATGGGGCTCTACCTCCATGCCCCCCAAGTGCCTTCATGGCATGTTACGGGGATACCTTTACCTTTTTTATTATTATTACTACAGATTTGGGAGTACATCCCGAAAAGACAAAGTATATGATTATGTCTCGTGACGAGAATATTGTACGAACTGGAAATATGAAAATTTGCAAATTTATCCTTTGAAGAGGTGTAAAAATTCAAATACCTGGGGTCCACACCTGTGGAGTAACGGTCAGCGCGTCTGGCAGCGAAACCAGGTGGCCCGGGTTCGAATCCCGGTCGGGGCAAGTTACCTGGTTGAGGTTTTTTCCGGTGTTTTCCCTCAACCCAATACGAGCAAATGCTGGGTAACTTTCGGTGCTGGACCCCGGACTCATTTCACCGGCATTATCACCTTCATTCCATTCAGACGCTAAATAACCTAGATGTTGATACAGCGTCGTAAAATAACTCAATAAACCAACCAAATTCCTGGGAGCAACAGTAACAAATATAAATGATACTCGGGAGGAAATTAAACACATAATAAATATGGGAAATGCCTGTTATTATTCCGGTGAGAAGCTTTTATCACCAAGTCTGTTCTCAAAAAATCTTAAAGTTACAATTTATAAAATAGTTTTATTAGAGGGATGAAGTTACAGGAGAATGGAGAAATTTACACAACACAGAACTGCACGCATTGTATTCTTCACCTGACATAATTAGGAACATTAAATTCAAACGTTTGAGATGGGCAGGGCATGTAGCACATATGGGTGAATCCAGAAATGCATATAGAGTGTTAGTTGGGAGGCCGGACGGAAAAAGACCTTCGAGGAGACCGAGACGTAGATGGGAAGATAATATTAAAATGGATTTGAGAGAGGTGGGATATGATGATAGAGACTGGATTAATCTTGCTCAGGATAGGGACCAATGGTGGGCTTATGTGAGGGCGGCAATGAACCTCCGGGTTCCTTAAAAGCCAGTAAGTATTATTATTATTATTATTATTATTATTGTTATTATTATTATTATTATCATTATTATTGTTATTATTATTATTATTATTATTATTATTATTATTATTATTATTATTATTATTATTATACCAATCCGCAGAAATCCCAATAGTCATTAAAGCAAATTTAATATGAAAAGTACCCATGAAATATTTCCGTGCAGAAAGAGTGTGAATTTAAAACACGTTTAGCGTCATTAAGCAAGTAAGCTTCCCTGTCTGAAGTTATTTAGCTCGTGAAGACGTATTGGAAAGCCCTTCGTGAGATACAACAGACCGTTGCTTAGGGACAGAGTTTTTTTCACCTCCGTTACCACGGAAACTGAGTCTCAGTTGCTGTCATCCTTTCGTTGCGTAATCAAATTCAAAACGTCTAGAAGGAGCCAGTCTTTCCCTTCTTCTTTCATCCTACTTTGTTTAAATGTATCTTAAGGAATACGAAAAAGGTTTACTGGAGAACATTGGAGTGATAGAAGCTACTTAGTTCACTTACTCACAAATGGCTTTTAAAAAACCCGCAGGTTCATTGCCACCCTCGCAT
Organism: Periplaneta americana; assembly: GCA_025594305.2. Lineage (NCBI taxonomy): Eukaryota > Metazoa > Arthropoda > Insecta > Blattodea > Blattidae > Periplaneta > Periplaneta americana. Next base: position 39,733,325 of record JAJSOF020000023.1, read on the forward strand.
AAGCCCGCCATAGATCCCTATCCTGTGCAAGATTAATCCAGTCTCTATCATCATATCCCACCTCCCTCAAATCCATTTTAATATTATCCTCCCATCTACGTCTTCCTCCCCAAATGTCTTTTTCCCTCCGGCCTCCCAACTAACACTCCATATATATTTCTGGATTCGTCCATACGTGCTACATGCCCTGCCCATCTCAAACGTCTGGATTTAATGTTCCTAATTATGTCAGGTGAAGAATACAATGCGTGCAGTTCTGCGTTGTGTAACTTCCTCCATTCTCCTGTAACTTCATCCCTCTTAGTCCCATATATTTTCCTAAGAACGTTATTCTCAAACACCCTTAATCTCTGTTCCTCTCTCAAAGTGAGAGTCCAAGTTTCACAACCATACAGAACAACCGATAATATAACTATTTTATAAATTCTAACTTTCAGATTCTTTGACAGCAGACTAGATGACAAAAGCTTCTCAGAATTATGTTTATTATGTTATTTGGTCAAAATCGGTTTTTGAGCAAAATACCAAGTTTTGGAAACAAACTATTCAATTCTATTAGTGACGTATTCACGAATAAAACTTTGACCTATGTGTCTGATACAGCCTACCCCGATTTTTTTTTTTCGCTTTGATTTAGTTATAATTGAAAATCATATTTTCAAAATAATTATGTTATAGCTTGAACTTCCGTAGCGCTGTTCATTTAACTAATTTGTTAATAACCTTCAGAAATGTAGACCGCACGAAATTAGCCTACTTGACTGTCCATACTTTACGATTGATTTACCTCACATTAGTACAAGCTATATTACAATACGGTATTATAGGCTTTTGCTTTTAGTACCTCATTCATGCCAATAACACTGCTACAGAAAATAATAATACAAATATGTCTTAATAAGCCTCTTGATTATTCGTGAGAACTGTTCTGTTCTGAATTTAAAGTATTTAATATCCATCAATTTTATAACAATATCTTATTGAATTTCGTACATAAAAATCGAAATATATTCAATATGTGTTCATATATATAGGCTATAAAACTAAAAGATCAGACAACTTATGCTTGACGGAACCTAAATGTCCCACAGCTGTAGCTTATAATCACAGTAACAACTTCGATCCAAGACTCTATAACAAGATAACAACTGTATTACCAAACATTAGATTTGTTGCTAATCCTTCTTATTGAAAAAAAAAACATTCAAAAAGTTATTGTTTAGGGAGACAATATGAGGTTTCGATTACTATAAAATCTGGTTTTTCTTTTTATATTTTTAATTTTTTTTTGTGTTAATTAATTAAATACTTGTTTTAAAATTCTGTGGAATGTGAACACGAGTAGATCATGTACTCTTTCTAGGGTTGCTAGAGCGATTTTTATATAAGAAAACAATGTTTATCTTTATTCTAGCAATGAAATAGTAGTCTTGTAGGCCTATATTATATAACGAGTACAAAAGTGGAGCTTTCTTACCGAGTGATCTAAGACCCACGAGTTAATGAAACTACTTTTGTACGAATTGTACACGATACTTTATCTACATTATTCGTTATTTGCCGAAAATTAGAAGATAATGAAGCTATAAATTCAATTAGGTGTATTAAATCTGTTATAGTATGTTAAAAAATATTGAATCTTTTTTATGCAAAAATACAATATTTGCAGGGTTCAGAACTACAATGGGCCAAGCGCCATTTACTAAAACCGTAGAAAAGAAGGGTTAAAATGAAGTTATTACCATAATTAAATGGAAACATATAGCAAGTAATTTAAAGTATACACTTTAAACTAAATGATATGTCAATCTTTATTAAACAATGGTATTCACTGAACTTTAATCCTTGCTTTCTCCATTTTTGATAAATTGCGCTTGGCCCACTTGATTTATTATTGGTAAAATTTGTGCCAGCATCCGCGGTTAGTGCCCGTTTTACCGTGACAGCGAATTTTAGTTCTTTTAGCACTTTGATTATTAATATTATTTATGTCTTTGTTATATTAAGAATTTTAGATTAGGGCGCAAGTACCCATAGTAGCTGACGCGCCCTTTTTAAACCCTACTACTACTGCTACTGCTACTGCTACTACTACTGCTGCTGCTGCTACTACTACTACTACTACCACTACTACTACCACTACCACTACTACCACCACCACCACCACCACCACCACCACTACCACCACCACCACCAGTACTACTACTACTACTACTACTCCGCGGTTATACAATGGATATAAGTAAATCTTTTTGGTTAAAGTAGTTAAAAGTTTTGTTAGAGGTTATTTTATTGTTTTTTTGTGAAATCTTAATATTTATTATGACTTTGTTGTATTTGAGGCTATAAAATCTTCTGTTTTAAACTAGTATTAGATACCCTATTATTTTAGATATAAATTATTTTTAACTTGAGTAGTATTAGTTAAGGTCTTGAAACTTAAAGAATTTAGGCGGTATTTTAGTCTTTTGACTCTGAACCCTTCATTTATTCATACACAATACATTTACTCTAATCTCGTTCAAAGTAGACCCTTTGGTAATGCACACACTTTTCCCAGTGGTCACTCCATTGTTGGAAACACTTCTGGAACGCATCTTTTGGAATAGTGTTCAGCTGGGCCATCACGTTCAACATAATGTTTTCAAATCGGTCCCTTTTCAGCGGAATTTCCATCTTGGGAAATAACCAAAAATCATACGGAGCCATGTCGGAGGAGTAGCGCACCTGACAAAGCACGGGAATGCTGTGTTTGGCCAAAAGAATCTGATTCAGATGCGAAGAATGGATGTGTGCATTATTGTGAAGGAGCTGCCAAGCTGTCGCTGCCCACAAGTCCGGTAAAAATTGAATGTACCAATCCAATGCTTACCCTCACCTCTTTCGCAAGTTCTCGGACTGTGATACGACGATCCTGCAAGACCAAAATCCGCACTTGGCCATTGACATTTCAGCTTCTTGAGAGCCTACTGGGATGTGATTCGCTGTTCACTGATGTGCAGCCATCTTTGAAATGGTTGTACCACTTTTTTATCGGTGATATGCTCATGGCATCGTCCTCGAAAGCCTATTACGAGGCGTGTTCTTATCGTTGCAATCGTTATTTTGCGCATGCATATTTTCTTCTTCAATCTTCAGACAAGCTGTGCAAGCAGTTTCGGAGCTTCAGTCCGTGTGTGGGGTTAGTTATGATCAGTTGAAATGTTTAAAGTGATCGAGCACCCCGCCGACTGTGAGATGCGCTCTGTTATCCATTTCTTGAATGCGAGAAACATCAAACCAGCTGACATTCATCGTCAACTTTGTGAGGTGCATGGTGATGATGCCATTAGTGATGGAATGGTCAGGAGATGGGTTACGAAGTTCAAAGAGGACCGCGTCTCTGTGCATGACGAGCAGCATACCGGTCGGCCATCTTTGGTCAATGACAATTTGGTGCGTGCTGTCGATGAAAAAATCATGAGGACAGGAACAAATTGACCATCCCTCCTACAGCCCGGATTTGGTTCCGAGTGACTTTCATCTCTTCCAGCACCTCAAGAAGTTCCTCGGTGGTCAACGGTTTGATGGTGACGACACCCAAAATCTCATCTCGAAATTTGGCTGGGAACAAATTGACCATCCCCCCTACAGCCCGGATTTGGCTCCGAGTGACTTTCATCTCTTCCAGCACCTCAAGAAGTTTCTCGGTGGTCAACGTTTCGATGGTGACGACACCCAAAATCTCATCTCGAAATTTGGTTGGGAACAAATTGACCATACCCCCTACAGCCCTGATTTGGTTCCGAGTGACTTTCATCTCTTCCTGCACCTCAAGAAGTTCCTCGGTGGTCAACGTTTTGATGGCGACGACACCCAAAATCTCATCTCGAAATTTGGCTGGGAACAAATTGACCATCCCCCCTACAGCCCGGATTTGGCACCGAGTGATTTTCATCTCTTCCTGCACCTCAAGAAGTTCCTCGGTGGTCAACGTTTTGATGGCGACGACACCCAAATTCTTATCTCGAAATTTGGCTGGGAACAAATTGACCATCCCCCCTACAGCCCGGATTTGGCTCTGAGTGACTTTCATCTCTTCCAGCACCTCAAGAAGTCCCTCGGTGGTCAACGTTTTGATGGCGACGACACCCAAAATCTCATCTCGAAATTTGGCTGGGAACAAATTGACCATCCCCCCTACAGCCCGGATTTGGTTCAGAGTGACTTTCATCTCTTCCTGCACCTCAAGAAGTTCCTCGGTGGTCAACGTTTTGATGGCGACGACACCCAATATCTCATCTCGAAATTTAGCTGGGAACAAATTGACCATCCCCTCTACAGCCCGGATTTGGTTCCGAGTGACTTTCATCTCTTCCTGCACCTCAAGAAGTTCCTCGGTGGTCAACGTTTTGATGGCGACGACACCCAAAATCTCATCTCGAAATTTGGCTGGGAACAAATTGACCATCCCCCCTACAGCCCGGATTTGGCTCCGAGTGATTTTCATCTCTTCCTGCACCTCAAGAAGTTCCTCGGTGGTCAACGTTTTGATGGCGACGACACCCAAAATCTTATCTCGAAATTTGGCTGGGAACAAATTGACCATCCCCCCTACAGCCCGGATTTGGCTCCGAGTGACTTTCATCTCTTCCAGCACCTCAAGAAGTCCCTCGGTGGTCAACGTTTTGATGGCGACGACACCCAAAATCTCATCTCGAAATTTGGCTGGGAACAAATTGACCATCCCCCCCTACACCCCGGATTGGGTCCGAGTGACTTTCATCTCTTCCTGCACCTCAAGAAGTTCCTCGGTGGTCAACGTTTTGACGGCGACGACACCCAAAATCTCATCTCGAAATTTGGCTGGGAACATATTGACCATCCCCCCCACAGCCCGGATTTGGCTCTGAGTGACTTTCATCTCTTCCTGCACCTCAAGAAGTTCCTCGGTGGTCAACGTTTTGATGGCGACGACACCCAAAATCTCATCTCGAAATTTGGCTGGGAACAAATTGACCAACCCCCCTACAGCCCGGATTTTTTTCCGAGTGACTTTCATCTCTTCCTGCACCTCAAGAAGTTCCTCGGTGGTCAACGTTTTGATGGCGACTTCACCCAAAATCTCATCTCGAAATTTTTCTGGGAACAAATTGACCATCCCCCCTACAGCCCGGATTTGGTTCCGAGTGACTTTCATCTCTTCCTGCACCTCAAGAAGTTCCTCGGTGGTCAACGTTTTGATGGCGACGACACCCAAAATCTCATCTCGAAATTTTTCTGGGAACAAATTGACCATCCCTCCTACAGCCCGGATTTGGCTCTGAGTGACTTTCATCTCTTCCTGTACCTCAAGAAGTTCCTCTGTGGACAACGTTTTGATGGAGACGAAGTGAAAACAGCAGTGCGGGAGTGGTTCGCATTGCAGGCGGGCGAATTCTACAATGAGAGGATTGAAAGACTTGTGCCATGGCTCGATAAATGCCTCAATAATGGTGGAGATTATGTTGAGAAGTAATTGAAGTGTGGGGAATACAATGCAACAAAAATAGTTTGTAAATATCTTACCGTTTACTTACTACACCCTTTTGGAACTTACTTTCAGAATACGCCTCGTAGATCTTGTGAATGCTTTCCACTTTGGTATCGTCAAGCGTTTGCAAAATTTGATGCAATATCACAGCTCAAGTCGTTTCGTCATTTGACAATCTGACGGACGCTCACTATACATCCTCACTCACAGACCGACTGCCAGCGACTGACGCTTTTTGCGGAAGGGAAAAACTTCACGCATGCGCATGAATGTCCCCTACACATCTCCACTGAAGGATACCTTCGGTGCTTCATTTCTTTACGCGGGAAAAATTATGGTTCGATATTTTTTGAAAATACTTCGTAGCGTTGAAGAATTTTATTCTTCTGTTTCATGACGTCAGCAGTATTGTTGCTATGATAATAATTATTGCAATTAATTTAAAAAAAATGCTTCATAACACGTTGCTAACTAAAATAACATAGCAATGTGTTTTCGATTTTAGTTAACAATAAAGGCAAACTTTTGCACTACAAAAGTGTGAAATAATGGCCTACTTTTGCAACGAAAGTAGACGATGATGAAGAATTATTATTATTATTATTATTATTATTATTATTATTATTATTATTATTATTATCTCTTGAGCATCTATTCTAAGTCTCTATGGTAGATTTTGAACGGGATGTCCACAATGCCCCTCTTCCGTAACGAATTTCGTGGCATTTTTTATTGCACATCTTAAAAACTTACGCCCACGGGCATCAACGTCGATTAGTGTAATCACCGGTTAAAATTTCCACCTAACCCCTGGTTAAGCATTTTTACAGTGTCTCGACCTCGGTTAGAACTTAAGTAATCGTAATCTCTAACCGGCCCTATTCGAGCGTTTAAAGGAGATAACCAGTGATTAGTAGGGCAAGTAAAACAAAATGGCGGCTTGATTCACAGGTGATTATTTTGAAGACGATTATTATTGTACAGTACTTGAATTACTTGAATAGAGAGGATGGTGAACGTGAAGTTTGTTTAGTGGAAAGACAGCATTCTTACGAGGAATTATGTGACAGAAGATTTCAGGGGGGATTTCGTTTATCAAAATCTACAGTTTCATTTCTGCTGCAACAAAGGAATGATTTGAAATAACACAAAAACAGTTCTATTTATCCTATGGATCAGCTGCTTATATTACGATTCTATGTAACTGTTATTTTATGTATTTTAGGAGGGAACTCTCGAATATCTCTTTCTCTATGTTACTGGCTGAACGAAGAGAGGTTATGGATGGATCTTAGGACAATGCACAGTTCCTTGGTATACTCGGCACAACATATAGTGACGTACTAAAAAATCTAAGATGGTCGTACTTCAGTCTTACCAGCTTTGAACGTAAAGCACTAATATTAATTCTTTTCAATAAATTGAACAAATTGTCAGTGGAGAGCATTTAAAAATTGTGGATCAGAATAAAACAAACTCTGAAAAAAAAAAGTAAAACAATTTATGCCAAGAAAGATTGTATTATGTGCCGTAAATAAAATCTGAAGAACAATTTAAATGGTCATGTCTTAAAAAAAATTATTCTTAAAAACTACATTACATTCATCACTATTATTTTCCATTTCTTTTGCTGCACATATTCCTCTTTAATAGATATAGATACGTATGTATAAATATAATTAAAAAGTACAATGAGAAAAGTGAAATTTTATTTTTAACTAACCAAGTAATGAAAATTTAAAAATCATACTTACTTTTCACGACCAATCTCTATACAAAAAGAATTAAACTTTAATTTTATATAATAAGGATTTGTTTCAACCAAATGAAAGGACAACTTAAGTATTTTTATTATTTCAGGATTAATGGAGAAGGGTGATGTAATTATTATATTGTTGTATAACATTATGGAATGCTGACAAGTTGATGTGTTGAATCAGCATTACACAATTCTAATATCCCGACTTTTGCCTCAGGACTAAGGGAATACTTCGACAAAGGACAGATTGCAAATAACTTTATTTTATTTCTTCATTATACAAATTTAACATAAATCACAGTTAGGCAACAACAAAAATACGCAATGAACAATCAACTGTATTATTTTCTGTGTAACAGCACACTTACTTTATTTTTCTGAAAAATACAAAGTGATATAAAAAGAAAATAACTATGGTTTTGGACAGACATATTATGTTTGCTCCAGCACTTGCATCAGCCATAATTCTTAAATTAATCATTATATTACCAAATTTCCAGACCTCCTCTTCCTTAACCAACCTCTTGATAATGTTTGGTGGCATCATGGGATCCTTTGAGACTGAAAGAAAGACAGAATTTGATTTAACACAGAAATTGTCAATGTTAAAAAGGGATCTGTGCATGTTTAATATAAGAAAGTAATTACACATAGCACCATTTAACACTAACTGAATTAATTTTTAGTAGAATTATAGTGGACATTATGGTGACAACACTGGACTGGACAATTAATCATGTAAATATCAGTAGAAAAAGAGGGGGAGGAATTAAAACTAAAATAAAAAACATATTATGTTGTACACAGAGTGAAAATTAATACTGCATAAATAACATTGTACCGGTATCTAAAATATGATATCAGGCTTTGAAACAGAAATGTTGAAAATAAGCCAAACTTTCAGAGCAATCTGGCTCAAGGATCTGGCAAGTTTTGTAGCAAAATACCACCCTCACAGAATTCTTTGCTTTTGAAGGTACACAAATCTAACTATATCATATTTCGTGAAAAAAATAGTGGTACAGATATAAGACATCATATTATCAGACACTTTCACTTTCCTCTGAATTAATGGTGGCCTCTGATATGCCTGTCTAGGTGGAAGTCATTGTGCAAAATGTTAACCCTCATGGCATGGATGTCGGAGAGGTTGGTGTATCTGAGAGACCAACGAAATAAGCCTCACTGGCTTCTTGGAACACCACGATAGCTAATCCCTGAAAGGGAAACTCTATCGTTAAGTCCTAAGCAACAGAAAAAACACAACTTAAATAAATAAATACTTTCAACATAAAAGTCATTTGGTACCTGTATATTCTAATGGATAGTTGGAAGTTTTTTATAACAGCAAACTAATAAACCACGTGTTTATCGCTATATACATCTCTCATAAGCCAGTGAAACATGCCTTCTTTGATGTAGCTTCTCTGGATAATACCTTATATTATGATAAAAATGTAATTGTTATATCATATAATTTATTTTTATATGGATAATGTTTTAAAGTTAAAATAATGCTCTTACCTCAACAGAATCATCTGTAGGCATAATTATAAATTTCACTATTCTAGAATATAAGTATGCCTATGTAATATAATATCTTAATACATACTAAATAACAGTGAATCTTAATACAACTCAACATTCTAATATGTTAATTTATTGTAATATTGCAATGTAATGCTCCAAAATTTCTACTTACCTAGAAACATACAATACCGGTAGTTCTGATAATAGCAATAATTCCACCACAGAGTTGTATTATGTGATGTGATGGAAATAGTAACTTCACGTACAACTCGCAATTCCCGGAATATAATATTATATATATTATAATCGCGATATAAAATACACGCACAATATTACGTTTGAATAAATCTAGTGAATTTTAAATAGAGTAGCGAGTAGGCCTGAATAATAATTCCAAGTGTACCAACATAACAACTACAAAATGACTAACTATCATGATATCTAGAACATGTGGGTGTTGAAGTAAGTGTTGCCAGTAGTGAAGTGAACCTGGGGGCTGCAAAAACACTAGATTTCAGCTGGTGATCACGTAATGGGGAAAAAATGTTGAAGTTGCATCTTAGTACCTCAAGATATGCTGTGCCGACAATATAGCCTACATGGAGTCCTGGATCGTACACACATTCCTACTAATCTTCTGCGTATTATTTAAATTTTGTAATTAAGTCTGTCAATACTTCAGCCTCACATTGGGATATAATCATTTTTGCATTCAATTTTCCATTTTGTACGATTTTAATCTAACCACTGAAAAACAAAGAATGCAACTCGCAAACATAACAGCGCCCAAAGGCAAACAAATGCAACGCGAAAATATAGGACACGTTCGTTTCGATGTAGAGCGGAGTAAGCGCAGTAGTTTTTAGACGTTGACTATTATCTTTGCAGAGGTATGGATGCTTTCCTTTAGTCATTTTGTAGAAACAGAGTAACATCATAGACTTTACTTTGGTGAAATGAGGTGTCAGCTAACCATGTTGAAGTAATCATTGATTATGAATGGTGCACAGAAACTACATGTTAACCATGGTTACTGTTTAACCTCCGTTTCGTAACCTATAATTATTACGTTTTTAACCGAGGTTGATGCACTTCGCCATTAGGCCGGCTATATACAGAACTTTTTGGCTGTCTCGTTAGATATTTTCATGTCAAAAATATTACTGTTGAGGACGATAATTGTATTAATTGAGATTTAGTATTTTAATTAACTAATTAGAGCATTTCTTTTTTGCAGCCGAACCTGGCCACCTGTTGAGACTGGACTTCCGGGATAAGTTCGACCTGGAGTCCAGCAACAACTGCACGTACGATTATCTGGAAGTTCGAGATGGAGGTCACGGCTTCGACCGCCTTATCAACAAATTCTGTGGGAGCAATTTCCCTCCCATGATCATGTCCACGTCGCGGTACCTGTGGCTCCGGTTCGTGTCGGACGATACCATCGAGGGCTCGGGGTTCACAGCCGTGTACGAGTCCGTGCTGCCGCCCCCAGGTGAGTTGTCAGGTCGTGTTCACTCCACCCCTCAGTGACACGAAACACGTGATACAATGGATCTCATTCCCAGTGTTGCCAACCCTAGGGAAATTTACCTAGATTTAGGGAAAACATACACAATATAGGGAAATAGGGAAAGTAGGCAACCATTATTACTGCCACTATTACTAATATCACCACCATTATTATTGCTACTGTTACCACAATTAGCATTTTCACTACTACTACCCTAATATTATCGGGCCATCGGATCTGTGCCCCCGTAAGATATGTGAACTGAGCCCCAATTCCTTCTCAGCCTCGGTAATTCATTTCTCTCCCTGCATTCCTATCTCTTCTATCCTACCTTTCTCCCTTTCTCTTCCCCACTGTTCACAATTTTGAGACTTCTTGCGGGACAGTTTATTTCACTTGCAGTCCAGTGTTGTCAACTCAACATGAATACTGTAGCAAGGAGTGGCGAAAGAAATATTAATAAGCAAGTACGTAATAGCATTTTGCGATGAAGAGAAACAAACTGGACAATATCTGTTGCCTATAAATCAGGCAACGAAAAGAGCATCTGCGATCACAGGTGAAGCTTATTTTATTTCAATTAATTACGTATTAAAATTACTTATTTAACTAATATTAATAATACAACATTTTTATGTAATTTATACAGGCAGATCAGAACTCCTAATAAAGAAAATTAGGAGAAAGAGAGAGAGAGAGTCTGTGCACGAGATAAAAAGCTAGAATCACCAGGGAAAAACAGACCAAGGGAACCTAAATCTTGTAGATGAAAGAAGTTCCAAGGCTGAAGAAACTACTGAAGGTAGCGAGAGAAGCAATAATTTCGAATGTTGGACAGAAAAACTACGGAAAGTGATTCGAGACATGGGATTTAGGTTTTAAAAATATAGAAATACAAGATGATTTTGATTGAAAGAAATGATATTGTAGCATGGAGGATCAGTTATTTATGACACCGTTTGACGGAGGTTTGGCAACATCCCTATTCGGCAAGGTTCGTGGCCTGCTGTTTAACGTGGTGGGAGGAAAGCGGGTGGAATGGAGTGAGTAAAGGCGTTAACTTTTCCAAGAACGACGACAGCGCTGAAGGGGCACAGATCCGATGGTCCTACAATACTAGCAGAAATATTTCCACCATTACTACCACCATTATTACTGCCACTGCTACCACCACTAATACTACCACTACTTCAACCACCGTTATCACTGTTAATAGGCCTACTACTGTCAATAATAGTGTCAATATTACCACCATTATTTCTGTACTTTCACTAATATCACCACCAATATTACTGCTACTAGTAGGCCTACAAAAATTACAGTTGCCACTACGAATACCACTACTACTACTGCATCCAAACCTCTGCTACTATTAGGCTTACTACTACTACTATTACTACTACTACTACTAGCCTACTACTACTACCAGATCCAATACCATTAGGTCTACTGCAGCCACAACTACTACTATTAATACTACACTGCTAATACCACTCATTACTACTACTACCACTACCAATACCATTGCTACACTACAGCCAAAACTAGTACAATTACTATTACAAGTACTACTATCAATACTACCACTACTATTACAACGACAAACATCCACTGTTGCTACAACCATTACTACTACCAGTACTAAAACTTCTACTACTACTACTACTACTACGATTACTAAGTTACTACTACTACTACTAGCCTACTACTACTACCAGATCCAATACCATTAGGTCTACTGCTGCCACAACTACTACTATTAATACTACACTGCTAATACCACTCATTACTACTACTACCACTACCAATACCATTTGCTACACTACAGCCAAAACTACTTACTATTACAAGTACTACTATCAATACTACCACTACTATTACAACGACAAACATCCACTGTTGCTACAACCATTACTACTACCAGTACTAAAACTTCTACTACTACTACTACTACTACGATTACTAAGTTACTACTACTACTACTACTAGCCTACTACTACTACCAGATCCAATACCATTAGGTCTACTGCTGCCACAACTACTACTATTAATACTACACTGCTAATACCACTCATTACTACTACTACCACTACCAATACCATTGCTACACTACAGCCAAAACTAGTACAATTACTATTACAAGTACTACTATCAATACTACCACTACTATTACAACGACAAACATCCACTGCTGCTACAACCATTACTACTACCAGTACTAAAACTTCTTCTTCTTCTACTACTACTACTACTACTACTACTACTACTACTACTATTACGATTACTAAGTTACTACTACTACTACTACTATTACTACTACTACTACTACTACTACTACTACTACTACGATTACTACTACTCTACAACTACTGATATCACTATGACTACAACCACGGCGGTTAGCGCGTCTAGCCGTGAAACCAGGTGGCCCAGGTTCAATTCCCGGTCGGAGCAAATTACCTGGTTGAGATTTTTCCGGGGTTTTCCCTCAACTCAATATGAGGAAATGCTGGGTAACTTTCGGTGCTGGACCCCGGATTCATTTCACCGGCATTATCATCTTCATCTCATTCCGACGCTAAATAACCTAAGATGTTGATAAAGCGTCGTAAAATAACCTACTGAAATAAAATAAAAACTAAACCACAATCATATACGGAAAGAGATAAATCAATAATGATCTCTCGATTTCTTCAAGCAAAAATATCATCTCGATATCTCGTATTACATTGACACTACATCACCATGCAGTTGAAAGAGTCGTTGGACAACGGTTTATAACAAAAAAAATGGCATTAATGTTATTATGTGGTGCGGCTGCGTTGAATATCCTATATTATTTTGAAAGATATATCTCCTCAGAATATTTGATTCCTAAATTATTCATAAATTGAAGTAAATTGGAAACGTAGTTTTATTAATAATTATGTACTCGTATAAGATACTCGTCTAAGCAGAAATGTAACAAATTTATATTACTTTACCACTGACGCTAATGGTGTCCTTTTCATATCTGAAACAATATTAAAGTTATTTTTTTTTTTACAATTCATTTTATATATCAATATGCCTGGTAAATTATTAAATAAGTATATAATAAATTTCAATCTTAAGACATATCAACTTGCAAATGTTTATTTGCTATTTAATAACAACATATGAACGTTTTCGCCTTTAGGGCATCTTCAGATATAACAAAAAACATGTAATCTGGACCTATAATAGTAAATTATGCAAATGACAAGGAGTAGAGAAGAATATATGTAATACATGAAATTCATGAGCTTTATGTAAAATATGACATAATACACGATGAATATTGAGATGATCTTTGGATTTTAAAATTAAACTGGACGAACTTTTTTACATATAGCTCATGTTACAATCTATATAATAACTCGTTTATATTTTTTGCAATTTATTATTATTTCTCTAGGTTTATATTGCATCATAATTTTTGGGATTCTTGAATTTTCCATTCTTCTTACATGATCTAGCCAATTGAATTATTTCTTTAGAAAAGGAAGATCATGTGTAGATCCATTATTTAGTATCAAACTATTGTTGGAAAAAAGAAGAGAATTTAATTTAGAAACCCATATAGCTTTTATTGATTTTGTGAAAGCTTTTGATAAAGTCCGAAGAGACCTTTTATTCGACATATTACAAGAAAAAAATATTCCAAATTTGCTATTCCAAAATATAATAGAAATCTACACGGACAGCAAAATAAGTGTCAAAATAAATAACTGTATATCCGAAAGAAAATTAGTTAATAATGGAGTTCGACAAGGTTGTCCACTATCACCAACTTTATTTAATATTTATATAAATGAAATTATTTTAAAATGGAACCAAATCTACACATCAGGAATCAAAATAACCAGTGCTCTAACATTAAATACCTTACTCTATGCCGATGATCAAGTCATAATTTCCAATTCAGAGGATAATTTACAAAGAGGATTGTATACATTAAATGAAATATTAAAAGATTTTGGGATGGAAATTTCAGCACAAAAATCAAAAGTAATGGCATTTTTAGGACAAGACCCAGTGAGAAGTAAGATAATACACAATAACCAATGCCTCGAACAAGTGCAAAATTTCAATTATCTGGGTTGTGAAATATCTTATCAAAATGAAAAAGATGTGAACAAGAAAATTACCAAATTTACACAAATTCTAGGAATAATAAACAATACATTAAAAGCTAAATTAGTACAAAAATCTACAAGAATAAAAATATATAATACACTAGCATTACCCACCCTTCTATACGGAAGCGAGATTTGGACATTAAAGAAAAAAGACATGAACAGAATCAAAGCAACGGAAATGAAATTTTTCAGGAGAACAGCAGGATATACTCTTTTAGACCGAAAAAGGAATGAAGAAATTTTAGAACAATTAGAAGTAGAGTCAGTAGAAGAAAAAATCACCAGATACAAATTCAATTGGCTAGATCATGTAAGAAGAATGGAAAATTCAAGAATCCCAAACATTATGATGCAATATAAACCTAGAGGACATCGTCGACCAGGAAGACCGTTAAGAAGACTGCTAGATGGGGCCGAAACAGGTCTACAGAGGCCTAATTCGTGAAGGATGATGATGATGATTATTATTTCTCCATCTCAATTTTCAGATGAAACAATTACAAAACACACTAACATCAGCTACGCAAACTATCTTGTAACTTACGACAATTCTCAGCTATGATTACTCTAAAACATTTTATTATCATCATTATAAATTTTAAATTTTAACATCATTGACAAATTTTAATCATTGTATATTTAATTGTAACATGAGCTATATGTAAAAATGTTCGTCCAGTTTAATTTTAAAATCCAAAGATCATCTCAATATCCATCCTGTATTATGTCATATTTTACATAAAGCTCATGAATCTCATGTATTACATATATTGTTCTCTACTCCTTGTCATTTGCATAATTTACTATTATAGGTCCAGATTACATGTTTTTTGTTATATCTGAAGATGCCCTAAACGGCGAAAACGTTCATATGTTGTTATTAAATAGCAAATAAACATTTGCAAGTTGATATGTCTTAAGATTGAAATTTATTATATACTTATTTAATATTAAAGTTATTTCTGGACTCTTCGGTAGGCCTACATATCTCGTAATTTGTGGATATCGTGCACTCGATTGTAAATAATGAATGGTCAAGTATTAATATTTTTTCTGCCCTGCCTGAATGACAAATGATATTATACAAATTTAAATTTCTTGATACAATAGTTGTAGCAGTAAAATGATTTAAATGTCTAAAATCAATGCCACAAACTTCAGACATACAACTAGTCAAATATAATATTTTGTTCTTTCCAATATCGGTACTCTATGTTCTTAGTGTCGTAGTAAACATTTTTCCATTTCATGTTGAAGGTATCGAGCACAAAGAAATACCACCATGTGAGATCCTGGCAACAGGTTACGAAGGCTGGCTCAACAGCACTGATATAAGCTCCTCGTATTTGGAGATGACGGATAAGTTGACCAAACCAATCGACTGCATGTGGATAGTCAATGTTACTGAAGGATGGAAGGTGAGTGCAATGAATTTATTGTATCTAAAAGTATAGGGATTATGCCTGTATTTGAACATGTATTAATTGACTATTCTTTCATTATATATAGGTACCTTTCATCATATGTTTCCATTTGTTGAAAGATAGACGAAACAATTAAGTATTGACTTCTGTATATGGATGAAGTATACGGGCTATTCCATATGAAATCGATCAGTAAAAAACCTCGCATTTTTTATGCTCTAATTTTTTCCCTATTTATACAAGGTGCTGAGGAGAGTACATTTTCAAAAATATACTATCGAAAGTCAAACGATTTTTGTATTGTTGAGCGACAAATTTAGCGTATTTCATAAAAACAAGCCTATTTAAGCGCTCAGAACTCTGGAATTATTTACTGCAGAACATTGAACGGGAGCTCATTTTTAAGCTGACATTCGGAGGTTATGTTAAGAAGTAATCCTTATTTTTATTGTACACAGAGAGACAGATAATCTGATTTTACTTACTTTTAGGCTTTTTGCCAATTTGTAAAAATGTAAAAAAAATATTGAGAAAAAACCTTGCATTATTAAGAGGAATTCGGCATTTTTTGCTTAGTGGTATGGCAATAAGTTTCGAAGGTATTAAATAGATTATTTTCACACGCCTGGACTTGAACGGCGCAGTACCGCACGCACTGGCCGAGAGCTGAAGATAAGCGAGCGTTGGGCGTCATTTTACTCCTATGTTTATGAAAACTTGTGATAAAGCTAGCCCAGCTATGCGCTACTAGACGAAACATCACGTGTTTGTCTCCTGGCCTTGCTTGTCTCGGCTAGCTCCCGCCTCACAGTCACTATTTCTCTTCTTTATTTGATATTTTCAATACTTTCTTATCAACATACCATCAGTAAAAAATATATGTTTAGTTGTACTTTCAATGCGGAATCTACCTGTATATTTTTAAAATATTTTTTCCTAGGCAAAGGCGTCTTAATGAGGAAAAATCTAAATTTCTCCATTTCCAAAAACGTAAGAAAACCTGTTTATATGACAATATAAACTTTAATTTCTCAGCATGAAAATAAACCATGATTTTGATCATTGGGTGAAAGGGTTTCTGAGCTACAACAGTTTAAAGTTGCTAATTTTATGAAAATACAATAAATTTAAATATTTTTAATTTAAACACTATGAAGTTCTGATCCCTCAAACTGTGCACAAAGCATTGTATCACAGTTCTCTACGTACAAAAAAAGGTTTTATTGTATTTAGAAATTGTAAGGTCAATTTTCTCTATATTTCGGTCGATTTGAGATTGAATAGCTCATACCCATAAAAGCAAACCGAAGAATCTCTGCAGCCTTTACGGAAAAAATAGTGAAGGAATGCCTGTAGTTACGTTCACTTTCTCGCTCTCGAGTTTCTTTTTAACTCGTATGCCCTATTTTATTACGTGACCTAGTAGCCTATTCCTTTTGGTGCCGTCAGCATATCTTACCATTATCGCTTTCGTTTACTGGGTATTCTTGCCTGCGTAAAAGAAATAAATGAATTGCAACTGAAGAGTATAGTTTTGGACACATACTTTTAAGCAGAAATAATCAGAACCGAAACTTTTATGAATGTCATAAAACTGGGGCTACTTTGTCCTCGACCAGTGTAACCCCAAATTATAAAATAAACAGGTTTTCTTCAAGACATTTAAAATCCTAAGAAGAAACAAGTAAAATACCACTAATAAATTAGAGTTCCAAAAATTGTATTGCAATAGAATGAACAAGTGATATGAGGGGAAATTCCAATGAACGTTTGGGATTGGAATTTTCAGGAGAAGAATTTGTGTTATGCATTATCGTTTAGTACTAACACATTCTGAGGCTTTAGTATGCCACGCATAACGATCGTTTCTGACAGTCCAATACTTCGAACATCTATTAATGATGGTTATAAAGATTACTTTGTGTTCTGAAGAATTCCATGCGGACAAGAAAGGTTCAGCAAATGATAATGGATTTTCACAACGATTTTTTTCCCCATACGTTCCATTTGAAATAAAAAACCTTCCTATAAATTTCTACATCCGGAAGGGCCTAGTTTTCAAGATTTGATTTTTTTTTTTCAAGTTTTTGAATCCAGAGTTATAATAGCTGATGCAAACAATGTTACGTGCTAGACATATCAGGCAATAAATCTCATCTAGCTGCACACCGTATTGTTAAAATCTCCTGAAATAATAAGTTATGAAAATGACATATCTGATTAGGCCATAATACTCATGAAACTGACTAATGAATATTCTATGAAGAAATTATAAGGACATGTAAGAATACCTGAAATTACTCACTGTACTGACCACGGTAGTGGGGAAATTTGCACCACGAAATTTCAGAAAAGGTAAGTTTCTCGCAGGCAGCTGTAGAGCGTGAAAAGAGAATTCTACAGGAGCGAAGAATTTATCAGGTTTGTTTCCAAGGTATCCATTCGCTTTATGCTAGCCATAAGTTATTTAAACGTATTCATATATCTAGGAAATGAAAACTGATTATGTGTTAAGCACTGCAATTTTATCACATTATCTCTCTGATGCAATATAATATTCGTGCCAAGTAACAAAACACTATCGGAGAACTTTATGCAGTAATATCAGACCTCGCGTGACATTTATTAGGAGTATTTCGTGAATAAAATAAAAATTTAAATAATATATCCCTAAAATTCGCTTACAAAATGTTAATAATTTTATTGTATATTCATGAATACTTACCT
Organism: Periplaneta americana; assembly: GCA_025594305.2. Taxonomy (NCBI): domain Eukaryota; kingdom Metazoa; phylum Arthropoda; class Insecta; order Blattodea; family Blattidae; genus Periplaneta; species Periplaneta americana. The sequence continues at coordinate 39,751,950 of JAJSOF020000023.1, forward strand.
ATTCAGACATTGTGAAGTTGAAATAGATGAATATCGATTACCGCAATAAATAAACTGGATGCTATTCAGTAATGCCAATTGAGAAAAGCGAAATACCGATTTAACAATGTTGATTACATATACTGCGCTTTTCTCTTATTATAACAGGAATACATTTCCATTATCTGCTGAAATCATAATTTAATTTAAACATTTTATAATAAATTACAAATAACCTGATTAATACATTAGGTCTAATTAAATGAACAGTTGTTGAAAATGCAGTTACCAAATCTGAATGGAGTGTCATTTTCTTTAGATATAATGGACATGAAATTAGATGTAGATGAAGATGTATGTATGTGTATGTATTTATTCACACTGCAATGGGTATATACCCGGTGGCAGTGGTAACTAATTACACTCAATAATGACAATAATAAACTTATTAATTAAAAATACAGTTAATAATACCAATAGGCTAATTAATACAAATAATTAATACTAACAATAATTTATAATAATAATAACAATAATAATAATAATAATAATAATAATAATAATAATAATAATAGGAATATTCTAAATTAAATGAAGTACGATCACTTAAAATAACATTTACAATAAATCTAATTTGTATCTTAAATCTAAGTTCGAACTAAAATCCACGGGTATGATATATTCATATCTGCACAAGTACCTTTCCACATTACACTCATTTCGCTGTCAACTCACTCATTGCACGGGAACTACGACACATTTCACTGATTCTATCCTGATTTCACTAACACTTCAAAAACATTTCACTGTTCAAATACTTTGCACTGCCACTATAAACTATAAAGCTTCCCTGACAGGAACACGTTTCACTGACACAACATACTTCACTGACACAACACACTTCACTGGCACAACACAATTCTTCACTGATACAACACTTCAATAACAAAATATCATTTACATCCTTTATATACTGTGTATAATTACCGTCTATTAGTAAAGTCCTTAAGCCTATTTTTAAATACGTTTTTGGTTATTGGTAAAGCCTTTAGTAAGTCTGCAGTAAAGCATTCCAGTCCCTGATAGTACGATTGAGAAAAGAAAACTTTCCAGTGTCCGTCCTCTGTCTTCTTTCCCTCAATTTATATGAGTGGTCGTTCCTTGAAGAGTAATTTGGCGGTTGCAACTATTTTTTATTTCTCTCCCGGCAGGCTCACCCCTATATGTTTTGAACAGTGCGCATAATCGAATTCGCGTTCTCCTGTCCTTGAGTGTGTCCCATTTTAATGGTGAATTTTTCGACAACACTTGAGAGCCCGTTTTTTAATCTTTTCCAGTGTAGTTGTGGAAGTACGATTTCGCACTTTATTTAGTACTTCCGTGTCCAAAATTTAATATTCCTAATTATAGCCTACCAGGTGAAGAATGCAATGCCTGCAGTTCTATTTTGTGTAACTTTCTCCATTCTCCTGTAACTTCATCCATCTTAGCCCCAAATATTTTCCTAAGCACCTTATTCTCAAACAACCTTAACCTGAGTTCCTATCTCAAAGAGAGAGTCCAAATTTCACAACCATACAATAGCCTATAACTGTTTTGTAAATTCTAACTTTCAACTTTTTCCGGAACAAACTGGATGAAAAGGGTTTCTCAACCAAATAATAGCAGACTTTCCCGTATTTGTTCTTCGTTTAATTTCCTCCCGAGTGTCACTTATATTTGTTGCTGTTGCCAGAAGATATTTGAATTTTTCCAACTCTTCAAAGGATAAATTTCCAATTTTTACGCGTATATTTCCACTTCGTATTACTGTATATTGTAGTCAGTCCACACCTGTGAGTAACGACTAGAGCGTCTGGCAGCGAAACTAGGTGGCTTGGGTTCGATTCCCCATCGAGGCAAGTTACCTGGTTGACGTTTTTTCCGGAGTTTTCTCTCACCCCAATATGAGCAAATGCTGGGTAACTATCGGTGCTTGACCCCGGACTCATTTCACCGGCATTATCACCTTCATCTCATTCAGACACTAAATAACCTGAGATATTGATAAAGCGTCGTAGAATAACCTACCAAATAAACTACTATTCTGGTCACGAGACAGTTATTATTATTATTATTATTATTATTATTATTATTATTATTATTATTATTATTATTATTATTATTATTATTATTATTATTAATTAGTGGCTTGTGCAGCAAATGCTGGAAACTAAGTTCATTAGATGTTCAAATAAAAATTTTTGAGATTTATTTTCAATGAAGAATGCCAGACATTTTGAAAGTTATTTGCTTCCATAATAATGAAATATACTCCCTCTGAATGTTTTTTTATGCCAAATACTTTTTCTTAAACTTATTCGCTTTCAGTTTTTTTAATTTCAACGCGAAAACGCAAGTAACAATGTCAGGACGATCAGTGGGTTTTTCATGTGGGCGTAAACCAATAGCTATTTCAGGTCTTTGTGGATTGTAGGAGAAAGTTAAAAAAAAGTCAGGTTTGCTATGTTTTCGAACAATAGATAATAGTATCTTGGTATAGCTGCTGCATGTAGAGCTTGAAATGTAGAGGATAAGATGGTTTTATTCTGCTAAAAGATCTTGGTCTTTTCTTAGGAACTGTAATTTTTGCGCTCTCTCGAGCCAATACTGAAGAGAATGACGCATATAAATATCTACACCACACCGCCATTAAGTATATGAAAAAGACTCAACCCCACTTGATTAATAACTTCAAAAATATTCGATTTTTAATAATAATATCATTATCTTATATAATAGCCGCCACTTAGTAAATTATAAAAATGAAGATCTAATTTAAGATATTCTCTACATCTACTTATATAACCCAAAAACGTTTCACTTTCATATCATCAATACAGCATTAATATGTATAATTAATGAAAAATAGTCACATCATGGCATTAACTATAATAATCTTTCATTTCTAATGGTAATAATGTTATCAAACCACGTCACGTTTTGTAGATTTTAATATCCAATACACAGCTGTACTCAGAAAATTACACACCGCAAAATCAGACCTGTAAATTATTTTAGCAAGTCTTGAAGTTTTTAATAACCAATTGAATTTGAACTCTAAATACTCGCATGTCAGCAATCTTGCAGGTCATGGCCTTCGTGACCTATTGTATATTGTAGTGTGTGTTTTGTTTTATTCTGAAATCACGGTCGACTGCTGAAATGCAATTAGTTCTCAAAACTGACGAAAGATGGATTTTGGAAAATAGGAAAATGATGTAGGAAAATTAACATTTCACTGAAAACAACTATTTTTCTGAAAAACTTTGGGTTCCAAGGTTCAAAATGAGGGGTCATTTATTAAAATCCGTTCAGCCGTTTTCCCGTAATTTCCATCACCAGTTCAAATTTTATATATATATATATATATATATATATATATATATATATTACTTAGTTAGTTAGTTATTACTTTTTATTACTTACTACTTTACTTACTTACTTACTTACTTACTACTTACTGGCTTTTAAGGAACCCGGAGGTTCATTGCCGCCCTCATATAAGCCCGCCATTGGTCCCTATCCTGAGCAAGATTAATCCAGTCTCTACCATCATATCCCACCTCCCTCAAATCCATTTTAATATTATCTTCCCATCTACGTCTCGGCCTCCCCAAAGGGTCTTTTTCCTCCGGCCTCCCAACTATCACTCTATATGCATTTCTGGATTCGCCCATACGTGCTACATGTCCTGCCCATCTCAAACGTCTGGATTTAATGTTCCTAATTATGTCAGGTGAAGAATACAATGCGTGCAGCTCTGCGTTGTGTAACTTTCTCCATTCTCCTGTAACTTCATCTCTCTTAGCCCCAAATATTTTCCTAAGAACCTCACTCTCAAACACCCTTAATCTCTGTTCCTCTCTCAAAGTGAGAGTCCAAGTTTCACAACCATACAGAACAACCGGTAATATAACTGTTTTATAAATTCTAACTTTCACATTTTTTTGACAGAAGACTAGACGACAAAAGCTTCCCATATTTATTCTACGTTTAATTTCCTCCCGAGTGTCATTTATATTTGTTACTGTTGCTCCAAGATATTTGAATTTTTCCACCTCTTCGAAAGATACATCTCTAATTTTTATAGTTCCATTCCGTACAATATTCTGGTCACGAGACATAATCATATACTTAGTCTTTTCAGGTTTTACTTCCAAACCTATCTCTTTACTTGCTTCCAGTAAAATTCCCGTGTTTTCCCTGATCGTTTGTGGATTTTCTCCTAACATGACGAAGAGTTCGCGGGAAAAACGTTGAATGTCGCAGTTTTATTAAGGTTGATGTCATTATCTAATTCAATGGATCACTACGAAATGTAACGTTGTTCTTATGAAAAATGGTAAAAAGAAGAATTATCACCACGAATACAGTAATTCTTTCCTTTATTTTCTATAGAAACAGCACTACATCTTGCAGTTATACGAGTAGACTCAATTAGATCCTTATCTAATCCTTAACAGAAATGTGACATTCATCGTTTTTCCCGCGAACTTTTCAATTGTAATAGTCAATAATATCACATCCTGAATGTACTCCAGTTGGCGCTTGAAAGCGAGCAATCCAGGTTTTGTTGTAGTTGCTGCCTCGCCCATCGGATGCGTCATTAGGTCTCTATGGCTGGAGGCTGATATTTGCAGTAATTAGTTGGGTACTTGTTGGAATTGGTCGGATTCTCTGAGTAGACGCTGTATGACAGGCTATTTGGAGTGCAGTAGTTACTGATGTGAAATATGTGCTCAGTTCTGCCAACTTGTGAAGATTAATCGCTTTCTGGGAGTTGGATACAAATATTCCGCAATTGAATCTAGATGTAGAGTCCGATAACAGTTCTTGAAGGGGAAGCACGCTGCCTTGACTGCCACTTCCTCCATCGCGGCTACCGGTCGTTAAGACGCGCGTATTGACGAATGCCTACAGTTTCTGTTGTTCCCAAACTATCGTTCAGCTGTGTAATAAACCTTAATGCGAAATGTAGGTGCTTAAGACAAACGGATCTACAAGTTTCCAGACAACGTGCAGATAAATCTTTCTTCTCTCTCTCTCTCTATCTCTCTCTCTCTGTCTCTCTCTCTCGTCCTTTCTTTCTATTATCTCTCTGCTTTTCTTCCTTCTAGTTTTGATCTCCTTTCACTCATCTGTTCCTGTTTTTCCAAATTCTCTTACTTTTTCTCTTCTTTCTCATTTTATATTTTTTCTTTCTTTCCCTACTTGCTTTCATTTTTTGTGGTTGTCTTTCTTTCTGTCTTTTCATTTATTTTTCCTCTTTTTCTTTCATTTTCTCCTGTCTGTCGTTCGTTCTTATCAGTTTTCTCGTTTTCTTTGTCTCCTTCATATCAATAAATTTTTCTAGTTTTCTTTGTTTCTCTCTCCTTTCTTTCATCCATTTTCAAATGTTCTTTATTTCCCTCTCTACTTCCTGTCATTCCCGTTTTTTATTTTTTATTCTTTCTTTCATTCATTTTTCTGATTTTCTTTGTCTTATCCCTTTATTCATTCTTCTAGCTTTCTTTCTTTGTCTCTCCTTTCTTTTCGTTCTCTCCTTCCTTTTATTCATCTTTCCTATTCTTTCTTTCTGTCCTTTCTTTCATCAATTTTTATTTTTTTATCTTATTTCTTCAATTCATTCTTCCATTTTTGTTTTTCTCTCCTTTCAATCATTCATTTTCTCCAATGTTTCCCAATGTCCTTCCTTTCATTCATTTTTTCATAATTCTCTTCCTTTTTGTCTCTTCTTTCACTTGTTCCAATTTTCTTTCTCTCTTCCATTCTGTTTTTTCTTCCATACATAATCATACTTTTCTTTCTTTTCATTCATTTTTTCTAGTTTTTTCTCTTTCTTTCTTTTTTTCTTTCTCTCTTTCTTTCTTTCTCTCTTTATTTATTTATTTATTTATTTCTTTCTTTCTGTCCTTCTTTCTATTCATTTTTCTTTATGTCCATTGTTCTTGTTTTCTTTAATTTTTCGTGGCCTCTTCTTTTCTATTTTTTTCTCTCTTTGTTTTTCCTCTCTCTTTCTATTTTACTCAATTTCTGTTTCATTATTTTCTTCCATGTACACTTTATATTGCTTTAATTGTTTTCTATCTGTATCCCTAATTACTTCTTAATTTCCCTCTTTTCTATTTCTTTCTTGCTATGTCTTTCTTTGTCTCCCGCGCCGTGGCGTCATGGTCTAAGACATCCTGCCTAGGACTCGCGTAACGGAATACGCGCTGGTTGGAGTCCTAATGGGGGAAGAAATTTTCTCATGAAATTTCGTCCAGTGTATGGGGCCGGTACCCACCCACCATGGGGATGCACTTGGGGAGCTACGATAGGTAGCGAAATCCGGTTACGAAAGCCAGCTATAACCACACGATACCTCCATACTGGTTGAATGATCGTCCAACTCTGCTTCGGCATGTGGACATGAGGCCAGCAGCCGGCTGGTCGGTCGTGGTTCTTCATGGGCTGTCGTGCCTCGGATTATTAAGTCTTTCTTTCTGCTTCCGTTTCTTCCCCTCTCTCTTCCTCTTTCTGTCTATCCTTATCTCTGTCTTGTGTAATTTCAAATGCATAATGGTCCGTTAAGTACAATATCAATTAGTAGAGGAATGTAATTCAGTCAATACTTAACAAAGAGAGATACATAAAATTCTATATTATACCAAAAGTAACATTACATATATTTTGATGACAAACGTTTTCGCCAATCATATTGGCATCCTCAGGTCGAGCAAAACATGTTAACAAACAGTTTATTCTGAATCTCACCGGTCCGGTGGCATCAATGAGTCACGTTGCAAAGAAAATAAGGAACAAAACTGTTGGAAGAATCGATGCTGTCATGGCGACTGTGTAAGTGATTATCTGTGCTACGCTAGCAAAATTTTGCGAAATTTCAGTACTGTCATCTCGTTCAAATAAAAGAGATCATAAACAATTTATTTCTTGAACCGGTAGTAATAACTGGTCCGTTGACATGTTCGCTCATAAGCCATTAACATATTGTTTTTACGTTGTGCTCATTACAAACAATACAGCAGAACTAAAGCAGAACACGCCGCCATGACACAACAGTGCACGATGTCATTCGTCTGCTAATTCCCGCCCTATACAAGAACCAATCAGATTCACTGATGGCGACTGATGGAGACTGCCACCACCTCTGCAAGTTGATGGCACCGGTGCGACACCGGTAGAGCATCAATGACGTCATCGGTGGAATTCGGAACACAGTGATGCCATCGGATTGCTCACCGGTGAGATTCGGAATACGCTCAAAGTGAACACTGGTCTTAACTAGTTAAAAACAACATTAAAATCATGATATTAAAACACCAAGTTGTATGGAAAATGATGTGTTGTAAAGGCATGTATGAAGAGGGGGACGGCACGATCTCTTCTAGTATTGCGGTAACAGTTTCGGAATCAGATTAAAGATGCTACAAATAGGGCGGTCGTGTTGCCGAGTAATGGTGACAGGATAAAGCCCTGTAATTAGCAAAGGATGGTATGAACAAAAGTGTTTGAAAATATTGTTTAAATCTTATAGGACGTTACTTACAAAAAGTTGGAAGAGTTGACTGAAGTCCGTGAGAGCGGCAGCACGACTGACCTTTACATTAGGAAGTAGCTTACAAAGAAAACTGCATACCGGCAAGACTAGTGGATGATCGGAAATTACTTCTGTATGATCTTAAACAGCGGGTTATTTGAATTTGGGTATTGTTCATTAAGTAGGGGGCTATTGTTATTGTTGGAATGGGTAGTAATGTACAATTCTTCAGCCGCGTCTTGTGTGTATTTTTGCTTTCCTTTTCGATTGCATAATTTCTTTTCTTTTATTTCTTTACTAGCCGTACCCGTGCGCTCCGCTGCACCCGTTAGAAATAAATATAAAGTAATTACATAATTAAAATAGGACATTTTATCCAGGGAACATTCGTGTTTGATAGAAGGATAAATCGTTTATTATGTTACTTAATTTAAATTGTATTTGCATAATTAAAATGCGATCATTTTGATCCAGAGACCACTCATTTGGTCATAAAAATTAGTTTAGGAAATACTTAAACGAATATTCAGAATAGCCTATCAAGTTTTCGGTGCATAAGAATCTATTTTAATCTTACCTGTCCTCGATTCACTCAGAAGTTACTGTGATAACATTATAGCATTATGTCCATCTAGAGAAACTACACTTTCCAATGGTGAATTAATAATTAATTATACAAATCGGTTAATTTAGCTTCAGATATTACTTCATAGAAACGCAGAAACATTATCTGTAGGCTATCTTTCATAGCTTTCGATTGTTGCTGTCAAGGCCCCTTATAGACGAAGTCATTTGTTTTTAATTCATTACAATGCCTTAGATGGCAGTTATTTTAATTTTAAAACTCATTTATCTCATTAAGTATCAGTCCTATCAACATTTTTCAAAGAATAAAACTTATCGGAAATGATTTTTAAAGAAATATTTGTTATGTAACATTTTTCATTAAAATCAATAATAAGCGAGATATTTCGATTTATTTAATTCAGGCCCCCTTATAACCCCCCTTTTAAATAATGTATTTTGAATGCCATATAGCCTATAATCTAAGTTACAACGAACTTAATTTATATTCCAATTTTCATCGAAATCGGTTCAGTCATTATCGCGTGAAAAGGTAACAAACATACAGACAGACAGACATTGACGTACTGGGGATGTATAATATCAGAATCGAGTATTTTAAACTTCCCGCATCTTGCATAAACTTCTTATGTAAACTTGGCAACATCCGTTCACGTACAAGCCGTGCTCTTTCCGAGTTGGTTACAGGAATTTAACGCATGCGCGGGAGAAAATTGTCTTTAGCTGGCCACTTATGACTCGTCAAGAGCACAAAGCGTTAAGTGAACATGATGAGTATCTATCCTACAGATGTCAGGTCCATCGATGCCTATCGTGCACGTGCTATATCTCGAGGAGGAAATTTAATAGCCTGTAGATGTCAGCATCTGACTGTAGGAACGTTTACTTACGTGTACAGTGCTGCTACGAGAGTGTAGTTTGTGAATTACTATACTCCAGTGTCGGAATAATAGCATAGTTTGGCTTTCAAACACGTGCTGGCTGACTGTGGCGGTGGTATGAATTTAAGTATCTGTATGGCAGTGTATAATATTTAAGAATAATATTTATTGGCATGTATTTATAGTAATCTATGCGAGTGGGATTACAGTACTGGTATAGACTATAGTTTATCAGTGTGTTGTGAATCAAAATATATTACTGAACACACGCGTTTGTAAATAACGAGACAATGGTATGTATTCATTTTAAAAAAACGTAAACAATGAACTCTGTTCAAGTAATTTTGAACAGTAAAGAACTGTGTAAACTGGCTTACCAAAAAAAAAAAAATTGGAAATAAAAAGGCTGAGTTTCATTATTATTATTATTATTATTATTATTATTATTATTATTATTATTTTATTATTATTATTATTATTATTGTTTTATTATTAATTTTATTATATGTTCTTTTGAATTTATATACGGTTTTTTTTTCGATAGTGGAACATTGGAATCATGACATTTCATATTAGACTAAACGTACTATTTCAAATTCTCTTCGATTTTGGAATCACAAAACTGTGAACACACATAATATTTTATCACGAGCCGCCACTGCTAGTAATATTTCTTTCTCTTCGTTTCGGCTGACTGGCTGTCGGGATTGGCTTACAACAGTCCCACATGCAATAAGACCGCTTCTTATTATTAAGAGTTGCTTCATATCAGAACTGAAATGAATTTCGCATACTCCCTTCCAACTCTAAACTAATAAAATTCCATCTATGTAACTATGCAAAACAACTTCAGATGATACATTTATCCCAATGGAGTTTGGGTAAGTCGGAGTGGCGTGATTTCTCTCTACAATATCCGAGTTTCATTTTAAGCTTCTTGATTTAATGACTTGCAGAATTCTATGAAGAGCACGTTTACACCACAGACATCCTCGTTACTACGTAATTTCTCTTCCGTGCTCTCGTCGGTTAATTTCTCGTACGGAAAGTAACGCATTATGAAGATCTTTGTTGCGTGCGTGATAATGAAAATGCTTTGAATACGTAGCGTGTAAACGATCTCATTCTGTCACGAGTCTCATTGAGTTCCCTTAATGAAAATCGACCTTAATTTGCTTTGAGTGACCTGTCACCGCCTCCAGCTCCTTTCTGCGTATTAACTTGCTTCCCAGAATGTCTCATCATCAGCCAACATTGTACTGATTAATTAGAGCCGCTAGACTCGCACCCTCTGGGCTTAATGAGTTTGCAGGCGAGAAATTGAAATTGATGATTCATACCTATTATTCGATTGGCATATGTCATAACGATGTCTGATCCACTTGACGGAAATATTAATCAGTTCATATGCCATTTCTTAGGCTTTTCACCTGAAGACGGTAATGTGTGCAGGACTCGAAATGGACGTTTTCACGATCTGTAACGCTTACTGTTTTCGTGTATACTGTGGTGTTGATGTCAAATACGGAATAAATAACCAGTGAGATGACGATGAAAGAGTAGTGGAACGGAGAAAAGTTCTCTCCGGCACCGGGATTTGAACCCGGGTTTTCAGCTCTATGAGCTGATACTTTATCCACTAAGCCACACCGGATTTCCATCCCGGTGGCGGATCGAATCCTCTCGGTTTAAGTTCCACCTCTTGGGTTCCCTCTAGTGGCCGCCCTCTGCACTACGTCATAGCTGTCTATGAACGTAGGACTATGTCCACACATGTGCGGAGATGCACTATGAGTGAGTGATTGGCCGGGATCCGACGGAATAAGCGCCGTCTTAAATCACAAGTGATTTACGTATATCATATAATATTCATCGTACGATGAATAATAATAATAATAATAATAATAATAATAATAATAATAATAATAATAATGATTTATTTAATCTGGCAGAGTTAAGGCCATACGGCCTTCTCTAACACTCAACCAGGAGTAAAACTGCGTTACAAAAAACACTACAAATTTACAAAGTACACTGCAATTTTACACACAAAACTGAATAAGATAATAATAATAATAATAATAATAATAATAAAATAATAAATGTAAACAACACGTAAGTAGAAATCAGACAAATATATAACATACAGAAAGAAAGAAAAAGCATAATAAAATGTGAACAGCAGGTCAAAATAAATGAGACATACAAAGTATAAAGAAATAAGACAATTATTGATAATAATAATAATAATAATAATAATAATAATAATAATAATAATAATAGTAATAAAATAGTGCAGTGCAAAGCATACAATGAACACAATATTTTTAAATACACACAGTAAGGAAAATTATGATTATATATAGCTCAACTTATCACATTATAGATATACCATTATCGGAAAATATGAAAACAAACATATAAAATAAGTTAAATATCACTAGAACATAAAAAAAATGTGAATACGTGGAAACATGCAATACAACACTTGTCATAATAGTAAGACTAGGCAGCACGTCATAAGATAATTTTCTAACTTGGATTTGAAAGATTTCAATGTTAGGCAGCCCTTGACTTTAGGCGGCAGAGAGTTCCAGTGACGAGAGGTAGCAACATTGAAAGATGAGAAATACAGAGATGATGTGAAGTGGAATTTCTAGCTAGTTATCGCGTTGTGATCGAGTATTAATATTATGATAGCGAGAGAGAGTATGAAAACGAGCGAATAAATAATAAAATAGGGGATGAAGTGTGCATAATCCGGTGTGGCTTAGTGGATAAAGCATCAGCATGTAGTGCTGAAAACCCGGGTTCAAATCCCGGTGCCGGAGAGAATTTTTCTCCGTTCCATTACTCTTTCATCGTACGATGATGAAGAATATCTGCATGGAAACATCATATGTACTTCGGTACATTAAAATGATATACAGTGAGATGACGCCGAATATTACCATGAAATAGTGTATACAGGTTAAAGGGGACCGATACACCGAGGTATTCTACATGTTTAATATAACAAAACATTTATTACACTTTCCTTTGATGAAGCACCGTTAAGAAGGAAAGAAAATAGTTTTTACCCAACGTTTGTAGCATTTTCTTGCGGTCACGGTCCGAGAGAAGTGGCTGATTGCTATACAAGCAGATAGTTTAAAATAATCTGAATACTTAATGCTCGAGCCTTTTTTGCTAATTAAACCGGTTAGCCATGATTATTTAAATTGAATAATTGTGAAAATCGTTAAAATAAATCTTGAAACGTAGCGTAGTGTCGCTTGCGTGTGGCTGAGTACAGCAGACATGGATAAATATATAATAGGATGCGAAACTGCGGTCAGCACCATCTGGCGGCGGGGGGCTGAAATAAGATGATCAGCGCCCAACGTCGTAGGTGATGAACATTATAACTACGTGTTGGGTACTTTACCCAGAGTTCGCTATTTATCCGTTCGAGATATTGCTCGAAGAATAAGATGGCAGACAGAAATTTGCTAATAATTGAACATAAAGTGATACTACGTGTGTATAAGCTGTGTATGTTAAACAGTGATGTTTATGGACGTTGTAAAAATAGTGTTGTTGAATGTATTGTAAAGTAATAGTAATATAATAAATTGAACTATCTAAGTAGTTCTTGCAGACTTTTCCATTGCGCTGTACAATAAATACCCAAAGAATACAATCCCAATTATCTAACCTTTTGCTTTATTTTTTGTCTCTGTCTGATTATATTTTAATTGGTTAGTGTAAAATAGATCGTCTCTTTTATCTTCCTATTGGCTCTGGTAAGAATTTTCAGTAGAAGATGCTGTAAGGAATAAAAATGTAAATGTTTTATTTTAAGTTGGGTTAGTTTTGAATATCGATGAGGATGGGAGGGAATGCTTTCTGCACAGTTTAACATTTTCGTCACCAGGTGCGCTGCTAAATGCATGGAGTAATTAGTTACTCTTTTCGCTACTTGATGCGCTGCTAGGTGTAATAACGCCCCTCCTCCAAACAGGTGGCAGCGAGATCAATTTCTACAACAGCGCCTCTAGTATGTGTTACGGGAAACTCAGTAAGTTTCGTATCCTATTATATATTCATCCATGCAGCAGAGGAGGAGGGAAAGGTAAGCGATTGGTGGTCGCGTTTGCTAGAGTTATTGCAGTAGCTGTGATGTTGCCAAACGTTTCACATAAACATAACGATTTTCTCTAAAACTGTGAATGTTAGAAAAAAACTTACTTAGATTTTTCAAATCTCTCCTTATGATCTATTACAAGTTTCATTTTGGTGCAGTGATTACCTTCCGTAAGAAATGATATTACAATAAATATACAGTACACAGATATTGGATATATTTTTTGTGTTACACAAACATAAACAGCATTTCCATTACACAGCGTTCAGCTCGGTTCCCGGGCAGAAACACGCGTATCAGGTATATTTGCATGACCGGCGTAGACTGCGTCATTATCGATGCATAACCTCCAAAGTGTTTTTACTCAAATCTTATTTTTGAATACTATGATTTTAAGAGAAATATTGTTTAAATTTGGTATAGTGATAACACTCATGTTCGACTCAGTGTCTTGAATAAAGTTCGACACTGAGCAAGACAATGGCTTTATCTTAAGCATTGTTCAACAAGAATGTCTCTACGTTCCTCAGAAATAAATATATATCTGTCCTGATCACAAATTCATCAATTCAGAAGAAGAAAGGGAATTCAAATCAGATGCAATTGCGACAAGCAGTCCATATGAGAACCAATTGACTGAAGAGGGAAAAACAGAGTAGATGAAGAAAGAGGAGCAGCTCGAAACAAATTGAGTGCAGAGGAAGCGCTGCTTGACGGAAGGAGATGACAGAATATTGGAAAAGAAAAATATTACAATAAAGATGTACAAACAGTGAGGGAGAATCTATGACGATATCACAGGGACACATGTTTTCAGTAGAAGCAATAATGAGAGATGAATTTGCCGTTTTTATACAGAATGGCTCATTAAGAATGTATTGGAATTGACTGTAATGACTGGAAAATATTTCAATTGTGATTTCTGTTATATGGAAATATAAAAAGAAAGCAACATAAAAAAAGAAATGAAATCTAAATGAAAGAAATCATACGTTTATTTTAAGGGAAGATTGTTCAAAACATCGTTCAGATGTGGATTTGAACAGAACAGGACAAGCTTTCCAAGCAGTTTCAATGTCATTGGTTCGAGCATTACCACGTGATTTTCTGTGCTACGACACATACATAGGTCTACTTAATCCATTTTCAGTCCTTCAGCGAAGTATAATGAATCACATGCTTTACACCATTTTCGCGCCATTCAACAGAATAGAGAAATAGTCTTCCACTTTAAATTTATTTATTTATTTATTTATTTATTTATTTATTTATTTATTTATTTATTTATTTATTTATTTATTTATTTATTTATTTATTACGAGGATCATTTCATCAATAATGCACAGGTTGGCAGAACTGTGAAGTGGATGACGCAACACCAATGAAAATGACGTCAGTTCCAATTAAATAGAGCTTACTCTGTGCTTAGGCCAATATCACATATATAACAGATTGCTCATTCCTATGTCAAAATCGGTTGCACTTTGAAGAGTACAATCGCCAGGATCGCCACTCGTCCGCCGTAAACGAACACGAGATGGCAGTACAGTCCCTAATGCAATTCAAATGGTAGTTATGACGCGTCTCCTTATGTAACAACTAGATGGCAGCATAGTAAACCTGACAAAAATTGTTACCGTCAAAGCCTATAAGGCCGAGCAATCTGGGTATATATTATCTAGGATTTAGGTAACGAGAGTTAGAAATGGAGTCTAGCGAGATTGACAACAATGGTAAATGGTAAATTATTCAAAATAGTGAAAACGACAAGTCTCAAGTTAGTTTGTGTTTATTTGCTAGTTCATGTCATCACCACTAGAGACATAGCGTAGTGCTACACAAGATAGTGACATCGAAGCAAGCAAAAGGAGTTTTGCGTCACGCAATTCGCACAAACGAGGGGCCGTTGTAACAGGACAGTGAAACTTTAGGATTGATTTTGGTAAGAATGCTTCACATAGGCTAAGAACTGCTTTGCGCGCTCTGTGGCGTAATTCTAATCTAGTTGAAGTTTATTTCCTAGGAAATGTCTGTGGACAGATCAGACCTCGGAAGACGCAGTAAACAGGTACGAGCCGTGTACGAACTAATCGTAGCAAGTCAACAAGGCGGACTAGTAGGGAACTACAGGTGCCATAGTCCACGGTATAGAGTATCTAATGGAAGAGTAATAATATCCTTCTAGAACGTTGGATCGTTCATGCAGGTTACGACTCACCAATATCACTCTGACCCCCGCGATCGCCAGACTTAACCTGCGACTTCTTTATATGGGAATATACCAAAGACTTCGTGTCTATCACCCCCATGCTACAGGACCTGAAATACCTGAGGTAACGCATCGCAAAAGCAATGGAGTCAATATCAGAGTACATGCTGGCATGAGTCTGGACAGATCTGAAGTACTGTCTCGATATCTGTCGTGTCATCAACAGGGCTTTATCGAGCTTATGTAATGCACAGGAAAACTTAGATGTTAACGCGTCTTTTCATGTTTATACAGTTGTGTTAACTTCATACAGTTATGAATAAATTAAGCTTACTTTTGCAGAATATTTTTTTAATTGCCTTGTATAATAAAAATCCGACGCAACGAACGAATTTTTTCCAGTAAGTGAGCACCTTCCTTAAGAAAAATTTTAACCATATTATTAATATAAAATAGTTATTATGCAAATATTCTGGAATCTATGTAAAGATTAATTAATTTTTTAGTCCTACAGAATGTATCTCTTATAGTAACAATATTAGACAAAAATTCGCTCCGGCGCTGGGGATCGAACCGGGTCTTTGGTTCTACGTACCAAGCGCTCTAACCATTGAGCTACGCCGAAGTTCAATCCACAACACCGGTTCGAATTCCCCTCCTCCAGGGTTTTTCCCTTTGTGACCTGACTCTAAGTTCGACATGTCGATGGCCCAGAACCAGACTATTCCAAGTCAATTTCACTATATTTTTTTTCAGGAGAGCTGTTTTAAGCTCCTGATATTCAGACCTTCATGAAACAATTTGAAATAACTTCATAGCAACCTTATGAATAGGAATATTTACAATTTTGTTTGATTCATATATGCAGACAAGAACTGGAACACAATGAAATACAGATTTCTTTCTTATAAAAAGTTGGACTTAGAACAGTGTGGTTCTCAGACATCGATATATGTTGACATTTATTGCCATTCTACAAGGAGCGCACTCAGTTGAATGACTTGGTGGCCGGGATTTTACAGTAATATGCACAGTAATCTGTACAGTGATATGTACTGTTGCTCGATTAATCTACGTAAAGATTAATTAATTTTTTGGTCCTGCAGAATACATCTGTTATGGTAACAGTTAATATTAGAGGAGAAAAAAGGGAAAACACTGGAAGAGGGGGATTCGATCCGGTGTTGTGGATTGAACTTCGGCGTAGCTCAGTGCTTAGAGCGCTTGGTACATAGAACCAAGGACCCGGGTTCCATCTCCAGCGCCGGAGCGAATTTTTCTCCTATAATATTAAATATTCTGGATGTTACTAATTACTTAAATATTTATAAATAAATAAAAAAACACTAAACACTGTACTAAAAATAAGAACAAAGGACTGTTCTGACGAAGTTGAACATGAACATGCTAATTGCAGTGTATTTTGTTTTGGGATAACCGCTTTATACAGGGACATCATTTTATTTTTACTTCAATCTTTATTGTACCTGAGTTTTTGAATGTACTTCACTCCCACCCCTTCTACTAATGAATTTCAACCGTCCTCCACACAGATCCAAGACCGCATATACAGTCATAGTAGCCTTACGGTCATAGTAAACAGTACGTTCAAAAATATGTTCGCGTTTTCCAGTGACGAAAGAGCTTTCAATATTCAATCATTTTCGCACAGGTACTGTCGTCCATTTGCCTACGTCGCTTCCCGATTTCCCCCACCTGCTTCTATTCGCCTCTCTGTAAAGGCTAGTCGCTGGGCTGTCTTAGCTCTTTTCTGAAAACATTAATTTCTGTTATGAATTGGACGTCTACGTAATATTATACCCATGCAATTGTTTAAAATAAATTAAAAGGATCTCGTTAAGTAATTAACTGTCACGTGATTTCCTCCCTTTCTACGACCCTGCGACATAACCACTTGGACGAACAGTAGATAGTATGTCTGAGTAATTTTATCTTTTCGGATCGGGCGGAAGTGAAGATTTAATTTGAAGTACGTAAGGTACTGTTTTATAGAGTAGGTACAGAATTAATTCAACATGAGTTACTGATACGAAGTACGAACCTGGTAATTGGGATTAGGTACAGTAGTCTATAGTGCGATAATATACACATTAGAACTGAAGCCTATATCGAAATGAACGGCCACCATTTTCAAAAATGTATTTAAATATCCATATTATGATTACTTTTCAATTTAACTTCATTCTCTATAGTGTACGCTAATGTGCTGTAGGCAGTATAATATACACTGCATAATGAATACGTCAGCATTGACAACTCAGTTCGTGAGTAAAAACACTCAATGTTAATACAGTACTGTATTTTGATTAAACAAAAACCTAATGAAAATTATCAAACTCAAAAGCGTGATATTTCCTAGTTTACGTAAATGGATGAACTACTTTCCTTCCCTCCTTTACCTAGTAAAGTGATTTGTTTGTCAGTATCATCTAACTCCAGGTCCACACCTGTGGAGTAACGTCAGCGCGTCTGGCCGCGAAACCAGGTGGCCTGGGTTCGATTCCCGGTCGGGGCAAGTTACCTGGTTGAGGTTTTTCCGAGGTTTTCCCTCAACCCAATATGAGTAAATGCTAGGTAATTTTGGGTGTTGGACCCTGGACTCATTTCACCGGCATTATCACCTTCATCTCATTCTGACGCTAAATAACCTCAGATGTTGATAAAGCGTCGTAAAATAACCTACTAAATTAAAATAAAAAAATCGAACTCCAGTCGTGGAAGGGGGTAGCAAACGGTGTTTCAGGTTCTCAATTGTTGATCTAAGGGTATAGCCAGGTTAATATTAGAAATGTTAGTATAGTACATTATGCAACGAGCCTATAATGAAGGTAATTAAGAAGTGAGTATGGATATTTATGAAACGAGCGCAAGCGAGTTTCATAATTTTCATACGAGCTTCTTAATTACCATTATAGGCGAGTTTCATACGACTTTTTACGCTCGACCATATTTCTAA
The DNA here is from genome assembly GCA_025594305.2 of Periplaneta americana. Taxonomy (NCBI): domain Eukaryota; kingdom Metazoa; phylum Arthropoda; class Insecta; order Blattodea; family Blattidae; genus Periplaneta; species Periplaneta americana. Next base: position 39,770,289 of record JAJSOF020000023.1, read on the forward strand.
CTTGATATTATTAATTTTTTAGCAATATCCCGTATGTTGTGAGATGTGCGCAGACGCGAAAGTATTGATTTTTTCCGAGGAACAGATGTCCACATTAACCTTCCTAGGCCATAAGAACCTACAGAGATAACATTGAAATTAAATTAGACATTGAAAAACGAGATGACAAATTGAATTTATTTGAATAGGCCTATTATTTACAATTAACGCTAATTATTATAGTAACAGAACATAACCTTCTGCGACAGTATTGGATTTCCAGCTTCCGTGACTTTTCGCTAATTCTCTTTCGATTGCATATCCGAGAATAATCGATACTTGCGGTTTTATAACGGTCGAAAGCTGACTTGTCATTGGCTGAACAGTTGTAACCTGAGTCGTCATTGGCTGAAAGACTTGACCTTTAATGAGTAGGTGTACTTTAATGACATGCAGGTGTATAATTACTACATTTCGGCATGGTCGAGCATAAAAAGTAAAATGATGTCCCTGTACCAGTTTCTTCTACCATGACTATTATTCCTCGAAAATCGTACAACATCGTTTGTGTGAAGTGTGTTAAATGCATACAGCGTAACCTTCGATTAAAGTCACGTGGTTTGTACTAATTGAAGTCAGTTATCATGACTTTCCACTAACGTTTGCCTACTTCTGGGTTTAACATCCTCAGATGAGGTTGGTTTATGAGGTTATGTGATTACGTAATAGGATTTGGTGGTATGTAAATGCAGTCTTGGATAGCTGGTGACTGAAGGAGAGTCCTGTACCAATTAGGTCGTCCTTCCCGGCCAGAATCGTCAAGCTGTGTGACTACATGTAGAACAATGTGTGTGAGATAACATCGCAATGATAGTTATAACGTGTAAGGTAGTTGTTAACATGAGTTTAATTCGGTCAGGAGAGATTACACTAGGAACGAGCTTTATATGAAGAGCTTCTTCCCGTATCTCTACGTGTAAGTGGTTTATTATTGCACACGATAAGTCCACGCCATTTATAGCCTCGTCGACTAGCTATTTACTTGTTCCCGTTTACAGACAGGAACACATCCCCTTCTACGTACTGAACTTGAGACAGTATCTATTTTGAGGGAAATTTCCCACTCCCTCTTGACTTCCTAACATTCTAACTTCCTGCAATGTGGATTCGAGTGCGGGAATACTAAGATTTTAAGCTCTCCAATTATTTCATTCCCCTGTTTTGCATTTAAAATGCCAGCGCCGTTAACGCTGCGACGAATAGAATTGCTCTCTTCCTACCCAATCTCCGTATCTAGAGTTGGGCTGGATAATTAAAATTGAATACGAACGAGCTATATCAAAATTACCTTGAAGGAAACTGTGGCGTGTTTAAAATTCTGATTCTATTTCCTGTTTTCAGAAACAGCAAATCAGATTAAAATGTCTAGACATGGATTATTTTAAACTAAAACGACCTTCGGCAGTCTTTCTTATTCAAATTATATCATTTAGCGATTCGGGTTGAAAGAATATTTGAATGAAAAAAGATGCCTTTTAACCTGTTGACTTTTATTTTTCAATCATGAATATGAGTTGCTTTGATCTTTTACTACCGTATAATTTGAAATGTGTAATGCCATCCTTTATACAAAATAAAATTATTAATTTAATAAAGACTACAGATGATCCGTTGGGGGGGGGAAATAAAATCGCTGTAAATGTTATAACAGAAGTGATAAAAAATTTATTTCAATTTCAATATGATGTTAAAATATAGGGTGGGTTAAAAGTCGCTTTCCTCAAACACTTCCTTATATTCTATTTACATTTGACTACACATTCCTTTAGAGATTTTGTTCAAAATGGAGGCCCTGTTTCTCGATACACAATTCACAACGTTTAGACACTGATTTACAGATGGCAGAACATAACTCACGATTTTAATAGATTTTCAAGACTGACCGATTATCTGTCGCAACTGATGCACATCCTGCGGTTTCTGAGTAGAAACATCACTTTTCAGGATACCCCTCAGTGAAAAATCACATTTTGTCAAGTCGCAATCTCTGGGAGACCATTTTGTTGTGCCACGACGACCAATCCATTTATGGAATTACTGGTTCAAGAAGTCCCTCATTCCTACACCAAAATGAGGTGGTGCTCCATCCTGTTGCCATATTAACTGCATTTCGACAAAACGAGATCTGTTTTCAAGACAAGTTGACGCACGAACATGGTTTGCAACCTACCACTTATTACACCAGCTTCATTTGTTCAAGATATGATATCTGTTATATGTGTGCAAGTATGAAACCTAAGAACGAATATTGGGGGAAAGCGAATTTTGACCCATCTTGTATAGATTTACGAGTTTTGCGTCATTATTTTTTACGATCGATTGAATAAATCAAATGGCCTTTACTGCAAAGCAACGAGCTAAATACGTTTTATCTTTTACGTAATTTGAAAGTGTAACATCAATTCAACGCAGTTTTCGTCGTGAATATGGTGTTCGGAGAGCTCCAAATTACAAATTAATAAAATTTTGGCATCGCACGTTTAAAAGAAAGTGGTTCTGTTAACATGCCACGCATTGGTGGACGTAGGCGTGTTAGGTATTATGCTATCAGCAGAAATGAATTTTCTTTTCATATCACAGCTGTACCAGAAAAGTCACAAGACACTGTGCGCCAACGGGATGACGCATCACTTCATTGAGGAAAAGACGTTATACTCTGTCTTTATACAGAAGGAAAATTCCCGCCGTTGAGTTTAAACTTTAGAGCGAACCTTGCCAATGAGAAACGAGGAGCTGGGGTGTACTACTTACTTCCGTATACCTTTTTTAAAAGATGTTCCTACAACATGTTAACGTTCTTTGTTATCCTCCCTCAGTCTAGGCCTGCCTGCTTGTAACCTAGTTAAGTTCAACTTTTAAACACGCCATTTACATTTATTTTCATTCGGCATGATGGATATTGTGATTGGTGTGTTGGTGTGCTCAGTAATTATTCGAAATCTATGAGTTTGAGTTAGGTTTATTGATATAGTACATGCTATGGAACTGACATGGGTGTTTACAAATTATTCTTCATGGTAACGGGACCTAGTTACGACGCAGTTGTCTGATGGTTAAAAACCCCCATAGTTCTGAAATGTATTTACAGATTACTGAAAAGCAAATATTAACTGTTCACACGTTACAGCGTTTTTATTTTATGTCCTCCTAAAATGATCACCCTGTACTCTGAACAGTTAATCTTGAAGGAAAAGGTAAATACAAGTAAATAACAGCTATGGAGGAAAAGTGGTTTTATTCATAAGTTCTATTACGTAAACGAAATTCTTTAAATTTTACGTAATACGAGATTTAATTATTTTTCTCATAATAAAAAAGAGTGCAATTATTCCCACACACACGGTTTTCTTTCTGAAACGCAGAATTCGTTACATTGTGCAACTTCTTACAACTCAGTCATGTAAAAGTTTCGAAGTTAGTAGAAAGTGAGAGAAAAGGGTAAATAGGAACGTTCGTACAACTTCAGTGTAATTATTCTTCACGAAACACTTCCACAAGTGGGCCAGTTAAAGAGATGCTTCTTAGATGTTCCATTTAAATGCTTCAAGATTGGACATAATAATTAAACTCAATTTAACTTACAATAAAATTTATATATACCGTATTGATTCCCATCCATGTTTTAGCACTCCAATAGCTAAATTGGTAGCGTAACAGATTACGGATAGGAAAGGTCCCGGGTTCATCCCAGGTGTGGCGGGATTTTTTTCCTTTCGAAATCCCACATTGGCCTGAACTACTCTCCCGTCAAATTGAGCCTTTCCCGAGGATAAAAGGCGGTCGGAGCTTGGTGCCGACTAAACCACGTCAATCTAGTTCCGAGATCATGAAAGCATGATGGTTCACTTCCCTCATGTGCCATAATGGAATTTGAAGGGTATATCTATACCTTTTTGCAAATATATTAAGATATTTTATGTAGAATATGCCATTATAAAAGTGGTTGATAAAAGATAGGGTTTCGAATTAAACGGGTTGCATCAGCTGCTTGTTTATGCGGATGACGTGAATATGTTAGGAGAAGATATACAAAATATTAGAGAAAACGTGGAAATTTTACTTGAAGCAAGAGAAGAGATAGACTTGGAAGTAAATCCCGGAAAGACAAAGTATATATTTGTAGGTTATTTTACGACGCTTTATCAACAGTTTAGGTTATTTAGCGTCTGAATGAGATGAAGGTGATAATGCCGGTGAAATAAGTCCGGGGTACTCAGCATTTGCTCATATTGGGTTGAGGGAAAACCCCGGAAAAAACCTCAACCAGATAACTTGTCCCGACCGGGAATCGAACCCAGACCACCTGGTTTCGCGGCTAGACGCGCTAACCGTTACTCCAAAGGTGTGGACGACAAAGTATATGATTATGTCTTATGACCAGAACACAATACGAAATGGAAATATAAAAACTGAAATTTATCATTTGAAAAGGTGGAAAAATGCATATAGGCTACATTGAAGTAACAGTAACAAATATGAATGACACTCGGAACGAAATTAAACGCAGAATAAATATGGGAAATGTGTGTTATTATTCGGTTGAGAAACTTTTGTGATCCAGTCTGCCACACTTTCACTTACATCCGATTTTAGTAAGTAGAAAACGTAGAATTTGCATTCAGAGTCACTACTTAACTTACACTTTAGTCGTAACTTAGTCAAAAGCTAGTAAGATTAAAGATACGTGAAGAATAACCTTACACTTCACTTAGCGTTATAATTTTCCTGAATAACAAGTAATTTGACATTTGTTTACTGAAATAAATTTAAGTTCAAGGGCTGAAATGGATTTAGAAGAACCAATTTCTAAGAATTCAGAATTCCACGCCCTCTTACCTAGCATCTCGTTTTGTTTACCTTTTACTACCTCGAACCCGGAACATGTACCTTCTCTCTATTCCTCTGCACAGAACATCCTTCTACTCATCATCTTTCAGCATACCTATTCCACGCCTCTGGAATTCTCTCCCTGACCATGTCAGAGACTGTCGGACAATATCAAAATTCAAATTTAAATTAAAAAGTCACATTCTAGTTCATGGAATTGCTTGTCGATCACCTGTCAGGTTGCACAACTTCGGCTTAACCCATGACATATAGTAAATATTGTAACTATGCTGTTGTAAAATTGACAATGTATTATTATTATTATTATTATTATTATTATTATTATTATTATTATTATTATTATTATTATTATAATCATCATCATCAGCTATCACTATCATCTTGTTTTGTTTTTTTCTTTTTTCTTGTAATAGCTCGATGAGAGCTCTATAGTGTTCTTTTGACCCTGTTGACCCTCTATAGGGCTTTAATTTAACCTGTGTTATTTTCATCAGTGTTTGTATTTCTTTTTGTATTTATATGTGCTATCTGGTAGGATGGAAGAGAAAGCCTTATGGCCTTAATCCTGTCAGATTAAATAAATAAATAAATAAATAAATAAACATTATTGGGTAAATAAATTTAAATAAATAAATCAACATAAATAAAAGGTTATTTAACGTCTGAATGATTAATAAAAAATAAATGATAATGCCGGTAAAATGAGTAAAGGTCCAGCACCGAAGATTAATAAATTAATAAATTTGCTCGTATTAATTAATTAAAAACAAATTAAAATTAATAAAAGGTAAAGCCCCGACCGGGATTCGAACCCGCCACCTGGTTAATAAATTAATAAATAAATTAATAAATTAATAATAAATTAATAAATAAAATAAATTAATAAAATAAATAAATAAATAAATATTTCGCGTTCTGTTTGTCAACAACCTCCTCTATATAAAATATGAAGCATACAAGTAGTAAACCTATACACCTGTCGACAGGTGATCGCACCCACACTTATGGTCTGTCCCAGGAATCTGTAGAGTGACTCGGAGCATATGGGGTCGGAGTCTGTTCCGGAGTGTATTGCGGGCAGCATCAGCTCGAAGTCGCTAAAGAATAAGATGCTCGCGGTAGAGTTTTCAGATAGAAATGATCCCATCCCTGCAAGCGATTGGTAGCTTCCTTCAACCAATGCCTCCCCCAGAGCGGTTATTGGACCTCGCCCTCCCACATACCACTTGCCCACAGGTCTTCTTTCGTCTTTCTACTCTATAGATCCCTGGGACGGACCATAGTTCTACGTAAAGATATGCATCATAGTGAAGCTTGTCGGTTTTTATTGGTACCTTTAATGGTGTAGAACACATCAGATAAGCTTATCCTTTGCTTCCATTCTTCTTATCTTACGTTATCGCATCCAGTTTTGTGATGGGCTGAATTATGATCTCTAATAGGATGTAAACGTTTGCTGTTACCAGGCTTATAACGTCACTGCTTTACGGTTGCGTCTATGTGGACGTAAAGCGAATGAATGTTCGCCATTAGCTTTCGTGTCAATGTTAGATTTACGCTTATGTTTAATTGTGAATGTAGGCCTACAGTCACATAACTTGAGGGGATGAATAAAGATGCCCAGCAACCATGTATCTTTGCCCGGGATCTGTCAATGGCTGAACACCGCAAAAAGAAACACACTTTATAATAATATATATTATAAACTTTTATTTTAAATCTGTATATAATTATTGGGTTTAAAAGGTTGTTATAATTTAAAAGGTTGTCATAATTTAAAAGGTTGTATATAAAGTGAAAATTAAAATTAAGGTGACATTCAACATTTAATTTTTAAGGTGACCTAGGCTGACGAGTTTACTTCCTTGGTTTGAATTGTAAATTATTTAAAAATAGCGTGTAAGAGGGACTATAAATGTTTAAAATGTAATAAGTATGCATAAGGATGTAATTATTTGACTTATTTGAACTATTGTATCAAAGCCAGTGAAGTTATGGTTTTACAATGCAGTGAACGTTCCGATCAGTGATAATTTATAGCGCCAATGAAATGTGTTTCTATAGTGTCAGTGAAATGTGTTACAGAGTGTCAGTGAAATGTGTGCGTGTCAGTGAAATGCACACAGTGCCACTAAATGAGATGAGAGTAAAGTGAAAGACTATTGAAACTTATGTAGGACCTATACATAATTATGTATTGTATTGTAAAATTAGGTATTTTATGTTATGTTTTATTATTATTGTGTTAAATTGTATTGTGTATTCTTATTGCATTGTGTGTAAAATTTATAAAAATCAATTTTATTGTATATAATTATCATTTTATTGTGTATTGTTAATATTGTATATACCACTGCCACCGGGTGCTTGCCCACTTGCAGTGTAAATAAATACATACAAACAATGTTAATTAAAGTAAAAATAACAAGAAGCCTACCCTACTCAATTAAATTTAGGATATCGAGTCAGCTGCAGTCTGAATAGTAACAGATAAGTTATAATTCCTAATAGTAGGCTATATGAACTCCTAATCTCAATATGCATATAAATTTGGAAATCAATTATGGATATCCTCTCAATTGAAAGCGATATGAGACTGTGGAATGAAGATCGTAATACTGAGTCTGATTAATATTGGAAAAATGAATTTGTCAGCGTTATGGATGGAGGTTTCGGTTCATTCAGCCTAGCCTGCTCTTCTTCTGTTTCTGCGGTTCTTTTTTTTTATAAGCGACCTCCTCCACCTCCTTTCTCCCCATCTCTCAGTGACACTCCCCCCTAATAGGGTGTAATTCATAATTTCTGCTTTCATCGTAAGGCAATATAAAATTACCAGGAGACGAAAAATTCCTGGAAGGGAATTATAAGGAATGAAAGAGGCGATGGAATACAATGGAACAATTCAATTGTAGGAAATAATAAAAAGAAGAGAGCGTAGAACAGATAGATGCCAAGTTATAAGCCTTATTACTGACGTTTCATAGGCTAAATCACATTCCGAGGGGTCTGAAACTGTCAATATTAAGTCGGAGAGATTGCGAAGACAACTGATTATGGCTGTCGTCCTGTAGCATATCGACTAGTGCCTAAGGCGACTGAAGAAGTTCCAAGATATTTCACTATAACATCTATGGAAACCAATAACGAACAAGTGATTTTATAGCGATATTGCTTAAACAACTATTTAATGTGTAACACTTTTATTAAGCCGCCAATGCTTATCTAATACAATAGTCATTTACATAAGTAAGACTTCTAGATGAACTTTTTCGATACTAATTTGTGTATCATCTTCAGATGCATTATAATTATAAATTAGATTTGTAAGTGATTGAAAACCTAGCCATTGGAATGTGTGTTCTGTGAACTTCCATTTCGTGGTTAAGTGTGTGATACATTTATGGATGTCGCTGGTACGTGTGTGTACTGGTAATTAGTGCTAATACTGGGTTTTCATTTCAAAGTGTGTCATGACGTCACTGTTGATGAGTCAGCGATTTGAAGCGAGTTTCAGCTTTTGTGTCAGAGAAGTTGCCTATTAATCAAGGCGTTCAATCTGAACTTGAGAACGTGTACGGTATAACTTGAACAGATGGCGGTCTGTACGGTCTGTGTGCTACCATAACCTCTTTCGAACTGTGTTTTGCGCGGCCAAGTCGTACGCAGGGTATTTGTTATCATCGGTTGCGTAAGGCAACATTCCACAATACAAATCAAATGCTCCGTGTTCATGTTGACCGTCGAAGTTAATGTCAACAAATACGTAAGTAATCGTCTTAACCCTCTCCCCATATCTCGACAGTAAGAAAAAACTTACCTCAGTACATGTTTCGAAACAGTTCGCATTCCTGCCACTACCGGCATTACCGTATGTATCGGTAAGTATTCCTCAGAATGAACGCTAGGCAACGTCTCTGGCAGATAAGTAATACACCTGCGGAAGTGTAGGAAGATTGAATTCTCTAGGCTCGTCGACTAGCCACGTGACGGCATACAGCGAGCCATCACACACTTTGAACTGAACACCCAGTAGTTATACTAAGCTAACTTAATACTTACTTACTTACAAATGGCTTTTAAGGAACCCGAAGGTTCATTGCCGCCCTCACATAAGCCCGCCAGCGGTCCCTATCCTGTGCAAGATTAATCCAGTCTCTATCATCATACCCCACCTCCCTCAAATCCATTTTAATATTATCCTCCCATCTACGTCTCGGCCTCCCTAAAGGTCTTTTTCCCTCCGGTCTCCCAACTAACACTCTGTATGCATTTCTGGATTCGCCCATACGTGCTACATGCCCTGCCCATCTCAAACGTCTGGATTTAATGTTCCTAATTATGTCAGGTGAAGAATACAATGCGTGCAGTTCTGTGTTGTGTAACTTTCTCCATTCTCCTGTAACTTCATCCCGCTTAGCCCCAAATATTTTCCTAAGCACCTTATTCTCAAACACCCTGAACCTATATTCCTCTCAGAGTGAGAGTCCAAGTTTCACAACCATACAGAACAACCGGTGATATAACTGTTTTATAAATTCTAACTTTCAGATTTTTGGATAGCAGACTGGATGATAACTTAATATCAATCAATTTCTAAAATGCAATATAAAACTTATAGTATAACAACAATATAATAATGATATAAAGTAATGTCAACAAGTGATACTTGATAAGTAAAAAGTAAATAAAGTTTTGATACAACAACACACAGTGCAAAAGTGAAAATAATAATCCGTAAGTTACCCCACTTCATAACAAACTAAGTGATTTAAACAATTGCTTCTTACATAATGATTCAGCATTTTATTATTACGAAGTTCTTAACGTCATTATTCCAGTTTAAATAAAAACAAAGAAAGAACAGTTATAATCGCCCCATTCAACGGCAAGACACGAAAGAATTCAAATAATAAAACAACAAAAGAGACCAAACAAGTGTTCTTTTATAATGTTTTTATATTGTTGTTATACTATAAGTTTTATATTGCATTTTAGAAATTGATTGATATTAAGTTAGCTTAGTATAACTATTAGCACTAATTACTAGTACACACACGTACCAGCGACATCCATAAATGTATCACACACTTAACCACGAAATGGAAGTTCACAGAACACACATTCCAATGGCTAGGTTTTCAATCACTTACAAATCTAATTTATAATTATAATGCATCTGAAGATGATACACAAAATAGTATTGAAAACGTTCATGTAGAAATCTTACTCATGTAAATGACTATTGTATTAGATAAGCATTGGCGGCTTAATAAAAGTGCTACACATTAAATTACAGCAGCTTATCGGTAACAAAACAAAAATGAAATTAAACAACTATGCTTCGTAATAAAAAAGTAAGAAGAGACAACAAGCATCGTACAGGCATAAGGACTAATTGTGCAAATAATTTCTTCTTCTCAAACATTATTATACCAGACCGTGGCGCAGGGTAGCGAAACGCATTAAGTTACGAACGCACTGACTACTGTGTTGTGTAGATCGTGGGGAATGGAGATTGCAAGTGCAGTTACTCCTTGCCTCAACATGTAAACATTCAGTTATAGTAGGACACAAAATAAATATTCACGTTTATAAATAAAATATATACAGTGTATTTCTAGTAGAACAAATAATTTCCTAACATTACTTGTTTCAATTTACATTATACTGTACAAATTTTAACAATATAAAATAATCATTTGAGTGCTAATCATTTACAGTGCTTACATAAAATACATTTCTTCACAATTCAATGCACCGAATTACAAAGTACACTTAACGGCAAAAAGAATGGGCCGCCGACAATTTCTAAGTTCCAGATGCATAACATTGCGCATGCTCGTCTTGTCAAAGCCGTAGTTCACCAGGCAACACATAATTAAACCATTTAAATTTTCTGTATTTTGTTTAAGAGTGTAAAATATTGTAAATTTATCCCAACTCAACAATGTAACTTTTATTCACAGCAACAATAATTACTTTCTATAATTTAGTTTAAATACTCCCGTCAACAATGGGATCTCCACTCCACAACGTAACACAGTATTAGTTATTGCAATCCACAGACGACAATGACAATTTACTTGGATTATTGAGAACAATGAACTGTTAATCTTAACTAATGCTCACAGAGCACTATTTACAAATCAGAACTGTCAGTTCACAGTTCGTTTGCCTTGGCTAATTCTTCTAGCTCTGTCACTCGAGTTCACAGTATCTCGAACCCCAGACCTTCAGAGACAATCCGCTGAACTTCGAACTCAGGTCCCCCAACTGCGGTCCACTGCACTCAAACTCAGGACTTCCGGCTTTACGGACACAACTCAAGTCGAACTCCGGTCTCGAAGCTGGCTTCACTGCTACACAAGGCTGGTTTGCTGCCCAACGATTACAACAACACTGCTCAAGTTCACTCGCGTGTTGTATTTATAACTAAACCATAGTTTCTGGAGAGTTCGCGGTGGGTCGATAGATGCCTAGAAGATAACGCCTATCCAGACTTCTCTGGATTTCTCTCCTCAGTCACCAGCTGCTTTATTCCCTTCTCACCCTTCGTCGCGTCCGCGCCGCCACCTCGCGCGCCCCTCTTACGTCTGTCCCCTCCAGACCGGAGCGGCCGCAACCTTCGCTGCATCGCTCGTTTTCTCGTGCGCCCCCGACCTCTGTGGGACGCGATCGACTCCCGACTGTCACAATATGTTATAAAATCGAATGGGGGGTTGATTCTAGATACAATGGGGCCTCTGAAAATTGAAATAATAATGTGTTAATGTAGTAATAATTATATATAGTACAATGAGAATTTAAATATGTTGTGGTTGTGTTAAAAGTATTGAAAATTGGTTTATAGTGTCACATTGGCAGTGATAAAAGTGTGTAATATTGGTTCAGTGGTTGGTGGATATTCTATATGGCCGACAGAAAAGAAGGAGTAAATAAAGGAATATTGACTGTCAGAAAGTGTATACTTTACAAATTAAGTTAAACTAAATTAGGCTCTAACGACATCGGAATGGGACAAACTTGTGTTCAGAAACGAGCCCACTTACAAAATTATTTAATAAAATACAGATCAAAATTAAATACAATATAACATTGATTAATAAATTAAAATAATATTAGCAAAAAGTCTGAATGAAAATTCAACTTACTCAGTATTAGAATCAGATCACAATGTAGTAGTAACTTGGCGTTTTACATTAACAAAATTGACGATGAACCGCCTGTTATGTACTGTGATTCATAGTCTAAGCCTACCTGCTTGCAATTGTAGCCTGCTTATACATCCACGTGACGTAATAGACGAAACTACTCGATCCGCTGTACGTTTGGGAAAAGAAATGCGCTGCCTCATAATGACGTAGTAGTTACAGCTCATAGCTGCTCAAAACGAATCGTGGGGCTACATTACGTTTCAAACCTATTATTTTTAAAATATCCATTGAAAGGGAAAGAACCGCAGATGAACTTGTTTAAATATGAAGAGATGGTGGAAAATAAATCGGTCGTCGTTTATGTTTCGGCAAAGAAGAAGAAATGACACGAAGTTTAGTGCGAAAAAAATTGTAGACCAAGTAATACTGATAATATGAATTACATGAGAATTGAATTCGAATTTTAAGTATATGTTGAGTATAGTAGCCTATATTAATATAAGCCTAACATTGTGAGCCATTTTTATTCCAAGTAAAAAAATCATACTCCATTGTACAAATTCTATTACGTTATATAAATATTTACAGATTAACCATTTTAAAATCAGATCTTCCTTTTTTATTGATTTTCAGATGGGGAAAAAAAATAATAATAGCCTGCATAACTTCAGAATATACTGATAAAACTTGATTACATAGGCGTTAACTTGAGAATAATAACTAAATAGTATGACACAGAACGAATAATTATTTATTTATTTATTTTTGTTTGTTTATTTATTTATTTAGAGAGATAGAGATAAGGCCATCAGGCCTTCTCTTCCCCTCTACCAGGGGATTACAACTACAATATTAAGAATACAATTACAATTATAGTTACAATCAATATTAAATTTACAGATACAATAAAAATCAAAGTACTAAAAGATTAACTGATTAATAAAGCTAGACAGTTTATTGTATAAGTTAAGAAGAGAGAAGCATTTCTTTTATTGATTAAATACAAATTAAACCTACTCTACGCAGTAAGAAAATTCTTAATAAGCTTGCTTTTGAACGCTACTAAATTCCGACAGTCTCTGATGTCACTGGGTAGGGTATTCCACAAGCACGAGAGCGAGATTGTGTATGATGATGAATACGATGATGTTTTATGTGTTGGTATGTCATCAGCCAGATGAGTATAATGAGAATATGGGGAATACAAGAAAAAGGAAATACAAGGAGAACAAGAGAAATACAAGAAGAAAACATGGAGAAAAAGAGGAAGGAAGTGATGAGGGGAATAGATGCAAACAAACAGAATAGAAGGAGAAACGGGGGGAAACAAGCAGAACAAGGGGAATAGAGGGAGAAGAGGAAAAGAAAAGAGGAAGAGAATTACAAAGACAACGAGGGAAATAAAAGGATAAAGAGAAAATACAAGGATAATAACGGGAATACAAGTTGAAACCGGAGGAACAAGGAGAACAAGGGGACGATAAGAAGAAAAAGGTTTATACAAGTAGAATAAAGGCTGGACAGAGATAAAATGGGAAATGTAAGTAAAACAAAGAAAAGACAAAGAGAACAAAAGGAATAGAAGAAAGAAGTGACTACAAGAAGAATACAAGGAGATGGAGGGTAATACAAGGAGAACAACGGGAAACAAGAAATACAAGGAAAATAAAATAGAAAAAGTAATACATGAGATTAAATAGAGGACAAGAAGAGCACTGGTAAGAAAGAAGAGAATTCCTAGGAAACAAGGAGAAGGGAAGTAGAACACTTGGAAAACAAGTAGAACAAGGGGAAGATAATACGTACAAGGGATATAGAAGTGTAACAAGGAGAACTTGGAAATAAGGACGAGGGGAAAACAAGGAGGACACGGATAAGATGAAGAGGAGATGCCAAATGCAAGGAAGATAAGTAGAACAAGGGGAATACAAGGTGTACACGGGGAATAGAAGAACAAGGGAAATATAAGAAGAATTGAAAAACAAAGAGAACAAAGGGAACATAAGCAGAACATGGGAAAAAAGAGTACAGAGGAAAGACAAGAAGAATACAAAGAGAATAAGAAAGGGGCAGAGTATAAAGGAAATACAAGGGGAAAGAGAATGATAAAAACGAAACATGAGAAATATGAAGATAACAGAGGAAAGACAAGAAGAATACAAAGAGAATAAGAAAGGGACAGAGTACAAAGGACATACAAGGGAAAAGAGAATGATAAAAACGAAACATGAGAAATATGAAGATAACGGAGGAAAGACAAGAAGAATACAAAGAGAATAAGAAAGGGACAGAGTACAAAGGACATACAAGGGAAAAGAGAATGATAAAAACGAAACGTGAGAAATATGAAGATAACAAGGACAATAGGAGAACAAGTGGAACACAAAGAGTACATGGAAAAGAGAAGGAGAACAAGGGGAATATAAAAAGTACGACTGGAATACTAGGAAAACCAGAAAAATTAAAGGAAAGCAAGGAGAAAATAATAACAACGGGAAGACAGAGTAACAAGTTGAATATAAGGAGAATAAGGGGTATGTTATGATTCTTTTGTGAAGATCGATACCCAACTTATCACCCCCATACCTAGTGCGGAAAAAGACGTAGTTCCTTATTAAAACGAACTAAACTGGAAATAATGAAGATAATAAATGATAAAGGACGGATAGAACAGATACTAAGCCACACCGGATTCCAGTTCCGATGCCGGATTGAATCCCCTCAGTTTAAGTTCTACCTCTCAGTTTTTCCTTTTGGTCCCCTACTTTCATGTACTGTGTCACAGAACATGTAGAACTTAAACTGAGGGCATTCAATCCGACATCGGAACTGGAATCCGGTATGACTTAGTGGATAAAGCGCCAGCACGTAGAGCTGAAAACCCGGGTTCGAGTCCCGGTGCCGGAGAAAATTTTCTCTGTTCTATCCATTCTTCATCATATATAAACGCAGAATTTCTGCACGGAAATATCATATGTACTTCGATACATCATTATAAGAAGATAATAAAGTCGACACTGAATCTCCATGCTTTTGAAAGAAAACAAGATAAAGAATTCTTTCTGCTCTCAAAGAATAAAAAGTATTACCTCCAGCTGAGTCTGAACCCGTGTATCTGTAATGCAATCACTCTGCCTCCGATAACGACACTGAAATGTGCACAAGATGAGGAGGATATACTGTACTCCAACCACGATAAAGTCTCCAGGGAATAAAACGAAGCAGGGTGATGCTGTGAATGAATGTTGATGTCATAAGATGTCATAAGGTCACACACGTGGGTACTCATATCTCTGTTGGCTATCTCTCAAAGCACAAACCATAACACATTTTTATACTACCCTAGTTACAAAATTAGATCGCTGTTCATCTCTTGGGGCCGTATTCATAGACATTCTTAGCGCGGGCTTTCGGTGGATGATCAGCGAACTAACGTTTTTCGTATTCATAAACCAGTGTCAGCGATATGATATGATATGAATCCTGTTTAGCACGCTCGTAGCCCGGGCTAGCGAAATGTCTATGAATAGCACCATAATGCCCACGTGCATCAACGTCGGTTAGTGTAATCACCGGTTAAAATTGTCACCTAACCGCTGGTTAAGCATTTTTACAGTGGATCGACCTCGGTTACGACTTAAATAGGAGGTTAACCACAGTAATCTCTAACCGGCCATATTCGAGCGGTTAAAAGAGATAACCAGTGATTAGTAGAGCAAGTAAAGCAAAATGGCGGCCAGAGCCACAGATGTTTATTTCGAAGACAATTATTATCGCACAGTAGCCTACTTGAATTTCTTGGATAGAGCATGAACGTGAAGTTTCTTTAGTGGAAGGAGAGAATTCTTAAGAGGAATTAGGTGACAGAAAATTTCAGGGGGTATTTCGTTTATCAAAATGTACAAATGGATCACTTGAAATAACACAAAAAGTCATATTTCTCCTATGGATCGGTTGCTTATATTACGATTCTATGTAACTGTTATTTTCTGTAGTAAAAGGGGGAATACTCGAATGTCTCTTTCTCTATGTCACTGTCTGAACGAAGAAGGTTATGGATGGATCTTGGGATAATGAACAGTTCCCTCGTGTAAATGGGGTCCTGGATCGTATACACATTCCTACTAATCTTCTGCATCCTTTTCCTTTATAGATATTCCATCTTTTTATATATTATATTTAAATCTAGTAATTGAGTCTATCGATACTTCAACCTCACATTGGGATATAATTAATTTTTGCATTCATTTTCTATTTTGTACGATTTTAACCTAATAGCACTAAAAAGCAAAGAAATGCAACTCGCAAATATAATAGCGCCCAAAGGCAAACAAATGCAAAACGAAAATGTAGGACACGTTCATTTCGATGTAAAACGGAGTGAGCGCAGCCGTTTTTAGACGTTAACTATTATCTTTGCAGCGGTATGGATGCTTTCCTTTAGTAATTTTGTAGAAACAGTGTACCATCATAGACATTACTCTGGTTAAATGAGGTGTCAGCTAGCCATGTTTAAGTAATCGGTAATTGTGAATGGTGCACAGAAATTACATTTTAACCACTGTTACTGTTTAACCGTCGTTTCGTAATCTATGATTAATGCGTTTTTAACCGATGTTGATACACTTCGCCATAAGTCTTTTAATCCCTCCATAGAGGAAATAACATATGAAGGAGAGCGCATGATTTTTAAACTGACGTTATAACCACAGTCTACTATATACAGTCGCGAAGCTTGAGGTGATTTTTGCAAATCTCGTGATAAAGCGCTCCAAGCGGTTAGCAACTAGAAACAATAGACTGTCCACGGTCGACTTTGGACTGTGTCGTATTTCCATCGAGTGCTAGCTCGTTGCGTATTTCACATTGATGCTTGTGAAATGTTCGATATTGGTTTTAATGAAAATGTTAATGGCTAAAATACAATAATTGGAATAATAATATTTTACTAGGGACGTAGAAAAATTAAGTTTGTTTTAATGAAATTTATTGATCACGTTTTATTTTCAATTCTGGTGGGATTATTATTACTTAGGCCTACTTTTTTTTAAAGGATGTTTTTAATTATAGCTGTTAATGTTGTTGTTATTTTTATTTGTTACTTTACTAGACACGTAGAAGAAGTCTATTATAATAAAATTTATTGATCACGTTTTATTTCCAATTCTGGTGTGATTATTATTGCTTAACCTCATCCCACTTTGTTAACTTCATTAATCCTACACTACAAGTACCGGTACACGTAAGTTACTCCATTAATTCATATTTCCATTATTATTGTTGTAAAGGGAAATGCAAATTAATATTTATTGGTTTCATAGTTAATTATCGCTATAATCTTGAATGAGTGAAGCGATTATAGTAAATTTCAGTTCGTTTTGCACAAACTAAAATAATATTAACCTATTTCTTGCAGGTATCTTCGAGTTTATGGTGGAATTTAATATACTTCATTAAAATAATAAACTAACTTTATGCATTTAATATTTCTATAATGGAAGGAAGGTGTTAATATTTCCAAAAGAACACAACGAAAGTGTAACATATTTTGTCGTCTACTAGGAGAGAGATCTGCGATGATGAAGCGATAGTAGCGATCCTAGTGGTGGGCAACTACCGATGTTTGCATTTTTACTACATATTGAGCTTCGCGACTGTATATAGTAGACTGTGTTATAACTTTAATATTATCCATTCCTTTCACGGTTTATCTCCTGGTTGGAGAACAGTAGCGTGCAAGACGAGGCAGCTACTACCATAACTGTGACCCGAAATCATTCACACGTGTGCCCCGACTGCATGGAAGAATGTTGATTACAAGGGCGGCTGCGGGGGGGGGGGGTTCGACTTGCGGGCAGCAGCGGCACCCCCCTACCTTGGTCAACACATCGCGCTATGACCTGGTGGTCTAGTGCTGGCATCCCGCCAAGTCGGATGACTTTAATGGGGAGGACAATCACTGCCTGGTAATTCATTGGTTAGGACTACCTACACGCTGCTCCCTACAGATGAATACCGCGATCTATCGATCTTTGATAGCTATTGTTATCGACTTAAACTCAAGAATGGATTATATCCTATTCCGAAAATGTCTGCCAGCTGTTACTGGGTCTCATAAACGAAGGAAGGTTTATTTTATTTTTACCTGGCTTCAATGTTTTGTGTTCAGCTACTACACTTACTAACCTCCAGTCTCTTACGAAAGTAAGTCATGTTATAATTGCTTAAATACTTTTCTTTTTCTTTCCACGTTCCTTTTTGTTCCCACACTTGCAATTTCTTTTCTCTCCAGTCTTCTCTTCTACATATTATTATGATGTACTGAAGTACAAATGATATCATGTACTTCGGTACGGGCTATTCCATATGAAATCGATCAGTAAAAAGCCTCTAATTTTTTCCCTACTTATACAAGGTGCTGAGGGGAGTGCATTTTCAAAACTATACTATCGAAAGTCAAACGGTTTTCGTATTATTGAGCAACAAACAATTTTATAAAACAAGCCTATTTAAGCGCTCAGACTCTGGAACCATTTACTGCAGAACATTGAACGGGAGCTTATTTTGAAGCTGACATTTGGTAGTATATATTAAGAAGTAATCCTTATTTTTATTGTACACGGAGAGACAGATAATCTGATTTTACTTGTTTTTAGGCTTTTTGATCATTTGTAAAAATGTAAAAAAAAAAAAAATGAGGAAAAACCTTGCATTATTAAGAGGATTCGGCATTGTTTGCTTAGAGGTACGGCAATAAGTTTCGAGGGTATTAAATAGATTATTTTCACACGCCTAGACTTGAACGGCGCAGTATCGCTCGCACTGGCCGAGAGCTGAAGATAAGCGAGCGTTGGGCGTCATTTTACTCCTGTGTTTATGAAAACCTGTGATAAAGCTAGCACAGCCATGACTGCTAGACGACACATCACGTGTTTGTCTCCTGGCCTTGCTTGTCTCGGCTAAGGTCCCGTCTCACAGTCAGCTGGTTAGTTCACGCGCGTACTATTTATTTTCTTTATTTGATATTTTCAATACTTTCTTATCAACATACTATCAGTCAAAAATATGTGTTTATTTGTAGTTGCAATGCGGAATCTAACTATATATTTTTAAAATATTTTTTCGGTGGCAAAGCCGTCTTAATGAGGAAAAATCTAAATTTCTCCATTTCCATAAAAAGTAAGAAAATCTGTTTATATGTCAATATAAACTTTAATTTCTCAGCATCAAAATAAACCATGATTTTGATCATTGGGTGAAAGGGTTTCGGAACTACAACAGTTTAAAGTTGCTAATTTTATAAAAATACGATAAATTTAAATATTTTTAATTTAAACACTATGAAGTTCTGATGCCTCAAACTTTGCACAAAGCATTGTATCACAGTTCTCTACGTACAAAAAAGTTTCATTGTATTTAGAAATTGTAAGGTCAATTTTCTCTTTATTTAGGTCGATTTGAGATGGAATAGCTCGTACATAGTTAATAATATGAAATGCGTAAAATAATCACTTAGGGCAGTATTCATAGACATTCATAGGGCGGGCATCCGGTGATCAGCGAACTAACGTTTTTCGTATTCATAAACCAGTGTTAGCGATATGATATGAATCCCGTACAAGTAACCAGTCGATAGCCGGGGCTAGTTTAGCACGCTCGTAGCGCGGGCTAGCGAAATGTCTATGAATAGCACCCTTAGTGATTTAAGACGGCGCTCATTCCGTCGAATCCCAGCCACTTAGTCACTCGTAATGAGTGCACCTCTGCACATAGTGTGTTGGACATTGTGCCACTGTCACACATCTGTGACATAGTGCATGAGGGTTGGCCCCAAACAAAGCGAAACCGACAGATTGAATTTAAACTGAGAGGATTCAACCCAGCATCGAAACTGGAATCCGGTGAGGCTTAGTGGTTAAAGCATCAGCAAGTAGAGCTGAAAACCCGGGTTCGGGTCCCGGTGCCGGAGAGAATTTTTCTCCGCTCCATCCATCTTTCATCATTCTCTTCTACATTCTACACTTCTATAACTTTGTAGCCTATTTATTCTCATTATTTTCGTTTGCATCTTTTCTTCTCTACCTTTCCTTTCCGTGCGGTGTTCTTTTTACCTAAATTATATTAGATTCATGGGATAATTACTAATTTTTCATTCGTCACCATTTCCTAAACTTAGAGGCTATTCAAAGACAATGAATGAATCAATCAATCAATGAATCAATGAATGAATGGGAGGAGAAAGATTTAAATGGTCCGCTCAAACGCGTTCTTACAAGGGAAATTGGAGCTAACAAGGGAACGTTGAAATTTTGTACACTGAAAGTTCGCATTTATAAAGAATTTTCTGCAAAAAAATTTCGAAATCGACCTATAAGACAATTAAATAGTATTTGAAATATTAGTAGTAGTTTGGAGCCCTGATATCGCTCGGAAGAAGGCAAACTCTGTGTAGTGCAGACCGATTATTTAGTCCTGACAGCTCAGCGACGCGAAAGAGGGGAAGTAATAGGAGTAGTGGGGAGAGCTGCGGAGTAGAGATAAGGGGAGGGGTCGGTGAAGGAATGCAGTACAGCTTAACTCTACTGGAAGACATTCAGAACTTACTGTACAATATTAGTGATTTTCATCACTCTAATATCGCACATATCGAGAACTGACGTGACCATTGAGATAAAACCATACCTCATCAGTCGTAAACATTTGGTTTGGATCAAGTTGTTTATTGAAAAAATTTTCAAGAAACCAATTGCAGAATCGTATTCTCTGTTTGCTTGATTTCTTGCACAAACTTTATTTTATATGATCGGAATTTAATTAGTTTGGCTGCTCTGTGAGATGACCGGCACGATTTGTTTGTTTCTTGAGCTAGGCGACGAAAAGATTTCTTTGGACTTAATTCTAAACTCACTTTAATATTTTCAAGTTTTTCTGCAGTTAAAATATGGCGTTTAAGCTTCTTAGGCTTGTCACAAACTCAACCTGTTGTACGCCACTTTTCCATTAACTTCGAAACGCAAGATTGACTAGGAATATTGTTGAATTGGGAAATTTGCGCACAAATCTACGAATGCATTTGCTATAATTATTTTTCTTTACGTAACGCTCCACTAGATAAATTCGTTCTTCAATAGTATACGTCATTTCTCACAAAATATATACCCATATGCACTACAGCGAACTTCAAACTCTACCGAGTCAAAATATGTTGGAACCCGGGACTTCGTACTGGACATTTATGGCCAAGGTCGCTTGCGCAGCGCACAGGTTTGCCGCCGCTTGGACCGTAATACAAGCATATGTATCTGTGCAGTAATAACACGGCTTTATTTTTCATTCATTCGTTTAGTTTGAAAATTATAGATAATATACAGTATATGTTAATTGAAATATTGTGGCTGAATAAACAGAAATAGCCGAAGAAAAATCCCCATAATACCTGTCGATAGTGTATTCCATTTGGACTAACCGGGAATCAAATGGGAGCGTTCTACGTGAAGAGCTCACTTTTTAGTCATATTGCGATGCTGCTTTATTATTGTTTATTTAATTATCGAAATATTCTCTACATGAAGTGCACATTACGGGTATCAGAACAAAAACATAATACCTATATATTAGTTTCTGCCCACATCCTACACAATACGATTGTTACTCTCGCAGTTACATAATAATTATCGGTTTTATTCCTTTTGGCAAACGAGCGACCGAGCAGGATTTTCCCATTAGTACGAAATATAGTAATCTGAAGATATATCCTTCGCATAATCGTGCACGTAAATGGAACTGTTGCTCAATAAGACTAATAAAGCGAGATATGTACAGATTGGAGCCAAACGTGAGCACACAGTGTAATATGCTCTGTTAAATACATTTAACTTTCTTTGTAGCCTAAGATCTGCGCTATTAAGATAAAATATCAGATTATCTCTCTCCTCAATGGAACGTCAGTATTCGTCTCTCAAATTAATTTTAAACCGAAGTTTATAAGATTTACAAGTTGAATTTGATCTGATTTTGATTGAATTGGGTTTCGAATTGAATTGAATTTAGCTCTGATTTTAATTCGATTGAATACAATTCGTTCGGATTACGTTTTGAATTTAAACTGCATTAAATTCGATTTTAAATAAATGGAATATATTGGATTTTAATTAAAGTTTAATTAGATACAATTTTATATCGAATTAAAGTGAAATTACTTTTGAATTAAGAAAAATTGTTTCTACTTTTGAATTGAATTGAATCGATGGATTTGTAATGGAACTGAATCTGTTGAATTTGGAATACAATTGAATTGGGTTCGATTTGAAATTTTTTATTTCATCGGATTGGATTTTGAGTTGAACTGAATTGGATTTAACTCGTTTGAGCTGTATTGAATCAGTTTAGATTTTGATTTGCATTATATTTAATTTTGGGTTTAATTTATATACATTGCACTTAAATTAAATTGAACTGGGATTTGAAAATAATTTTGTTTTGGACCATGATGTGAAGCCGAAGATGTAAGAATCACTTACATAGAACAGAATTCAAGAAAGAACAAACAAAAATTAAGATTTTAGACTAAACAGTGAATGGAAGGAAGTGCAAAGAAAGACCCAGATAGAGATTATAATCTTCTTCTTTTTCTACTTCTTCTTCGATTACAGCATAAAAATCAACATGGATTAAGAGGACTTTACGTGAATGAAAGAAAAATCATGAGTCTTCTAATATTTAAACTGCAGATGTACAAAGATTTACAGACATAATTTGCATAAATTTAAAAAAAATCCATTAAATTGTGACTGCACTCCATGGATGAATACATAATAGGATGAGTTTCCCGTAACCCATACTAGAGGCGCTGTTGTAGAATTTGATCTTGCTGCCACCTGTTGAGGGGAGGAGTGTTATTACATCTAGCAGCGCACCAAGTAGCGAAAAGAGTAATTACGCCATGCATTTAGTAGCGCACCTGGTGACGAAAATGTTAAACTGTGCAGAAAATATTCCCTCCCACCCTCATCGATATTCAAAACTAACCCAATTTAAAATAAAACATTTACATTTTTATTCCTCACATCATCTTCTACTGAAAATTCTTACCAGAGCCAACAGAAAGATAAAAGAGACGATCTATTTTACACCACCCAATTAAAATATAACCAGACAGAGACAAAAAATAAAGCAAAAGGTTAGATAATTGGGATTGTATTCTTTGGGTATTTATTGTGCAGCGCAATGGAAAAGTCTGCAAGAACTACTTGATAGTTCAATTTGTATTACTATTACTTTACAATACATTCAACAACACTATTTTTACAACGTCCATAAACATCACTGTTTAACATACACTGCTTATACACACACGTAGCATCACTTTATGTTCACTTATTAGCAAGTTTCTCTCTGCCATCTTGGCTCTTCGAGCAATATCTCGAACGGATAAATAGAGAACTCTGGGTAATGTACCCAATACTTAGTTCTAATGTTCACCACCTACGACGTTGGACGCTGATTATCTTATTTCAGCCCCCCGCCGCCAGATGGTGCTGACCGCAGTTTCGCATCCTATTATATATTTATGCATGGCAACTCTATATATATTATTTGCAATGTAAATAGCTAATTTATAATATTGCTTTTCTATGCATTAAGGAATGTTTTCTTAAGGTATAAATTTGTTCCGTCCCCATATTTATAGCTGTTCGTTTAACTCTTTGGACGACTGCTAATGTCTCTTCGATCTTCTAATCTGTAGTTAAGTAATTTTCTTGGAAACCTTTTGCCACGCAATCTGACTGCATATGAATGTCGTTATTTCTGCTACCTCTTCTACTTGCTTATTAAATATGTGATATGATATTCAGCTCATGTCTTATATCTTCGCTTTTTGTGTTCAGATTGACATGGAGCTTATTAGATGAGACTCTGCAGTCTCTAATCTTTCAACTTTCGTTGTTACGGAAACCCTTGTTCCTGATTCGAATAATGAAACAGGCACAATATAGTTTTCGAAATGTTTAAAAACATTTCTTGCCTTGTTATAAATGGAATTATAATACAGTAATTAGGCAAATATCTTCTATACTCATTTATAAACTCTGTATTGTTTATTATATGCAGCCGATTTCTTATGTCTCTGATTTTCCATGATATCTTAACAACACAATGCCAACGGGTTGGCAAAAACATCCCTGTAGGCTCTATTCTCTAGAATTCTTTGTAGCCAAAGTTCATATTTCATGCTCATTTCATGAATTAGGCACAATCTAGGGTTATAAAATTCCCTTTCTTACGTTGTTATCAAAGTCCATTGAAAAAAATATATACGTAAGCTTATATTATATTGAGAAATTTAAGATCTTGCTATTTTCATGACATGCGAAACGGAGATGATGAAGAAAGAGGGGAAAGTGTAATTACAATGGCGAAATCAACCCGAGATCGAACACCAGTTCTGCTTCAAATGGATGAGGGAAACCCTATGAGAACCCTCAATCAGGTAACTTGTGCCAAATAGGATTTTAAGCATGGTCCTCTCATTTCACAGTCAGATATGCTAACCGTTACTCCACAGCGTTAGACGAAATACTGTACAGTATTCCAAATTAATTTATATATTAGGAATTTTAAGGCAGACTATGGAAAATGTTATCTAACGGGTGTCCTGCGCTTGTTTTCATAAATTAATATGGTACATTTTTGCCTCAAGCTACACTTAAAATGCAATTGTGTGTTTAAATTGTTTCGTGCCTTACTTTTGAGTTAGGTTAAATGTGACAAATTGGACTCACACAAATAGGTAGAAGCAATGGAAATGAAGTCCATTAGAATGCGATGGACTGGTAACACGCGCTTAATCAATAATAGGTAAGATTATAGTAATTATATTAAAGACAAAAGAATTAGCGTACAAAACCCTTGTTCGCCCAATTATGGAATATGGAGCAGTAAGTTGGGATCCGTACCGACAAAACCAAATCGATTCAATAGAAAAGATCCAACGCAAGGCAGCAAAATATGTCAAAATAGGAAAGGGACATGGTAAAGAGATAGTAAAAGACTTAGGGTGGGAATCTCTCAAATCAAGGCGACGAAAAACCAGACTGACCGCATTGTTTAAGGCACAAATGGGACACAAAGCATGGACCGACATCAATGCTAGATTAGTAACACTTTCATACTTAGGAAGGGCTGATCATATTAGGAAGTTTAAATGTAGAAAACAAAGAACGGACGTGGCAAAATTTTCCTTTGTTAACCGCACAATAGTAGACTAGAACAGCTTACCTGCGGCAATCTTTCAGGGTGGTCCTCTCAAAATCAATACATTTAAGGAAAGGTTGAGAAAATTAGACTGAAAATGCAATTGTAGGTGCAGTGTAATTATTTAAGTTGTGTCATGTAATTAATTAAGTTGATATATAATTAAGTTGATATGTAATTAATTAAGATGATATGTAATTTAGTTAATATGTAAATAAATTAAGGTGATATGTAACTAATTAAGATAATATGTAATTAAGTTGGTATGATTTTGCTTATTGTAGGGGTTATTATAGACTAGTTTATATTTATGGTCCTAGGTTTATTGCATCTACTTATTTATAGTTAGAAATAAATTTACGTTTATTTTATTTTATTTTATTATATTTTATTTCATTTTTTTATCATTGCTGTATTGATTGTATTATTGTAATGGTTATTATTGTATAATTTATATCACTGCCACCGGGTGTATACCCAATTGTAGTGTTAATACATACATACATACATACATACATACATACATACATACATATAGGCCTATATGGTCTTCAATTAGGAACGTAACAGGATCCCAAAGTCCAGACGACATTTTCAATGTCATAGCGACGGGCTCCTTCTTCGGGTAACTCGAGATCAGTCGCGATCCTAGCACACATAACTCTGTATTAACAATATAATGGCTAACATTTAACCCTTCTGCCCTCTAAAAGTACTTCCAAAAGGTAGGTCTACCACTGGTTAAGGAACACTGTCATAGAATACACTTATACGAAGCGGTACTATCTAAAATCACCATATCGATGGTGGAACATCAACCTCCTATGTCAAAAAAATGAACAAAACAAGATTACACTTTATTTCTTTCAAAGAATTCTTTCCGAACCTTCTGCAAACACATCTTAAGTAAAGACATAGATACAAACTTCACAGGAAGTGATTTAAAATGCCCTCTTATGCCAGATATGTGTTTGTTATCAAGATTAATTAATTAAGTCATTCATTCATTCATTCATTCATTCATAGTTTTCTGCCCAAGGGCAGGTCTTTCACTGTAAACCTAGCATTCTCCAGTATTTTTATTTTCTGCCTTCCTCTTAGTCTCCGCATATGATTCATATATCATAATGTGTTCTTCTCCAGCATCCCCCTCCCCGACATCCGAATGGGGGGATAGTTTACGTTCGGAATCTTTTACCACAGTTTACTATATACAGTCGCGAAGCTCAATATGTAGTAAAAATGCAAACATGGGTAGTTGCCCACCACTAGGATCGCTACTATCGCCTCATCATCGCAGATCTCTCTCCTAGCAGACGAGAAAATATGTTACATTTTCGTTGTCGTGTTCTTTGGAAAAATTAACACCTTCCTTCCATTATTGAAATATTAAATGCATAAAGTTAATTTATTATTTTAATGAAGTATATTAAATTCCACCATAACTCGAAGATACCTGCAAGAAATAGGTTAATATTATTTTTGTTTGTGCAAAACGAACTGAAATTTACTATAATCGCTTCACTCATTCAAGATTATAGCGATAATTAACTATGAAACCAATAAATATTAATTTGCATTTCCCTTTACAACAATAATAATGGAAATATGAATTAATGGAGTAACTTACGTGTACCGGTACTTGTAGTGTAGGATTAATGAAGTTAACAAAGTGGGATGAGGTTAAAAATAATAATCACACCAGAAATGGAAATAAAACGTGATCAATAAATTTTATTTTAACAGACTTTTTCTACGTCTCTAGTAAAGTAACAAATAAAAATAACAACAAAATTAACAGCTATAATTAAAAACATCCGTTTAAAAAAAAAGTAGGCCTAAGCAATAATAATCCCACCAGAATTGAAAATAAAACGTGATCAATAAATTTCATTAAAACAAACTTAATTTTTCTACGTCTCTAGTAAAATATTATTATTCCAATTATTATATTTTAGCCATTAACATTTTCATTACAACCAACCAATAACGAACATTTCACAAGCATCAATGTGAAATACGCAACGAGCTAGCACTCGATGGAAATACGACACAGTCCAAAGTCGACCGTGGACAGTCTATTATTTCTAGTTGCTAACCGCTTGGAGCGCTTTATCACGAGATTTGCAAAAAATCACCTCAAGCTTCGCGACTGTATATAGTAGACTGTGCTTTTACCATGGAAAGACTCATCATGTGATATTTGCAGTTTTTCCTGGGAAAGGTAAATGCGGTATCATCCCGTTGCTTTCCGCACACCACACTCCCTTTCGCATCTTAAAAGATTCCAGGGAGCCCCAGCA
Organism: Periplaneta americana; assembly: GCA_025594305.2. Classification (NCBI taxonomy): domain Eukaryota; kingdom Metazoa; phylum Arthropoda; class Insecta; order Blattodea; family Blattidae; genus Periplaneta; species Periplaneta americana. The sequence continues at coordinate 39,797,887 of JAJSOF020000023.1, forward strand.
TGGAGGTGAGGAGAGTGTATTTGTCTAATTAGGTCCTCCGGACTTCACCGAAATTCACCACAAAGGTTAAATATCAGTTCTATTAGGGTTTTTGACCCGATCAGAAACCGGGAAATCCTAATTAGTCTTTGTCTCCCGTTATCAAGATATTAAATTTTTTTTCGTTCTCCTGTAAAATTGAATTATCTTTTTACACACGAAGTTCCTGTTGAATATAACCGATATCCTCACTAAATATAGAACAGATCACGAGAAATTGTTCAGTGAATTGCCTCTAACTTCTACTGTACATATCCATTCCTTGAAACTCAAAATGTAGACTGAAATGTTCAGATGAAAGGGACACCTTTGATGTTCGACTCTTACCCTTGTTCCGTATTTCCTAAAAATTCTGCTGTTCACTTTCACTTGAAAGTCATATATATTCCACAAAATTCGCTGTTTAGACTTTAATCTCTGAAAGAATTTACATTAATTGCTTTGTGTTATTATTCAAAGGCATATAGCAAATTCTGACAATCTGGGCGTGCTGGAAACAGGGCTATAAATTAGACTGATATTTCATTGAGGTATTGTCGAAATTTAAATTGCTTTATTATGTTTAGCCAGTCTTTTCTAGAGATGTAATTGGCAAGTCGTGAACGGGTTGCATTTCTCTCACAAACAAGCATCGTTATTAGCATTGCATTTGGCGGAGCGTCGTTAAATAAAACAATATAGCGGCAATGATTGCAGTGCAAGACTCGTCAGAACAGTTGTGGTCGATAGGTTGGCTCAACCACTGATAAACATGCAATTTATGTGTGTCGTCTCTATGGTGCAGCGCTCTGTGTGCAGTCAGGTTCAGAACCAGAGTGGCTCAAAGATCACCCACGACTACATCAGTTATATGACCAATGTATGTTTGAAACAGAATGAAGACATATTTATAAGAATATACTTACGCTAAGGGCTCGTCTTTTGCAGTGATAAAATTTTAATTTTGAAAAGGTAAATTTTAATATAAAGAAACGAAACAAAGCGAAATTGCAACATTATTAGACTCTATAAGGTTTACAGATTCAAAAATCTATTATTAAAATTACAAAGTAATTTCAATACATCAGAGTATTTACTCGTATTTCACGAAATATATGAAGCAATCAATTCTGTAGCAATTTTCCTTCTCCGTCATTCATCGTCTTTATAGATAGTTCTCTCCGTATCACTATCCTGATCTTTCTGGGCATGTCTCCTTTCCTCCTCATCATTCTGTTCTTTCTCGAAATGTCTCTCTTCCTTCTCATCATCCTGCTCCTTCTAGAAATGTCTTCCTTCTTCCTCATCATTCTCTTCCTTCCCGAACTGTAACTCCTCTTTCTCATCACCGTGCATTAAATTTCTCGAAATGTCTCTTCTCTTTCTCATCATCCTGCTATTTCTCGAAATGTCTCTATTCTTCCTCATCATACTCCTCCTTCTCGAAATATCTCTCCTATTCCTAATCATCCTGCTATATCTTGATATGTCTGTCCTCTTCCTCATCATCCAGCTCTTTTTAAAAATTTCTCTCTTCTTTCTCATCACCCTGCTCTTTTTCGAAATGTCTCTCCCTTTCTTCATCACCCTCCTCTTACTCGACATGTCTTTCCTCTTCCTCACAATCCTACTCTTTTTCGACATGTCTCTCCTCTTCCTCGTCATCCTGCTCTTTTTCGAAATGTCACTTATCTTCCTCATTATCCTGATCTTTCTCAAAATTACTCTCTATTTCTCATCATCCTTCTCTTTCTCGAAATCTCTATTCTCTTTCTCATCACTCACCTCTTTCTCGAAATGCCTCTTTCTTTCTTCATCATCCTGCTCTTTCTCGATATGTCCCTCCCTTTTCTAATCATCCCGTTCTTTCTCTACATGTCTCTTCTCTTCCTAATCTTCTTGTTTTTCTCGACATGTCTCCCCTCTTCCTCATCATCCTGCTTTTTCTCGATATGTCTCCTCTTCCTCATCATCCTGCTCTTCATCGACATGTCTCTCCTCTTCCTCATCATCCCGTCCTTTCTCGACATGTCTCTCCTCTTCCTAATCTTCTTGTTTTTCTCGACATGTCTCCCCTCTTCCTCGTCATCCCGTCCTTTTTCAACATGTCTCTCCTCTTCCTGATCTTCTTGTTTTTCTCGACATGTCTTTCCTCTTCCTCGTCATCCCGTCCTTTTTCAACATGTCTCTCCTCTTCCTAATCTTCTTGTTTTTCTCGACATGTCTCCCCTCTTCCTCATCATCCTGCTTTTTCTCGATGTCTCTCTTCCTCATCATCCTGCTCTTCCTCGACATGTCATCCTCTTCCTCATCATCCCGTCCTTTCTCGACATGTCTCTCCTCTTCCTAATCTTCTTGTTTTTCTCGACATGTCTCCCCTCTTCCTCGTCATCCCGTCCTTTTTCAACATGTCTCTCCTCTTCCTAATCTTCTTGTTTTTCTCGACATGTCTCTCCTCTTCCTCGTCATCCCGTCCTTTTTCAACATGTCTCTCCTCTTCCTAATCTTCTTGTTTTTCTCGACATGTCTCCCCTCTTCCTCATCATCCTGCTTTTTCTCGATATGTCTCCTCTGCCTCATCATCCTGCTCTTCCTCGACATGTCTCTCCTCTTCCTCATCATCCCGTCCTTTCTCGACATGTCTCTCCTCTTCCTAATCTTCTTGTTTTTCTCGACATGTCTCCCCTCTTCCTCATCATCCTGCTCTTTCTTGATATGTCTCTCCTCTTCCTCATCATCCTGCTCTTTCTCGACATGTCTCTCCTCTTCCTCATCATCCTGTCCTTTCTCGACATGTCTCTCCTCTTCCTAATCTTCTTGTTTTCTCGACATGTCTCCCCTCTTCCTCGTCATCCCGTCCTTTTTCAACATGTCTCTCCTCTTCCTAATCTTCTTGTTTTTCTCGACATGTCTCTCCTCTTCCTCGTCATCCCGTCCTTTTTCAACATGTCTCTCCTCTTCCTAATCTTCTTGTTTTTCTCGACATGTCTCCCCTCTTCCTCATCATCCTGCTTTTTCTCGATATGTCTCCTCTGCCTCATCATCCTGCTCTTTCTCGACATGTCTCTCCTCTTCCTCATCATCCTGTCTCTTTCTCAACATGTCTCTCCTCTTCCTAATCTTCTTGTTTTTCTCGACATGTCTCCCCTCTTCCTCATCATCCTGCTCTTTCTCGATATGTCTCCTCTTCCTCATCATCCTGCTTTTTCTTGAAATGTCTCTCCTCTTTCTCATCATCCTGTTCTTCCTCGACATGTCTCTCCTCTTCCTCATCATCCTTCTCTTTCTTGAAATCTCTCTTCTTTATCATCCTGCTTTTCTTGACATGTCTCTCCTCTTTCTCATCTTCCTGCTTTTTCTCAAAGTGTCTCTCCTTTTCCTCCTCATTAAGCCTTTGCTGAACATTTCTCTTTTCTGCTGTTTCTCAACATGTCTCTCCTCTTCCTCTAGTTTCTCTACATTTTATATCCATAACTATATAATTATTAATTAATAGTTCACTTTCTACTTACATACAGTACGTATTTTTGTTGGGTTTGTATTTGTTTTCCTCCTGCTTCGAAGTTTTATATGTTATGTTTGTTATTCTTGTTTTAAAATTGTATTTTCTGTCAATTGATGCTGTCAAATACAGCGTTCGCTGAAAAAACATGCATGATAGGTGAAATAAAATTACGTCGGCAGCTGACGCGGTTGTCATGGTGTCTGCGGCGGCGGCACACTGCTCTTCATTTTCCATCTCTGGTTGACCTGGATTTATTGTGCTGTCATGTGCTATATTGTTACGTTTCCACTGTCACACATGTTGGTAGCGTAACAGCGGTAGGTACTCAATACCACATATTCCGCAGGTGAGTTTCTTTACTATTTATAAACTGGAAAACATTACAACCTGCTTTCGCCATAGATGTAACTTCAAACGCGTGATTTATTAGATATTTATTTAATATAGTTTCAAAGAACATCGAATTACATCTACGTACAAGATAATTCATGAAGTAATATCATAATTTTTGGATATTATTTTAAGTCGTTTTAATTAAAATGTTTATAGGAACCTGGTTATATTCCGAAAACTGTCCATTTTTAGTCAGCGAGAGTTTTCAAAGACGTTGTCGATCATGTGTCACCGTCAATGGAGGACATTTTGAACATCTCTTGTAATTGCGTGTTTTCTCATTTGGCCTATATGTATAACATTAACTATGATATCCAGTTCCCACGTTTCGTTTTCAGTTTGGACATCATTTTAACAGGAATCGTTTACTTTAAGTTAATCTTTTCCAGTCTAAAATTAGATGTAAATAATATCGTGTGTTGTAATTATTTTCAAGAGCGTTAATTTAATGTAAAACAAATCATGTCAGTAAAAATTATTACAATTTATTTCTGACATCACAAGATGTGTGTTTCTGTTTTAGGGGTAAGGTACAGCATTGGTCTGCAAAAATTTAGTGAAATTCATTTTTTTTTTCATCTCATCTATTATAAAATCTAAATGAATAAATCTTTTTATGCTCAATATACATTATACTTTATAAAACATTATTCAGAATATTAAAATAGCTAATAATTACATCAAAATTGCATATTTTTTTACAACCGTAAAACATTTACATAATAAAATATAGGCCTACAATTAATTATCTTTATGATTCTCTTACTAGAATATTTTAAATAACTACATCAACAACATAGTCCAGGATTTATTTATTTCTTCATAAATATTTTTTTTCTAAATCGTTACTTTCAATATTAAATTTTCTAAAAGTTTTGATAGAGAAAAGAATATTACCTGAAGGAATAGATAAAATATCATAGACTATGTTGTAAATGTAGGTTTTTAGAATATTTTAAATAATCGTGCAAATATTTAATTGATTGTAGATTTTATTATTAAATGCTTTACGATTGGAAAAAAATGCAAATTTGATATTATTTTTACAGGTAACTACTAAGATTTCAAATCATCCGTCCTCAAGTGAGGTTGACCACTGGAATCCGGAATTAATAAAATATAAAAGATAAAGGGAAATGAAACGAGCAAAATACTGATTCGATTTGTACATTAAAACAAAAATTTACGTGTTAACATATAGATGATAGTGTACAATTTGAAGAGAGGCCTTCAGAATTCCCATTACAATCTTCTGAACCTCATAAAAGGGAATTTGAAAGGATTTAAGGATACCACATGTAAATTTTGGTAAACAACCTCTCGCTCCAAATATTAAGCCTGCAACATCCCAGTTGTAAAGCGAAATGCCATATTTTTCACTGAGGTATGAAAGACAAGGTACATATTTAGCTCGTTTGTCATCATTTATCTGCAGTGCTTGATTCGTGTCTCGTTCAAAGCAAATCGTAGGGTCTAAGACAATCGCTTTCTGGGTTCTTCTATTGATGGCAGTTATATCGACTCTTCTATGAGAATCATCTCCAGACACACAATAAATCTCCTCATGTACTTCCCACCTCTGTTTCTTAGCAGGTTGGCAATTGCTGTACGGGCACGATGGTGTCTTTTGTTACACAGTAGCTCTCCCTTCTTACAGAACCCCAGTACGTGGCCAAGTGTTTCAGTCACGCTGCAGCCGGGATGGCGACAACGGGTAGTACTGAAGGTTCTACCAGGGACAGATCTCACTGCGGTGACGTTGCAAGACATCTTGATGGCATTGATGTATTCCGAGGACGAAAGACACTTTTTAGAGGAGATCCAGGAGTTGGCTTTGGGGCATTCTTCAAATGTACAAACACCTTTGCCTTTATGTGGGAGCTGGCACCATGACTGGAATGATTGTGTTCTGAGAACTTCTCTGAGATGTTTTCCTTTAGTTTGAGGAGTGACACTGTTTGGAGCAATCTTCAGGCGTGTGAGAGATGTTTTTTTTTCTCCTCTTCTAGATTTCTCATGTGATGTAGAACACATACCCGTACTATATACTGAATACATAATATACTGAATAGTGTTTTATAAAGTGTAATGTATGTATATTAAGCATGAAAAGTTTTGTTCATTTAGCTTTTATTGTAACTGAGATATAAACAAAGAATTAATTTCATTACATTTTTGCTGGTCAATGATGTATCTTCCCTCTTAAAATTAAGATCACTAAGCCAAGAGTGGATTACCTCATTCCGTTCCCACCTACTATTTATTACTTATGTATAAGTGTAGTAATTTCCACCATATTTGCTATTTATACCCTAGTCAAATATCTGGCTGCGTTTAAAATGGATACACAATCCGTTAAAAAAAAAGATACGAGTGTTTTTTCAAATAACAAATATTTGAAGTGAAACAGTATGCTTAAATTGATAACAGGTTTCACGTATACCCCCATTGTCCTCGTTTGAATTGTATATAATTACACCGAATATATTTTTCTGTTCACAACGCGTTTGTTAAGGTCATGAGGGAACGAAAATATACAACGAAGGCCACATGTTGCTCGTGTACATGACCGCGTCGCACAAGTTAAATAGGGTCTATGATGTATTTTCCAAACACTACAGGACGATCCTAAACCTGTGACACATACCCGTCCCTACGAGTCCTAGTTAATACTGTAGCTCCATAAAGAAAAAAAAAGTATGTAAGCTTCTACTATACATAGGTACATGAATATATGGATTTTCATACGTGAGTACGTAATACAAGTATAATTTATGCATAATATGCATAGTGCATAACATATACAGGGACATCATTTTATTTTTACTTCAATTTTTATTGTACCTGAGTTTTTTAGTGACTTCACTGCCACCCCCTCTACTAGTAAACTTCCAACCTTCCTCCACACAGAACCAAGGCCGCGTATAGTAAATAGTACTGAGTTAGTGAGTATAGTACGTTCCAGAAGTATGTAAGCGTTTTCCAGTGACGAAAGAGCTTTCAATATTGAATCATATTTTCGCACAGCTACTGTCGCCCGTTTTCCTATGTCCCCCACCCGCTTCTACTCGCCCTTCTGTAAAGGCTAGTGGCTGGGCTGTCTTAGCTCTTTTCTGAAAATATTAATTTCTGTTAGGAATTGGATATCTATGTAATATTATACAACTGTTTAAAATAACTTAAATAAAAGGGCCTCGTTAACTAATTAACTGTCAAGTGATTTCGCCCCTTTCTACGACCCTGTGACAAAACCACTTGGACCGACAGTAGATAGCATCTCTGAGTAATTTTATCTTTTCGAATCGGGCAGGAGTGAAGATTGAATTTACAGTATGTAAGGTGCTCTTTTATAGAGTAGGGAAAGAATTATTTCAACATGAGTTACTAGTACGAAGGACGAAATTGGTAATTGGAATTAGGTATAATAGTCTGTAGTGCAATAATATGCATAAAAGAACTGAAGCCTGAATGAAATGAACGGCCACCATTTTCAAAAATGTGTTTAAATATCCATGTTATGGTTATTTTTCAATTTCACTTCATTCCTATATTGTACGCTACACAGCATTATGAATACGTCCGAATGGATAGCTCAGTTCGTGAGTAAAAACACTTATTGTTAATACAGTAATGTATTTTGATTAAACAAGAACCTAATCAGAATTATCAAACTCAAAATCACAATATTTCCTAGTTTACATAAATGAATGAACTGCCTTTCTTCCCTTCTATACCTAGTAAATTGATTTGTTTGTATTTTACGCAGTATCATCGAACTCCAGTCGTGGAAGGTAGTAGCAAATATTTTCGGTTCTCAACCGTTAATATTAGAAATCTTAGTAAAAATAAAATGATGTCCCTATGCATACATGCACTCATACACATATGTTAAATTTTCATAGTTGATGCAAAACGTCAGTATAAGTAGTAGGCTATCGCTGTTTAAAGTATATAATACAATGCTGTCTGGATATAATGCCCCCTTTAGTAGCACAATTCTTAGTTCCTGGCTTTGCCGTTAGAGGAAAAGTCACGTGCAGGAGTATTATATTCTTCCGCAGATAGAATACGAGTGTATTAAAAACAATATACTGAAACACCAAATAGAACGAAACGATACGATAAAAGAACTTAAATGGGAAACTTTGGAAAACAGACGTAGGAAAACTAGAATAACATCATTGTATAGAGCACATCTAGGTCAGAAAGCATGGGTAGACATAACGGCTCGGTTAGAAAAGCCAACGTACTATAGTAGGAACGATCGTGATTTTAAAATCAAATGTAGGAAACAGAAAACGGATGTAGGTAAATTCTCATAAATAGAACTATAAATGATTGGAATGACCTACCTGCAGCGGTCTTTGAGGGCTGTCCTTCCTTAAGGAGATTCAAACATAATTTAAAAAGTTGTAGGGCAGAAAATTAAAATTAAGGTGACACTCAGCATTTAATTTTTTAAGGTGACATGTATTTATCTAGCCTGAGGAGTTTACTTCCTTGGTTTGAATTGTAAATTATTTAAAAATAGCGTGTAAGAGGGCCTTAGACTAGAAATGTTTAGTTTAAATGTAGTTCTGTTTATAAGTATGCATAACAATGCAACTATTTGACTTATTTGAACTGTTGTATCAGTGAAGGAGGTGAGTCAGTGAAGTTATGGTTTTATTTCCGATCAGTGATAATTTATAGCGTCAATGAAATGTGTTCTATAGTGTCAGTGAAATGTGTTACAGAGTGTCAGTGAAATGTGTGCTAAAGTGTCAGTGAAATGCGTCATAGTGCCACTACAGGGAATGAGATGAGAGTAAAGTGAAAGACTATTGAAACTTATGTAGGACCTATACACAATTATGTAGGTTGTATTGTAAAATTAGGTATTTCATTTTATGTTTTATTATTATTGTGTTAAATTGTATTGTGTATTCTTATTGTATTGTGTATAAAATTGTATATGTGTTGTAAAATTGTATTGTGTATTGTAAATTTTAATATTGTATATACCACTGCCACCGGGTGCTTGCCCACTTGCAGTGTAAATAAATACATACACACATATCGTAAATATGTCCAGGTTTTGACTGTAATATCTATATATTCGAAAACGGTTCGGAGCGAGAATGAATGAATTTGAAAAAAAAATTGTAGTCCTTGGTTATATTTTATTTATTGGGTTATTTTACGATGCTTTATCAACATCTAGGTTATTTAGCGTCTGAATGAAATGAAGGTGATAATGCCGGTGAAATGAGTCTGGGGTCCAACACCGAAAGTTACCAACATTTGCTCGTATTGGGTTGAGGGAAAACCCCGGAAAAAGCCTCAACCAGGTAACTTGCCCCGACCGGGATTCGAACCCGGGCCACCTGGTTTCGCGGCCAGACGCGCTGACCGTTACTCCACAGGTGTGGACTCCTCGGTTGTATGGTAGTTGCAATAATGTCAGAGTCTGATTCCTGACCCACAAATTCGCTTTATAACCGGGAAGTACTGTACCAAGTCGGACGTTATTCCCCTTGTGTATACTTAATTAAGAGAGACTTATAGGCTTGTACTTGCTATTTGGGAAAGGAAATTGTACCAGAAGAATGCTGGAAGGAATCCATAATTGTACCATCTTTAAAAAGGGGGACAAGACCAACAGAACTTTCGAGGAATATCACTTTTGTTAACGTCGTACAAAATTTTATCCAATATTCTTCTGAGAAGATTAACTCCATATGTACACGAAATTATTGATGACCATCAATGTGGTTTTTAGGCTCAATGTATTCGAAAAATATTGGACAACAAATGGGAGTAAGTTATAAAGCTACAGTACATCAGTTATTCACAGATTTCAAAAATGCATATGATTCGGTTAAAAGAGAAGTTTTATATAATATTCTTATTGAATTTGGTATTTCCAAGAAACTAGTTCGATTAATTAAAATGTGTCTCAGTGAAAAGTATAGCAGTTCGTATAGGCCAGTCACTATCTGATCTTTTTTTAATTCACTGTGGGCTAAAGCAATAGCATGCTCTATCACCTTTACTTTTTAACTTTGCTCTAGATTATACCATTAGGAAAGTTCAGGATAACAGAGGAGGTATGGAATCGAAAGGGTTACATCAGCTGCTTGCCTATGCGGATGACTGAATATGTTAGAGAAAATCCACAAACTATTACAGAAAACACGGAAATTTTACTTGAAGTAAGTAAATCCCGAAAGGACAAAGTATATTATTATGTCTCGTGACCAGAATATTGTACGAAATGGAAAAGGTGGAAAAATATAAATATCTTGGAGCAACAGTAACAAATATAAAATGACATTCGGAAGGAAACTAAACGCAGAATGAATATGGGTAAATGTGTGCTATTATTCGGTTGAGAAGCTTTTGTCATCCAGCCTGCTCTTAAAAAAGCTGAAAATTAGAATTTATAAAAGAATTATATTGCCGGTTGTTCTTTATGGTTGTGAAACTTGGACTCTTACTTTGGCTAAGGGTCTTCGAGAATGAGGTGCTTAGGAAAATATTTGGGGCTAAGAGGGATGAAGTTACAGGACAATGGAGGAAGTTACACAGCGTAGAACTGCACGCATTGTATTCTGCACCTGGTAGGCTATAATTAGGAATGTTAAATCCGGACATTTGAGATGGGCAGGACATGTAACACGTATGGGTGAATCCAGAAATGCATATAGAGTGTTAGTTGGGAGGCCGGATGGAAAAAGACCTTTGGGGATGCTGAGATGTATATGGGAGGATGATATAAATTTAGATTTAAAGGAGGTGGGATATGATGCTATGGACTGGATTAATCTTGCTCAGGACAGGGACCGATGGCGGACTGATGTGAGGGCGGCAATGAACCTGAGAATTCCTTAAAAGTCATTTGTAAATAAGACCTAATTATTATTGCAGAGCTGGGGAACATGCTTTCCATTTTGTTTATTAAGCTTACTGTTTTCTCAGACAGTCAAAATGAGGGATCTGTGGAGTAACGGTCAGAGCGTCTGGCCGCGAAACCAGGTAGCCCGGGTTCGAATCCCGGTTGGGGCAAATTACCTGGTTGAGGTTTTTTCCGGGGTTTTCTCTCAACCCAATTCGAGCAAATGTTGGGTAACTTTCGGTGTTGGACCCCAGACTCATTTCACCGGCATTATCACCTCCATTTCATTCAGACGCTAAATAACCTAGATGTTGAAACAGCGTCGTAAAATAACCCAATAAAATAAAAAAATTGAGGTAAGATCGAGAGTGCTATTCCGTACATTATGTAGGAATAATAATGATATGTGTAGGAATTCACACATATGGATTTAGGAGATTACATATCGTAATGCTATCCGATCATGATAATATAGGCCTATAGGAATAACACTTTTTAGTCGTGACTGCTTTTACTCATTGTTTGCCCGTTAGCATAGAGTTTGAAGATTATGCACGTGATATTGCTGTCACAAGATTGAAATATTTCACTATTAATACAAAAATATGGCAACGTTATTACTTTCCAGTTTTGAAGAAGTAAAGATTCAATTCCATATCTTACATACAGAATGAACCGTATATAATATAATAATCCGTGGCGCTACAGCCCACGAAGGGCCAAGACCTACCAGCCGACTGCTGGCCTCACGGCCACATGCCGAAGCAGAGGTGGACGATCATCCAACCAGAATGGAGGTATCTGTTGTTAGCACGATGATCCCCCGAGCCGTTATAGCTGGTTATGAACCATAAATAATGTCACTAATTTCAGGGGGTTATTCTGTGAGATATTTCGAACAAAAACGTTTAATACAATTTTGTGCGAGATCGTGCGTATTTGCTTGTTTTCCGCACAAAACCAATACGCGGTAAGTGTGAAATACCACATTCAGTATTCCCAACGTAACACACATAACAATTTCCCTATTCTTACCGCTTAAGCGTCATATTCATTTTACTGCTTTAGGCTTTTAACATATAATTTTTAAAGACGTTCAATATAGTAATAATTATAAATTGGAAACTTACCACTGCAATTTCACCTAAATTGCACTGTTAATTATTGTTTTTAAATATTTTAAAAAATTAAGTAAACTCTACAACACCACAAAAGTTACTGCATTTGTAATGCAAGTAACATTAAGGAAGCCGTGAAAAAATCAACAAGATTCCAGACTCATCATAGACTGGGGGAAAAAAAGACAGACGTATATCACGGCCTGCTGCAGTATAGCAAACATAGAAAACATTTTATAGGAACAATGTTGAAGATAGATATATTTGTTTTCCAAAGTTACCGTCATTGAACAGAAACCAAGATGGAGATTTCATTGTAACTAATTAGAAATTCCTCTTTCAGGTATGTAATAAACGATCTTCGCACAAAATAATGTACGATACACGAGCGGTATGTTTGTTTTCATGTTCGAGGAAAAGATTGAAAAAGCGAAACGTAGTTGAGCTTTTTTAATTTCCGAGAACATGAAAACAAACATACCGCTCTTGTAACGCATATTACTATTGCTCGCTTTTGCTTCCTTTTCGAGATAAAAGTTGCTTTATATGAAAATTTTACAGCGTGTATTTCATTTTATTTTAGTAAGTTATTTTACTACGCTTTATCAACATCTTAGGTTATTTAGCGTCTGAATGAGATGAAGGTGATAATGCCGGTGAAATGAGTCCGGAGTCCAACACCGAAATTTACCCAGCATTCACAGCGTGTACTAAGTAGCCTAAGCCATTAATATGTTGTAATTTTTAGCCAGGTAAATAGAGCCCTATATTATGGAATGGAGGAGGGAAGTGTGAATGACAGATGTAATAATAGGATCAGTATTGGGAAACACTCATTGGATCGTTCAATTCCACTTCATTGGTTTCCGAAGTTCTCTTTTTACAAGACAGTTTGAGATTCGGTCCTTCTATCGGTTGAAGGAAGACGAATTACAGCGTTCATTTGTCTGCTATCTGACCTGCCATCCTGTATCGGAGAACTGCTCAGAATTTGTGTAGTTGAACCGTACAAGTGCCTCAAGCTGGAAACGCGCGCTTGTTCTAGTCAGTAACTGCAGTCACATTTCATTGAGGTTAGTTTGGTAGCATTAAAACGTCACCATTATCGTTGTTTCTTTACTACCACCAAGGAATCGTCCTAATGATTCAGTAGCTACTGTGCTTGTAATGGAATCCAAAATAAATTTCGATCATTTACGTCCATGAACTCTTCATCTTTTAAGTGACTGTAAAATTTTAACCCGACTTTCCTCATAAAGAAAGAGTAAGGCTATTGAAGTAATATCAGGTCAAGCAGTGATGTCAAAGCAAGCGCATTTTTCTGACCTTGACGTCGTGCGCGGGTATTAAGCGCTAGGTGTGGAAGGAGTAAGGATTATGTATATGAATAAACAGGCTGTTGGATTAAGAAAACAGTGTTGTACAAACTTCAGACGGAACGTGAAATTTTTATGTCGTTATTTTTATATGACTTCTTTCTGTTTGGTATTATCTATATTGTCTGTAAAACAAAAGTACTAACACCAATTTCTTAATATTGCAGTTGTGTTTTAAACGTTAATAAATAATAATGATTTAAGAAGGAATATTCACATAAATTCCATAGTAGTACTACTATACTATACTAAGTGAATGAGTTCATTCGTAAAGAAAATGATATCCCAAAGAAAGAGATTGAGTATGACATGATAAGTTGGAATTGAAATTAACAAACCAATCAAAACAATATTATAGTACAAAACAAAGTTATCTAGGTATATTTTTAACTGTAACTAATATTACATAACAAAACTCTTATCGCATTATGCTTTTAGGTGATATTGGTGCGCAACTTCCTATCATCAGAATATTAAATTGTTTTATCGAAATCTGCTGAAACTATAAAGCTGACGTTTTCACAACACATGGGCAGATATCTTTTATTTATGATGTAATAGTAGTTGCTTTCTTAATTCATTTCCATGCAAATATTTTCAAAATTTGTAATACATTATCTTCAGTAATACGTATTTACAATATATTATATTTACGAAAACATTGTTTTAGTACCTGTAGGGCTACTAAATAAACATATCTCAAAGTTTCACTTTTCTGTCAAAAAGTTGAGAAAATATTAAAAAAAGCACGCTTGTGAAAAATGAGCATTAAAATTAAAACTTACATTTTTATAATGGACTTATACTTCTCAGAAAATTTTAAAAATTGACATGGATACAGTTTTAATAAGTTCTCTTCCGTTTATCTATTGAATCAGTGCTGGCTATCCCTGAATACAACTCGACCAAGCGGCATATACTACCTCTTTCGTCTGTCTCTTTCCTTTACGCTGTAAAGCGTTGAGCTCTAAAGCGCGCGCTTTCCCATATGGGCATCAGTTGACATGACTGTCGTAGGCTGTCTGTCGCATGTAATCACTGTAGCTCGAGTTTTGGTCACCGCTGCTTTAAAGAAAAGTGTTCTACAAAAAGTTTCTGCCAATACAAAGTCTAAGTATAAAAGAATTATTGTTTACAAAATCCGTTCTACTAATACTTCGATATTTTTTACACTTGTACCTACAGAGGACGCACTAAATTAGAAACTTTATTATGTGGCTGAATTACAGATTTAGGTGTAATATTAAATAGGTATGGGAAGAGAATGGTGGATATGAAGAGATTGTGCGTAGATAGATCGGAATTAGAGAAATAGATAGAAAGAGGCTACCCTGACGCTTAAAATGCAGAAGGGACTCGAAGAAGAAGAAGAAGAAGAAGAAGAAGAGTTCTATGTGAAGCCTATACAGAGTGTCCCATTTATCTTGTGCACCTAAATTATTGGATAGGTATTGCAATTTTTGTTTTTCAGCGTTATGTTAGAACGAGGGGCTAACATGAGTGTGGAGATTTGGTCCATGTAGCTACATTATGGTACAAGATACACATGACGTCATCAATTTTTGATATATCACTACATACTCTAATCATGTTACATTGATTACACACATTAAGACGAGTTCAAAAATGTATAATAATGTCACCTTCCCAATCAATAACAACAAACTGAACCAAAAACGTACTTCCAATATGATAATGTTATGCTTGGAGCGTCACAGATGTTTCAAATGGTGACCATTCACATTAATGCACATTCGGAGGCGGTCCCCGAAAGACCGTATGACTGTCGGCATGTTGCTGGCTAAAGGACACATAAGCCTGTCGAATGCGTTGCTGCATGTCGTCTGGTGTTGTCAGGATATTCTGGTACACACTGTCCTTTACAGTTCCCCACAGGAACAAGTCGAGTGGCGACAGGTCCGGAGAACGTGCAGGCCACTGTACGTGGATTTGGCGTCGACAGTTGTTGTGGTTTGTTTACATGTTAAGACAGCAAACACAACACACGACGTGTACGGACGTCAGCCGTCTTTCGTTTTGTGTAAGGAATGCACAAGATGAATGGGGCACCACAACACACGGCACATTCTGATGGCATTCATTTTGCATTTTTTTATTGTTATTGATTGGGACGGTGACACTGTGATATATTTTTAAACTCGTCTTAATATGTGTAATCAATGTAACATGATTAAAGTATGTAGTGCTATTTGAAAAATTGATAACGTCACGTGTATCTTGTACCATAATGTAGTTACATGCACTAAATCTCTACACTTATGTCAGCCTCTCATTCTAACATAACTCTCAAAAACAAAAACTGCAATATCTACCCAAACAAAAATGTTATAATAGGTGCATAAGATAAATGGGACACTCTGTATAAATATCTAGTAAAAATATAAAATATTTTAATTAATAATATAATGTAAAATTTTCAAGAAGATATAACGGAAAGAGTAGAAGTTACAGAAACACAGCAACGAATCATCTTAAAGTTATACCACAATAGCGAGGAAATAGACTTAACTCCGACATTCACACATAAATAGAACAATGGTCTTGCAAGTTTTGATGAAGAGGTTCCGAAATACCCTGTGTATAAATTACACAGTTGGCCTGGACGTGAAGAGAATTCTGTAAAGTGGGAATCATAGGGTGGGCGGGGGTGGGCGGAATCTGGACACCGGAATGTAGCGTCGGTCTAGCAAGACGTCTACCGGTAATACGTGATAATCCGCCGTGTGATCCTGGAACCGACTCTGCTCTTCCTACTGGATTCAATTAAGCAGAGCCTGGTAAACCGAGACGACTAACATGTAATTTGAATAGCAGAACTTGTACCAACAACAAGCTCCGTTCTGTATTTCACAGTTCTCGGTAATTCTTAACAAGTCGATAAGAAAACATTACATCAGTCTCTCACTAAAGATACCACATGGAGAGCGAGTTTGGAGCAACGATTTTGATCAGAGCTTCGCATACAAGTTAACTTGGAGTAAAGATACCTGACTTGTAAGCGAGCGGTGACCAAACTGGGTATCGTGATTACATCGTGTAATCAAAGACATTCATACTGGTAAGGGGAGTTTCCTGTACATTGCTCTCTGTCTCGCTCACGTACTGAAGGTAAGCAGTGTCGGTACCATGTCGCTCTACAAACCCTCTGTCTCTACGAGCAGAAAAAGGTTTCGTACAGAATGAGAAGAGAAATTTATTCGCTGTTCTGTCGGAGAAAATGTAATACGTTGCTTTGCTCAACGGTTCAATTAGTAGTAGTATATAGAAGCGAAATTAGAGGGCATTACGCTGAATATACAGGCATAACAGATATTATTGTTATTATTTTTTTTTAATTTGTATTATTATTATTACTATTATTATTATTATTATTATTATTTATCAGCAAGTGTTATAATTCTTATAGACGTGCCTGAATATATAGGCCTACATCTTCCCTTGAAGGAAAAAATAATTACCACGCTATATCTCCATTTTTATTTATTTTTAAATGTTTTGATGACTATTATCAGTTATTTAGCCTACTAGTTATTGATTTAATAATAATAATAATAAGAATGATAATAATAATGGGTAATAAGCTCTGTGGATGTTCAAACAACATGGACTCAAGTCACATTAAGACTTGTCCGGCGCTCTCATCTGTCAGCTAGATAGTGAGAGTCCAGAGAAAGAATGCAACAGTGCTGAGTGAATCCAGAAATGCGTATAGAGTGTTAGTTTTTAGGTAGGTAGGTAGATAGATATGAGTAGATAGATATATACGAGTAGATGGATGGACGGACGGACGGACCGACAGATACTTTATTACTTTGGCATAAATACATTATGCATAGCAACGTCAATAGAAACAGATCATACAAAAGTATTTGCCAAGTTAAAATATTTCGTTAAAGCTATACAAACTATGTTCATATAATTTTCTTCAATTAACGATTTGAATAAATCGTAATTTAAATTTTTAGTTGAACTTGGTAACCTATTGTACAACTTCAGAGACATATAATAAAAATTATTTTGTGTGATCTTGTATCTGCATAAATCAAGTCTTATATCGTTACAACTTCTCGTATGGTATTCGTGAAAATTCAAGTTCAATAGGAAATTATTTATATTCAATTTAATATGTAACAAACACTGCAATACATATAGCGATGGAAGAATGAGAATTTTACAGGATTGAAATAAAGGTTTACAATGTTCTTTTGGTCCAACACCATAAATAATTCTCACTGCTTTCTTCTGTAATTTAAATTATTTAAAGATAAATTATGATTCCCCCACAATAAAATACTATATTGAAGATGACTATGTTGGGAAACCTGAGAGAAAAAGACCTTTGGGGAGACCAAGGCGTATATAGGAGGATGATACTAAAATTGATTTGAGGGAGGGTAGTATATGTTGGTAGGTACTGGATTAATCTTGATCAGGAAAGAAAGGCTGCTGATCCGGACCTGCGTTCTGGCTTTGGTTGGATCCCCCTTTGGTCTCATTGAATGGTTTCTTCCGAGGTTTTCTCCAGCCGTGGGACTGAAGCCGGATGGTCTATGGCGAGTCCTCGGCATCACTTCTTTTCACCCCTTTGATCTGATTACCTGGTTGGTTGTTTCCGTGGTTTTCCCATACCAAAAGGCAATTGCCGGGTAATCTTTTGGCGAATCCTCGGACCTCACCTCATCATTGTAGAAAATTACTAAATTGTAAAACTGTAAAAATTGTAGAATAGGCTATTGTAAAAATTTGTAAAAATTGTAATTGTAATATTGTAAAATTTTGACTTGTTCCACATCTTAAAGCTTCATTGCTCATGTAAGATCTATGGAATAAAATAAATGAATGAATGAATGAATGAGACATATGGAGAACTCATGTGAGGGCGGCAATGAACCTCAGGGTTTTCTGAAAGGCAGTAATTTGTAAGTAAGTTAGTTTAAGCAGCCAATTTTTCTGTTTTACGGTCTTACTAATAAAAACTCTATATACACACGTTTAACTGTCTTGCTCTTATACAATGAGTAGCTCGTTTATAAGTCGTGTGTAAATTCCTTACTAATAATCACTACATACGTCGTGTATAACAGTATAACTGTTACACAGCTACGTCATGGTTTCGTCATTACTTCGTTACGAAAGGTAATAATATCTGAGGTTCTCTGTTGTATCCGGTAGAGAGCTCTAGTGTGGCGTGTTAAGTATCGATAGTACAACTGGCTTTAATCGATTACCACACTATATTTTGGTCAAAGAGTACAAGCTACAGCAATATTATTCTAATAATTCTGTGCTCTTTAAATTGTTCTTCTGTGGTAACAAGGCAATCATCATCATAAAATGACAGTCGATACCAACAGCTGTTAGAGGGGCGGCCATTTTTCTCTATATACAACACTTAAGGGAAGACTCTACTGAAAATCATGAAAATTTTTCCAAATTTTTTTAGCTATTTCACTTATTCAGAATTTATATTTTCATACCCCAAATGGATTCAGCTCAATTCTGATTACAAATATTCGTATGTTTACACTTTTTAAATTAAGGCTGGAAGGGGGCGTGGAATTTGAAGTGCTGTCAAAATTGTTTTCCATCGAAGAATTCTTTTTTAAAATTTCTGATTACAAATCTAGTAACTTTTTTGTTGGCTCCCTGAAGTTACTAGATGAATGTAGCGGAGGAGAATATTAATTTACATAAATATTCATTTTATTTTCAAATCTATTTTTCTGTGTTCATTTTTGTTGATTCAACACAAACTTTCTTATGCCAAATATTAATCAGTCTGAATGAAATTTTTACTGCAAGTATTTATGAGGTAGCTGCATGTTTCTAAGCATTTATTTTGTGAGAAATACTGCATTAGCATTAAGAAAAATATTAATAAAATAAACTAGCAGCATTTCTCACAAAATAAATGCATATAAACATGCAGCTACCTCATAAATACTTGCATTAAAAATGTCATCCAGATTGATTAATATTTGGCATAAGAAAGTTGGTGTTGAATCAACAAAAATGAACACAGAAAAATAGATTTTAAAATAAAATGAATATTTATGTAAATTAATATTCTCTTCCGCTACATTCATCTAGTAACTTCAGGGACCCAACAAAAAGTTACTAGATTTGTAAACAGAAATTTTAAAAAAGAATTTTTCGATGAAAAACAATTTTGACAGCACTTCAAATTCCACGCCCCCTTCCAGCCTTAATTTAAAAAGTGTAAACATACGAGTATTTGTAATCAGAATTGATCTGAATCCATTTGGGGTATGAAAATATAAATTCTGAATAAGTGAAATAGCTAAAAAAATTTGGAAAAATTTTCATGATTTTCAGTGGAGTCTTCCCTTAAACAAGGGGTTTCGTGTATATAACTACTGCAAAGCAATTCCCATTGTATAGTTACAGCCTGTTTATACATCCATCGCTTAGGCATGGTTTATTAGTAAAGTTTTCTGTCTCAACTCTGCATAAGTCTCGTATAAAAACTATACACGGTTTATCAATCCTGAGACTACACTCATTGATACACTGTTTGATTTTGAGTCAATATGTCAGTTAACTGTTGACTGAACTAATGTTCACGCTTGTCACATGTTCGCAATATCGTAGACGCTAGAGCCATAACAATGGATTGTTGAACCTGTTCACTGATTCTGCTAGACCTTATGTAAAGCATCCTGGATTGTATAAACTCAGTAATGAGGAAACATTATGCAGGATCCTGGTACTTATGCCACTGTTATACGCACAGATGCGGTGTTGTGGTCAGTTTGTTGAAAAGAGCCTCTGATATAACGGCGGTCATACATGGGAGTTGTTATCACTAGGGCACCCTCTGCCCCCCCCACCACCTGCCACACACGCAGCCTCCCCCATCACGCACCCTATCTCCGCCAGAATGAGACAATTCTGCTAAACATACGACCTCATAAAAGATGACGGGAAAAAAAATTACGTAACGATGTCGTCCCATCAGCTTTACAGGAGCTGACGACTTTGAAATGAGTTAATAGCGAACCGGGCACACAAATGCGCGCTATCGCGGTGTTAAACACAACAATTATCGTGGTCTGAATCGGGGCTAATGGCTTCAGTGATCGATTATGTGTTACTAAATGGGAACAAAGTGAACATGACACTTCTATTGAAACCGAAAGTTGGGGTTGACTTGCCAAATCCATTCCTTTGTCATTTGGAGGTCAGGAGATCGAGTCTGCTATATGCCTGTTAGATCTTGTTATAGTGTCGTAATGTAAACGAAGGAGCACTTTATGGGGTCACTGTGACGTGCAAATTTATGTAACCTTTGAATGCCTTCTTTGTTTCTACAAAATCATGAAGATTAATTTTGTTAAAGTGTAAAAACAAGTAAAAGGAAAACTTAAAAAAATAGTGTTCAGCACAAATAGTAAGACAAGAAACGAAAAAAGTTATTGCTTATTAATTAAGACGACACTCCACTAAAAATCACGACTTTTTCCCAATTATCTTCTTCTCAACCAAATTCCGAGAGCATGTTTACTGTGTAAAAGGTTTAACAAAATCCAAATATTGAATTCCCAAATGGTTTTGGCTTTTTATTTTTTATTTTTTCTATTTTTTAATAAATATTTTCAATTTTTCAAATAAATATTTTCAAGCTCAAGTTTTTATATTAATTACATCACAATCTAGTATATACATTCACGAAGCTCAATACGTAGTAAATATGCATCTATAGATAGTTGCTAACCACTAGGATCGCTAATATCGCCTCATTACAGACAATGCGAAATACAACCGGCACAGTCTATTCTTACTAGCACCCTCACAACTCAAGCGTCGTGATTATATATACTAGACTGTGATAATACCTTAATTTTGGAACTATTAAACGACAATTCAAGAAACTGTAAACAGTAATGAAATAAATATCTTATTTTTGGAACTAAAAAGGATTGCTCAAGAAACTATATAAGCAATAGTAGAGTCTAAAACCAAATATCTTATTTTTGGGACTATTAAACGACAACTCAAACTATAAGCAGTAATAGCCCAAATATGTTAATTTTGGAGCTATTAAACTACAATTCAGGAAACTATAAAGTGTAATGAACAAAATATCTTACTTTTGAAACTAATAAACGACAGCGAAAAAAACTGTAATAAGTAATAAGCCAGATATCTTAATTTTGGAGCTGTTAAACTACAATTCAAGAAACTATAAACAGTAATGAACAAAATATCTTACTTTTGGAACTAATAAACGACAGCGAAAAAAACTGTAAGCAGTAATAAGCCAGATATCTTAATTTTGGAGCTATTACACTACAATTCAGGAAACTATAAACAGTAATGAACAAAATATCTTACTTTTGGAACTAATAAACAATAGCGAAAAAACTGAAATATCTTACTTTTGGAACTAATAAACGACAGCGAAAAAAACTGTAAGCAGTAATAAGCCAGATATCTTAATTTTGGAGTTATTAAACTACAATTCAGGAAACTATAAACAGTAATGAACAAAATATCTTACTTTTGGAACTAATAAACGACAGCGAAAAAAACTGTAAGCAGTAATAAGCCAGATATCTTAATTTTGAAGTTATTAAACTACAATTCAAGAAACTATAAACAGTAAATTTTGGAACGAAATATCTTACTTTTGGAACTAATAAACGACAGCGAAAAAAAGCTATAATTTTGCAGTAATAAGCCAGATATCTTAATTTTGAAGTTATTAAACTACAATTCAAGAAACTATAAACAGTAATGAACAAAATATCTTACTTTTGGAACTAATAAACGACAGCGAAAAAACTATAAGCAGTAATAAGCCAGATATCTTAATTTTGAAGTTATTAAACTACAATTCAAGAAACTATAAACAGTAATGAACGAAATATCTTACTTTTGGAACTAATAAACGACAGCGAAAAAAACTCTAAGCAGTAATAAGAAACCAGATATCTTAATTTTGGAGTTATTACACAGATATCTTAATTTTGGAGTTATTACACTACAATTCAGGAAACTATAAACAGTAATGAACAAAATATCTTACTTTTGGAACTAATAAACAATAGCGAAAAAACTGTAATAAGTAATAAGGCAGATATCTTAATTTTGGAGCTACTAAACTACAATTCAGGAAACTATAAACAGTAATGAACAAAATATCTTACTTTTGGAACTAATAAACGATAGCGAAAAAAACTGTAAGCAGTAATAAGGCATATATCTTAATTTTGGAGCTACTAAACTACAATTCAGGAAACTATAAACAGTAATGAACAAAATATCTTACTTTTGGAACTAATAAACGATAGCGAAAAAAACTGTAAGCAGTAATAAGCCAGATATCTTAATTTTGGAGCTACTTCAAACTAATGAACAAAATTCAGGAAACTATAAACAGTAATGAACAAAATATCTTAATTTTGGAGCTATTAAACTTTTCAGGAAACTATAAACAGTAATGAACAAAATATCTTACTAAAAAAAAGCTAATAAGTATATCTTTCAGGAAACTATAAACAGTAATGAACAAAATTTCTTACTTTTGGAACTAATAAACGCCAAAAAAACTTTAAGCAGTAAAAAAATGAACAAAATATAAATAAACGCCAAAAAAAACTATAAGCAGTAATAAGCTTAAACTTTTGGAGCTATTAAACTAAATTCATGAAACACTAAATTCTAAAACAGTAATGAACAAAATATCTTACTTTTGAACTAATAAACAAATAAAATTTCTTATTTTGAAAAAAAACTGTTTAAGCAGTAATAAGCCAGATATCTTAATTTTGGAGCTATTAAACTACAATTCAGGAAACTATAAACAGTAATGAACAAAATATCTTAATTTTGGAGCTTTTTCATGAACTAATAAACAAAATAGCTTATTTTGAAAAAACGCCTGAAAAAACTAAGCAGTAATAAGCCAGATATCTTAATTTTGGAGCTACTAAACTACAATTCAGGAAACTATAAACAGTAATGAACAAAATATCTAACTTTTGGAACTAATAAACGATAGCGAAAAAAACTGTAAGCAGTAATAAGCCAGATATCTTAATTTTGAAGTTATTAAACTAAATTCATGAAACTATAAACAGTAATGAACAAAATTTCTTATTTTGAAACTAATAAACGCCACGAAAAAAACTTTAAGCTGTAATAAGCCAGATATCTTAATTTTGGAGCTATTACACTACAATTCAAGAAACTGTGAATAGTAATAAATGAAATATCTTAAATATGGGACCAATAAACTATAGCTCAAGAAACTGTAAGCAATAGTAAGCCAATATTATCAAAATTTTGGGACTAGTAAACGACAGCTCAAACTACAACTTGTAATAAGGAAGAGATCTTATATTTATGGGTGTTAAATGACAGTGATATAAACTGTAAACAATAATAAGCCAAATACCTTACTGTAGCAGCTATTGAAGAATTCTTCAAGAAAATATGCAGAAATATATCGTGGGCAACAACTTGATGAAGGGTTTGAATTGTTATGAAACACGTAGAACTTGAAGAGGACCAGGAGTACTCTGTGAATATCAATTCACATCAAGGTCTTTATCAACCTAAACTACCTGATAGATATAAAATAGCATGGAAATCCCTTTGGCTAATATTGTTTTATAGTTCTGCATCTGTAACATTCTCATGATTTATAATGTTAACAATCACTTTGTGCGAACAAAATAATTAATGTGCATGAATTTGTGTTACTTAAGACTAGCGTGAATGTTTTGACTTTCGCTGCACTTACATAGAACAGAACTCCTGTACCATTACACGACACGACAGAACACTCAGTGGCAAATGGAATGCATCCCAAATCTCAATCCATTGGACATGTGCGGGATGTTTGGACGGGATGCGGTCGGCTACCACATACTCCTGTCACCACACCCCCTGCTGCAGGTATTGTCACCTACATTAAGAGAAGAGTTCGGCTTGATCAGCCCACAAGTATCCCAGAATCTTGTGGAATGCAAAGCGATTAGCTCTGGCCTGGTTCACTGCGTTGGAATCCCGACTGTGTTGCAGACAGTTTTCTGCATCTGCTGACAAAGCGGACTTCTTTTGATGGACGTTTGTCTCTGGGCAAAGTTAGCAGAATGACAGATTAACTGATCTTCCAGAGTCACCACATTTTACATACATTTGTTATAATTTTTAATGAACTTAAAAATTTAAAATTAATTGAAATATGAAGATAAGAATGTAATTTTTTTACAATTACGAATACTGTGACGGATATTCTACAATGTTAGTATTGATAGAGAACATCGTGAATTCAACATTGAAACACATCTGGCAATTGTTGGTTTTAAAAAAGCTTTAGATGGGGTGAATAGGAACTTGTTATAGCATACATATTGGCGAAAAATGACATCCCATAATAGATAATCTACAAATTTATACTTACTTACTTACTGGCTTTTAAGGAACCCGGAAGTTCACTGCCGCCCTCACATAAGCCCACTATCGGTCCCTATCCTGTGCAAGATTAATCCAGTCTCTATCACCATATCCCACCCCTAAAATCTATTTTAAAATTATCCTCCCATCTATATCTCGGCCTCCCCAAAAGGTCTTTTTCCCTCACATTTCCAAATAACACCCTTTGCTGTGGTCGTGCCAAAGAATCAGTCCCATTCTGAGGCTTATTGTAAGGATTCGTAACAAGCTGTTTTTTTACGGTGGTGAGTTGTTAGCCCTTCGCCCAAACCCGTAGCTGGACAACCACCCCTTATCGGCTGTCCACGACTGCTTACTCAAAATATTCGCAGCTACCCTCTATAGGCCGTCTCCTCTATCAGCAACCTCAGAAAGCGCCATGCCGCGGTGAAGCCTATTTAATAATAATAATAATAATAATAATAATAATAATAATAATAATAATAATAATACTTACTTACTTACAAATGGCTTTTAAGGAACCCGAAGGTTCATTGCCGCCCTCACATAAGCCCGCCATTGGTCCCTATCCTGTGCAAGATTAATCCAGTCACTATCATCATATCCCACCTCCCTCATATCCATTTTAATATTATCTTCCCATCTACGTCTCGGCCTCCCTAGAGGTCTTTTTCCCTCCGGCCTCCCAACTAACACTCTATATGCATTTCTGGATTCGCCCATACGTCCTACCTGCCCTGCCCATCTCAAACGTCTGGATTTTAAGTTCCTAATTATGTCAGGTGAAGAATACAATGCGTGCAGTTCTGTGTTGTGTAACTTTCTCCATTCTCCTGTAACTTCATCCCTCTTAGCCCCAAATATTTTCCTAAGCATCTTATTCTCAAACACCCTTAACCTATGTTCCTCTCTCAAAGTGAGAGTCCAAGTTTCACAACCATAAAGAACAACCTGTGATATAGCTGTTTTATAAATTCTAACTTTCAGATTTTTGGAGAGCAGACTGGATGATAAGAGCTTCTCAACCGAATAATAACACGCATTTCCCATATTTATTCTGCGTTTAATTTCCTCCCGAGTGTCATTTATATTTGTTACTGTTGCTCCAAGATATTTGAATTTTTCTACCTCTTCGAAGGATAAATCTCCAATTTTTATATTTCCATTTCGTACAATATTCTGGTCACGAGACATAATCATATACTTTGTCTTTTCGGATTTACTTCCAAACCAATCGCTTTACTTGCTTCAAGTAAAATTTCCGTGTTTCCCCTAATCGTTTGTGTATTTTCTCTAACATAATAATAATAATAATAATAATAATAATAATAATAATAATAATAATAATAATAATCACTATCATCTTCTTCTTCATAAGAAAGATTGGAGAATGCTGGGTTTGCAGTGGAAGATCTGCCCTAGGACAGAACACTATGAATAATAATAATAATAATAATAATAATAATAATAATAATAATAATAATAATAATAATAATAATAATAGTTTTAATTGCATTCTTTGCATCATAATACCATTCATTATATTTTACTGACATCACTTATTTAAATATTAAAATTCAAATAGAGTTACACTGTCATATCAGAAACAGATTAATAGAATCAATAAAGTAATGTTACTATATATATATATATATATATATATATATATATATATTGTAAAATTACATATTCAAATGTGTAAAAAAATTGTTTATTAAAACAAATATGGCTTATAAATGTAATACGCGTGATTACTGGTGCCACAAGTTATGGCGCGAGCAGTGAAGGGTTAAACTCATTTTTCTCTGCTTCGGATTTTTGTAAATTTTCCTTTCCGAAAAAAAAAATGCCGTTCTTCATACAAATTTTGTAGTGTGTTCATAATTTAGTGGATGTTGTTGAATATGTGCTTAAAGTCTGTGTGATGTATCTTGTCTCACTGTGAAAAGAGAGAGAAAGGAGATATGTCTTACTTCGTCTGTATTGTTATGGCGATTGGGGAGTGGAGCGATGCCGTCCATCTATCCAGTGGCGGAAGGGACTAGTTGATACATTCTGGAGCACAAAATAAAATAACAAAATATCTCTCTTCGCACTGTGTAGTTCCGTTACTGAGCCTGTCTTTCAAGAAACTTAGTTCCGGCAGCCTGTACAATATCAAGATTTTGAAAGGAATCCTGAAAATTTACAACCTCATTTGAAGGGACTTGGTTTTATTGCTACTGAGACAAGATAAACCTTACCAGGTATAATAATATTTGCTACCAAAACTTCCTTTTGGTCTCGTACATTTTGTAATTAAATTTTTCATTTACGATACTTCTATTTTTTTTTTTTTGGAAATTTTATACTCGACTGACTGAATTTTTTTTTTTTTTTTTTTTTTTTTTTTTAAATTAAATGTAAACTTTTGACAGCAAATTTTATTTCTCAGAATTTGAGGCAAGAATTTTGAAATTTTGGGGAAGAGCAGGTATTTTTCAAAATGTCATTTAATTTTTTTTTAATATTAATAATCTATAAATTTCTAAACCAAATTAGACGAAATATTGTACAGAGATTATTTATATATAGAATGATAACTATACTAATTCTCAGATCTCTAGTTTGAACAGTTCAGAGAATATAAATTCCACCTCGTGAATCCTTAATTTCAGCTCGACGTAAAAGCCTTTACAGAACACGTGAATCGCCAGCCAAAAGATGGATGTGGAGTGGGCCATTAGCTCCAAGGGGCATCCCATCTCAGTCTTTAAGGATGTAGGAACAAATGAGGTTCAATTCTCTTCTTTATCTAAAATTCAATTACCTGAACCTTAGCACTTAACAGAGACCAGTCTTGGAGTCGCGGCTACCATTAACTTAAGATCAGTCGCGTGAGGAAATTTTTAAGTAAACGCCAGGCGAAAAGTGCGCAACAAAGAGGGCTCCATTTTAAACAAGATAGATGATTGCACTGTCCGCATAACAACTTAGGTGCCGGTACTTTGCTTTCTAGGTGTAGTTTGTAGTCTATTTATCATTAATACACGTCGGATGTTAAGGCACTATAAATGGACTTTACGCTCGCAAAGAGAAATTGAGCATTAGAAAAAGGCAATAGGAAAAAAAACAATAACTAATGTATTATTCTGGGCATGGCACTATTACACGTGGTTAAACGGCATATGTAGCAAGTATGAAGTAGGTATAAAATTCACTTCGTGCACAGATTTTCGCTTTAACGATAAATGCGAGAATTTGTGGATTAAAGAGGAAAGGCGATATTTTAATACTAATATATAATGGTAGGGTTGCCGGGCAAGGCATAGTTGCGCCCCACGGTCAGATAAAAAAGGGTCCCTGTTTTGTGGGCATAGTTGCGCCCCGTTCCCTTCAGGTAGAGAAAAAGACACTACGGAAACTCAAGCCTCGTAATCAACCAACCTTATTGATTTCTTATTCGATTTAATATTCATTATCGATACCGTTAAAATGAACACCATGAAGTTGGCAGTATTTTATTAACTGTTTTTCTACTATTTAGCCAGTGATTATCGATAGCTTACCGTTAAAATGAACACCATAAATTTGGCAGTACTTTATTAACTGTTTTTTTACTGTTTATGCAGTGATTATCGATAGCATGCCGTTAAAATGAACACCATGAAGTTGGCAGTATTTTATTAACTGTTTTTCTACTATTTATGCAGTGATTATCGATAGCATGCCGTTAAAATGAACACCATGAAGTTGGCAGTACTTTATTAACTGTTTTTCTACTGTTTATGCAGTGATTATCCATAGCTTACCGTTAAAATGAACACCATGAAGTTGGCAGTACTTTATTAACTGTTTTTTTTTACTGTTTATGCAGTTATTATTAATAGTCTACCGTTAAAATGAACACCATGAAGTTGGCAGTACTTTATTATGAATTATAATTTATTTATAATTTATTTAATCTGACAGGATTAAGGCCATAAGGCCTTCTCTTCCATCCTACCAGATAGCACATATAAATACAAAAAGAAATACAAACACTGATGAAAATGATACAAATTAAGTTAAAGCCCTATAGAGGGTCAACAGAGTCAAAAGTACATTATAGTGCTCTCATCGAGCTAATACAACGAAAAGAAAGAAAACAGATATAGCAATGATGATATTGATAACTGACAATAATAATATTAATAATAATAATAATAATAATAATAATAATAATAATAATAATAATAGTAGCAATAGTAATAATAATACTAATAATAATAATAATAATAATAATAATAATAATAATAATAATAATAATAATAAATACATTACATATTAATTTTCAATTTTACAACAGCATAGTTACAATATTTACTATATGTCATGGGTTAAGGTGAAGTTGCGCAACCTGACATGTGTTCAACAAACAATTCCACGAACTAGAATGTGATTTTTAATTTAAATTTGAATTTTGATATTATCCGACAGTCTCTGACGTGGTCAGGGAGAGAATTCAGAGGCGTGGAATAGATATGCTGAAAGATGATGAGTAGAAGGATGTTCTGTGCAGAGGAATAGAGAGAAGGTACATGTTCCGGGTTCGAGGTAGTGAAAGGTAAACAAAACGAGATGCTAGGTAAGAGGGTGTGGAGGTGTGGATGATTTTAAATAGTAATAAGAGAGTTGAAGAATCTTCTTTCTTTAAGTGGACTCCAAGACAACAATTCTAGTGACGGTGTTACATGATCGAATTTTCTAATGTTACAAACGAAACGAACGCAGATATTGTGAACACGCTGTAGTCTATGGGCAAGATCAGTATTTAGATTCGTGAATAAAGAATCGCAATAATCGAAGTGGGGCATCACTAAAGTTTGGATCAAGTTCTTTTTAAGGCTGAGAGGTAAAACATTGGTTAAGTGTTTGAGGGAATGAATTATGGAAAAAGTTTTCTTACATATGTAGGTCACATGACTTTGAAAATTTAAATTTGAATCTAAATATACCCCTAAATTTTTTACTGTCTTACTATATGTAATTGTAGTATTATTTATTTTTGTATTTGATACAGTGGCTAGATCTATTTTGTTTAATGCTCGTTGGTGGCCCATTATTATAGCTTGTGATTTGTCTGGGTTTAGTCTGAGTCCAAATTTTTGCGCCCATTGAGCTACAGATGCTAGATCTTCATTAATTCTGGTCACAGAGTCATTGATTGTACAAGTTCGGGAATGAATATAAAGTTGTAAGTCGTCAGCGTATAGGTGGTGTTTTGAATATTTTAAGATCTTTGTTACGTCGTTTATATAAAGCGTAAAAGTAATGGCCCAAGAACCGAGCCCTGAGGGATTCCGGCCTTGACGGTACGCCAATTGGAAGAATGACCACCGGCTGATACACATTGTTGGCGTTCGCGAAGGTAGGAATCGAACCAAGCAACGGCACTGTTAGAAAGATTGTAGTTTTTAGTTTGCATAAAAGGAGATCCGTGTCAACTGTGTCGAAAGCTTTGCTGAAGTCTAGTAATGTCAGTAGTGTTAATTCTCCTCTGTCGCTGGCTTCTCGAGTGTCTTCAATCACTTTTAAAAGGGCAGTAGTAGTATTATGTCCTGCACGGAAACCAGATTGGTAGTCGTCAAGTAAGCAATGCTCATTGAGGTAGTCAGTCAGTTGCTTATGTACTACGCGCTCCAGTGCTTTTGACAGAGCTGGTAAGATGCTAATTGGTCTGTAGTCGTTTGGGGACTCAGGAATTTTATTTTTCGGGATAGGTCTAATGAGAGCTTGTTTCCAAAGTCGAGGATATGTAGAGGTTATGAGTGAGGCGTTAAAAATGTGGGTCAAGGTTGGTAGTATTACGTCAATAATTTTCTGGAGCAGTTTTATTCCAATCCGATCTGATCCTTCAGCTTTGGTCGAAATACGCTTTATTGCCTTCTTTACGTCATCATGTGAAAGGTACAGAAAGTGAAACTTTTCCCTCTCTGGTAGGGTAATACTGTTTAGTTCGTCAATTGTATGTTGTTTTGTTGTTTCGTTCACGCCCGTTGTTTGTGTCAAAACAAAGTGGTCATTCAGTTCGTCCACTGTGAATGGTGTCCCGTTTACCTGAGTCTTGCTGCGCCCTAAGCCTATTGTTCGTAAGTTCTTCCACAGGTCGGCTGAATCTGAGTCCGGTGTTATAAGTTCATGGAAAAACCTCAGTTTTGCATTTCTTATTGCCTGAGTCGTTTTGTTTCGTAACTGTCTATAATGTTGAAGATTTACGTCAGTTTTATCATGTCTGTACTTACGATGTGCCACGTCTCTAGAAGTCATTAGGGTCTTGATTTCAGTAGTCATCCAGGGAGCAGGAGCTCTCTTAACACGTCTCGTCTGAATGGGCGCGTGATTGTCGAATAACGATAATATATAATCATTAAGTCGGTCAATTTTTTCGTCTACTGTCCGTAATGTCCAGATAGTATGCCACGGTACTTTCAGCGCGTCTGCAGTTAATGCTGTATCGTCAACACGTTTTAAGTCACGGAATGTTACGGTTTTGTGCGCTGGCTTGGGACATTTGAGAGAATATGTGAGATAGATTATATCGTGACCTGATATGCCTGAAGCTGCACACTGACCATGATTTAATACACAGTCAGGATTATTTGTAGTTATAACGTCAAGTAGAGTTTCACTATGCTGAGTGTGATGTGTCGGTTTGAGGGGAAGTACAGTCATATTACACGATTGGAAAACTGTCAGTAGTTGTCTAGTAGAATAGTCTTCAGTTGCAATTAGATTTGTATTTAGGTCACCCATCATTACAACGTGTTCATAATTAGGAAGAACGTTGACTAAAGCTGCTTCAATAGAAGCGATGTCATTTATGCTGGGCGGTTGATAGATAACACAAACAAGACATTTAGAGAAAGATAAATTGATTTCTACGAATAACATTTCAGCGTGAGCAGTAGGTTCACTAGGGGAAGCATAAATAGTTTTGGGGTTTAGGTCTGACCTAACGTAAGCTGCAACGCCGCCTCCTCGCCTATGTAAGCGGTCGTTACGAATTAACGTGTACCCATTCAGATGAACAATAGCATTAGTTAATGACGGTTTTAGCCAGGATTCAGATATTAATATGACATGAGTATTCAAAGGTGTAAATATTGCGTGAATTTCATCGATGTGAGAAACTAAGCTTTGAGTATTAACGTGAGCAATTTTAAGAGAAAGAGGATATTCAGAGAAAGCTGTTTTTATGACATACAGAGCTTCAGGGGTGCAGGTTGGGTCTATGGTAGAGAGGGGGACAGGGCAAGAGGAGTAGAATGGGACAGGGTCATTGTCTTCTTCCTTGTCAGAGTCTGTCGGATTTCTATTGTTATGTGCTAATGTTGCCAACTTAACGACTATTCACTTGTCTCAATGCTGAAGTTTACAGGCGTAAATTCTAAAAGTACGAAATTATAACTGATTATATGACTAAACTAGATACTGGTAAAGTAGGTATAATAGGACGATATTGCAGTTAATACAGAATTAATACTAAATTAATTATATACTAATGAACAAATGTTAGGGGTGCAGAAAAATTGCAGTGAAATATAATAATAACACTAAGTTAATTATGTACTAATAAACAAATTAATATGGAGAATAAACTAGTATCTAAATACAGCGTTAGACTTGTGATTTGCACTTACATCTACTGTATGTCCGAAGATCTGCTGATAATCCTCTTTTCATGTTCATTTTTCACAAAAATATTGCCGTCCACAGTCCACACATTGTTCAGTCCATATTTTGATATACACTCGCCCAGTAACTTATGCCGTCTCTGTGTTAAATCTTCTCGAATCGTTTTTCCGGAATTTTTCAATTTTCTTTTATTTTGGAACATCTCTCTTCGCTTTTTATAGCTCACAAACTTCACTATCACTGCCCGTGGCCTCTCACCCTTCTTCCCTACGCGGTGGCTTCTGTCGATGTCCCGTGGCTCCAGTTCGACGCCGATTTGAGCTGCAATGTTGATGGCGATAATGTCTGTATCCTCGTGCTCTGACTCTGGTACTCCGAATATCCTTAAGCACTGGCGTCGCTGATATTGTTCCAGGCTGTCTGTTTTTTCTTCAAGTTTCTCCTCCAATTCTATAATTTTCTTCTCTTTCTCGATCAGGGCCGTTTCCAGTCTCTGGATCACCTCCGTGTTTCTATCCAGCGCGGCTTTCAGTTCGTCCAGTAGGGAGTCCCTGAGAAGGTTGGCAAGCTGCTGTAACATGGCAGGATCTTTCCAAGCATCCAGCATGCTTCTTTTTACACAATCATCTACATCCTCTTCCTGGCTGCGGTTTCTCCTGCCCATTCTTACTAATAATACTTCCAATTCCACAATCAATAACTACAACTAATATTTTCTACCTGCAACGTCTTTACACCTTCGGAAATTGTGCAAGTTCACGAGCCGTCGTTGTCGTTACACGTAGCTATCCGCCATCTTTGTATCTTAACTGTTTTTCTACTGTTTATGCAGTGATTATCCATAGTCTACCGTTAAAATGAACACCATGAAGTTGGCAGTACTTTATTAACTGTTTTTCTACTGTTTATGCAGTGATTATCAATAGTCTACCGTTAAAATGAACACCATGAAGTTGGCAGTACTTTATTAACTGTTTTTTCACTGTTTATGCAGTGATTATCAATAGTCTACCGTTAAAATGAACACCATGAAGTTGGCAGTACTTTATTAACTGTTTTTCTAACAACCGGACGAAATAGGACACAGAAGTAGGGTTGCCAATTCTAAATACAGTGCGATCAGTTTTGCTTTCCACCGGAGTGTTTTGCCTATCGGCGAGCGCGCTCCTCTTGTTAGCCGGTTAGCCAGTTAGCCGGATCTCTGTGATAGCGGGCGGGTAAAACAATAAAACAAACCATCCATACAGCAATACATAAACAATTTAAGAGCCTCATTACTTACTAAATTATGAAATGAGGTGTTGAAACTGCCCGCCTTCATTCTCCACACATTTTTGGTATCTCTTTAGGAAATTATTCATAACTTGCTGTAGTTAATTTTGAGAAATCCGGACAATTTCCTGACGAATACTATCTTTGAGTTCTTGTATGGTGCAATAATTTAGTATCGACCACCTCTGTGGTGTAGGGGTCAGCATGCTGGTCTATTACGCAGAGGGCCCGGGTTCGATTCCCGGTCGTGTTGAATTTCCTGGTTGGGGTTTTTCAGGGTTTTTCCTCAACCGTAAGGCAAATGCCAGGAAATTCGGGCCACAAGAGCCCTGTATATCACCGGCCTCATTCATCACCGATATCATATTCATAAGAAATCAGTAATACATATATATAGAGTCGCAATCTAATTCACAACAATAGAACCAGTCTCAACAATACTACACAGGCCTTCGGATTTCAACCAAAGATTAACTCGCGATATGACCAAAGATGTTAAAGCGAGTATAAATAATAACAGCGAGAAAAAAAAATTAGCATCTTTTTTTCACACATCCATGAGAAAGTCCCACTTGTGCAAGACAACGAAGACATTTTTTAGAAGAATTTTCTAAATTATTACTAATGTCATGTAATCTTGCTTCGATGAGAAACATTTGTTTTGTCTTAAATATGGAAACTTTTGGCAATTAAATGAATTAGAATGGTTATCATGTATTGCATTTTAGGAGAGAAATTAATTTTTAAATTTTAAAGGTATTTATTAGGTTCTTTTCATTGATACACGTTTTTTTTTTAGAAACTACCAAACTTAGGATTATGACATTTTCAGGGCATATTAATACATAAGGGCTATTCCATCTCAAATCGACCGAAATATAGAGAAAATTGACCTTGCAATTTTTAAATACAATGACACTTTTTCTGTCCGTTGACAACTGTGATGCAATGGTTTGTGCAAAGTTTGAGGCATCAGAACTTCATAGTGTTTAAATTTAAAAATATTTAAATTTATCGTATTTTCATAAAATTAGCAACTTTAAACTGTTGTGGCTCCGAAACCCTTTCACCCAGTGATCAAAATCATGGTTTATTTTGATGCTGAGAAGTTAAAGTTTATATTGACATGTAAACAGTTTTTCTTACTTTTTTATGGAAATGGAGAAATTTAGATTTTTCTTCATTAAGACGCCTTTGCCCACGAAAAAATATTTTTAAAATATATGGTTAGATTCCGCATTGAAAGTACAAATAAACACATATTTTTTACTGGTGCACTGTTGATAAGATAGTATTGAAAATATCAAATAAAGAAAATAAATAGTACGCGCGTGAACTAACCAGCTGACTGTGAGGAGGGAGCTAGCGTAGGCAAGCAAGGCCAGAAGATAAAAACACGTTATGTTTCGTCTAGTAGCGCATAGTTGGACTAGCTTTATCACAAGTTTTCGTAAACACAGGAGTAAAGTGACGCCCAATGCTCGCTTATCTCCATCTCTCGGCCAATTCGTGCGGTACTGCGCCGTTCAAGTCTAGGCGTGTGAATATAATTTATTTAATACCCTTGAAACGTATTGCCGAGCCACTAAGCAAACAATGCGTAGTCCCTCTTAATAATGCAGGTTTTTTCTCAATATTTTTTACATTTTTACAAATGGGCAAAAAGCCTAAAAGTAAGTAAAATCAGATTATCTGTCTCTCTGTATACAATAAAAATAAGGAATACTTCTTAACATAATCCACCAAATGTCGGCTTCAAAATGAGCTCCCGTTCAATGTTTTGCAGTAAACGGTTCCAGAGTTCTGAGCGATGAAAGAGGCTTGTTTTTGTAAAATACGCAAAATTTGTCGCTCAATAGTACGAAAACCATTTGACTTTCGATAGTATATTTTTGAAAATGCACTCTCCTCAGCACCTTGTATAAATAGGGAAAAAATTAGAGTATTAAAAAAATGCGAGGTTTTTTACTGATCGATTTCATATGGAATAGCCCATAAGTATCGATTTATTCGTTCCATCTGCTTTTCAATGAGGATGACCCCTACGATTCAGAAGATTATACACCGACAAATAAAAGTTAATTTTACACAAATTCAAAAAGCTGCAATCATTTGGATCAAATCTACAGCAATCAGATATAAGAAAAGTTTGTATAATTTTTCATGCACCATAATAATTATCTTCCCTTAATGTGGTTTGAACCCACGATATTTCTAGTATAGAGGGAAGCAAGTCACCCTCTACTCTAGGGAGAGCAACTTTTTCACAGCATGTTTGTCAGGTTTTTTTTTTAGAAATCCTGTTTATCTTTCCTTTTTACGAGACCAATATAAATCTCTTTCCAGGAAATCCGACTTAGAGATTCGAACCCCCATAATCTGAGATGCAAAACAGGAAAGTGAACTACATAGCTTCCTAGGTAAATAGCAAGAGTTACTTCCTTTGCGTCGAGTTCGAGGCAGGAGTAGTGGGA
The DNA here is from genome assembly GCA_025594305.2 of Periplaneta americana. Classification (NCBI taxonomy): domain Eukaryota; kingdom Metazoa; phylum Arthropoda; class Insecta; order Blattodea; family Blattidae; genus Periplaneta; species Periplaneta americana. The sequence goes on from JAJSOF020000023.1 coordinate 39,834,021, forward strand.
AGGTAGTGGGGTGGTATCTGTGTTTTTATTGAAGGCATCGCTGTGTTCCCTGCTTTGAGTATTCACTTCTGCAAGTTTATATCTTCCACCAGGACATACAAATGAAACGCGGGAAGCAATCTCGTTCTCTGCAAATCTTTCTCTTGAGGCTTGATATTTATTTCCCTGTTTCTTGTGGCTTAAGCGACATAAGAAGTCGAGTATTCGTAAATACACTCTCGGAATACATTAACCTCAATTCCAAGGTGGATCCAAACATACGAATGGAATTTGTGTTACATATTGGAGTGTCCTCGGTTTCTGAAACGCAGAACAAAAGTGAAGTTAACATTCTGTTCTACACGTTTTTATTATAGCCCATTTATCTGGCTTGACGACCGACATACATACACGTAAATTCATTACCTTAACTTTCAGCTGCTGAGACTTGAAACTGCTGGCTTCGTACAAGCCAGTGTAATATATCGCTACTTGCTTACCTCTTTCGTATGATAACAAAAGAAGAACTGTAAAAATATAGTGTATTTTCTTAAAATACCAACATTTCATAAACTATAACGCAACCTTAAGCAGTGTATCGTACATTATTTTATAAGCAAGTAAAAAATATTGAACACTGTCTGAAGCGTCCACACCTGTGGAGTAACGGTTAGCGCGTCTGGCCGAGAAACCAGCTGGCCCGGGTTAGATTTTCGTTCGGGTCAAGTTACCTGGTTGAGGTTTTTTCCGGGGTTTTCCCTCAACCCAATATGAGCAAATTATGGATAACTTTCGGTGCTGAACCTCGGACTCATTTCACCGGCATTATCACCTTCATCTCATTCAGACGCTAAATAACCTAAGATGTTGATAAAGTGTATAAAAACCTACTTGTCTGAAGCTTTCTTGTTATTTTGTGGTGAAACTTTATACATAAAATTATATGGGATTAAGAAATATATATCTTAACTTGCTTTAAAACACACCATGATCACAAAATATATAGATGGTTTCCTTTAACGTATCGATTTTTTAAAAGTGACTTTTTTGCTGTAATTAGTGTAATGAGTTAAAATTTAAGGTAGGCCTATATATCGACTCTAAGGATAAAAATCAACATTTTTTCCTTAATGTCGTTCAAACTTGATGACATGATTCTTGGGTGTAAACTAAGAAATTTATATAATCCAAACTTGAATATCGAATTTGGGGTCCCAAAGAAAAATTTCATTTAGAAAGAAATTAATACAATTTTGGATTGACCTAACTCCATTAGAAATTGATCTAGAGTTAGCGGTCCTCAGCGCATAGGGCACCCTGGGGCTAGCGTCTCTTACCCGCGAAAAACACAGTGCACCATGGTGCACTCGTAGCTGCTAGAGGGTATGCTCTCTACCTCTTTCCGCTGCACGACGGTGCACAGGACGGCACCGCTTGCCCTTTGCACATTTCAGCGCGTGCTGACGACCACTGATCTAGGTTGAAACTGCTTTCGCCAAAGTTATCTCCTACATATGCAAAATGTTATATACTAAAATTATTTATCTTGAACCATTCAGAAGATATTCCACATTATTAAAGAGAGTAATTCATGAGGAAAGGTAAAAAATTTATGATACGATACTTAAGTCATTTTGCGTGAAAAAGTTCATATGAACATAGGTCCGTTTTCGAACGATGGCGGAGCTAAATGCTTTTTTTTTTTTTGGTAAAACATCTCGCCCATGTGAATCAGATGTTACCATATGCTGCTGACGTGAGAACGTGAGCCAAGGTCACCGATCGCAATGAATGACGTAACATTGGAATCGACATTGTGAGCAATGTGAAGCAAGTGAAGTTCATTAACCTCACAAACCGGGTGGTGGGGCATTACAAATGTCCAATTGCCTGCCCTTGTCTGATGTAATGTCACAGAACTCGCACATAATACAAATGCAGTATCATTTCTCAGTTCACAGCAGTTCAGTCAGCTACCTAGAGTACAGTAGTTATACAGGTACAGTTATCGGAAGTGTTAAGTTGTGTTTTTCAAGATGCCTTATAAATTTTCGACTGCAGAAAACGCCGATATTGTGTATGTTTATGGTTTGTGCAATGGAAGTTTCTTGCGTGCCGTCGCTGAATATGAACGACACTTTCCGAATAGAAAGGTACCACATCGAAGAGAATTTACTGTCTATGGGGTTGGATGAAAGACTTGGTATACCAAAGGAAGGTGGAAACGAGAGAAGCGCTAATCGACTGTATTTTGGGTGCTGCACGGCGCATAAAGAACAGCCACGAGCAACGATCGCAATTCACGCCCGAGCGCAACAGTGCATTGAAGCAGAAGTAGGTACCTTTAAAAATGTGCGGAAACATCGATCCCGACATCTAGAATATTAGGTATGTATGCATATGTGAATATAAACTTTAAATTTGCCCTTTATCTGTCTCTAAATGCGAGTTAGTGTAATGGAATCCTATAAGTTTTTGTGAAATCAAAGAGCCATATCTCTGTAACCGTTCGAAAATGGACCCATATCCATATGAACTTTTTGACTCAGAATGACTTCAGAATTCACATCCTAAATTTTTTACCTTTCCTCGTGAATGGCCTTATATAAGCATTAGGAAAAAATATATTATGTTCAAGAGAGGATGAACGCTTTGATCGTTAGATGTAATAATGAGTACCGCAACGGCAAAACGCTGCCAGATTAACCTGAATATTGTGGACATCCCTCATTTGTTTACAAATACTACTAGAGCCATCCACTGTTAACTACTAAAACTAAAATAGATTTATCAAGTAATTCTTAGTTCATTGATATTTAGATTATGGTGTTCGTCATTGATTTGTAGAAACAATTGCGAAGCACAAACGATAATACAAAAGTGACAATATGAAATTGACAATACACTAGCGATAGATGGCTCTGATTGGTTGAAATTCTAAAACTTATTATACCACATTGCTGAATTGTCACATGGGCGAAGTAGCCGAAGTAATTTACCATATTCGAAAACTTCATATAAGCTTTATTTACCAGTATAATTCGTAAAACAAAACATTTAATTAATTTACAAGAAAAAATTAAAATGTTTTTACATGTAGCACATCGTATTCGCTTTAATGTGATGAGCTGCTTATACATATAAATATAAATCAATTATTCCAATACCAATTTTATTTTTACTGTAACTGATGTATCATCAGCAAATCCTTCGAAAATAAATATTTAATTTAAAAATATTCTAATAGCCTTTATACACGTTGACGTCACAAATACAAACAATATTACCAATTATACTAGGTATTATACTGCTTAAAACCCAATTAAAATGTTTTACTATAAATGCTGGCTAGTTTGAAACGATAGCTCCACTCTACACTTCAATATTAAAACATTACTGTATTTTTCCTTCTAAAGGAGCTGCAATTATTTAGTTATCAGTTAAGTTTATCAATAAGGAAACAGGTGTTCGACTCCCGAAAAATTCCATAAGACATCTGAGCAAAACAATCGTTAGGACAATTTTCAGATTATTTAACAAAGGTTAGCCTATATGGTGAAGTTAAACCAGGATAACCGTAATTTTATTTTATTTATTTATTTATTTATTTATTTATTTATTTATTTATTCATTTATTCATTCATTTATTTATTTATTTATTTATTTTTATTCATTTATTCATTTATTCATTTATTCATTTATTTATTTATTTATTTATTTATTTATTTATTTATTCATTTATTCATTCATTCATTTATTTATTTATTTATTTATTTATTTATTTATTTTATTCCTAGTAAGTTTGAAATGAATACAAGTTAATACAATGTAATATAAACTAGCCCACTCATGAATGAGTAAGACTCGTGCTCAGGAAGGGATTTCAATACAGACGAAAATAAAATTAAAATTGAGAGTCAATACACTTTAAAAAGTGTTTAATTTGTTCAAACCCAAACTATAAATCCAATACAATTTTTTTATTTTTTATTAATTCGGAAAGGATTCGTGGTTAAAATAATATTAGAATAAAATTTGTTTAATAATCTGGGACCTTGACTCATGCTACGATAAAAGCTGCATTGGTTTTACATTTAGGTTCAAATGAACGCAGAGAATTCATATTTTAGTTATATATTTTTGTATATACCTTTCAAAGTTATTAAGATTTCTGTGATTTTAGTAAAATAAAATAATAAATTTGTTTATTGTTGATAACTTTGAAATGTTTAAACAACAATTCGATTGAGTAATCTTCCTGCTTTTTTAAACAAATTTTTAATGCTTTTTTCTGTAGTAAAATTAACGGATTTAGGTTGGATTTATAAGTTACACCCCAACCTATAATACCATACCTAAATATAGATTGAAATAATGCTAAATAAATTATACGTAAACAGTTAATTAACAAAATATTTCTTAGAATAACAAAGTAATATAATGTTTTACGTAATTTATTACAAATAATGTAATGAATATGATTATTCTATTTTTAATGATTATCAATAATTATACCTAAGTATTTAACCTCTTTAACTTCATTACTACCTGAACTATTGCAATTTATATGGGAACAATCAAAATTATGCATTTTAATTTGTAGAGTACATATTGGTTTATTACCTTTATTATTTAAAGAAAATGGAATAGCTATTGTTTTATCTTTATTAATTACAAATCGAATCATTTAAAGAAACACCGAATTTCTCACACCTTCTATTCTGTAGGTGAATTTATAATGGTTATAGATTAATTGAAATCGGAATATTCATGGTTACAGTTTAAAAATTGTAAATAATTGAGTCAAGCTAATATATATTGTTATATTTGTAGTAATATTAGTTAATGATTAAAATAGAACCACGATATTCATGGTTGTAGCTTTAAGAATAAATAGTGCAATAAAACTAGGATACTTTTATATACAATTTTGAAATTAGTACTAAATAGTTAAACTACAAAAGTAGAACTTTTACCTCTTTTTTCAGGAGAAAAGGTAGAAACCATTAGTTTTGGTTACGAGAATGCTGGAAAAATAGAACATAGAAAACGGAAGTTTTGTCTACGACAATGCGGAAAAAATAGAAGATGAATAATATAAGTTTTGTTTACAGGAATGCGGGATAATTAGAATATAGAAAACAGAAGTTTTGCCTAAGATAATGCGAGAAAAATAGAAGATAGAAAACAGAAGTTTTGTCTACGACAATGCGGAAAATTTAGAAGATGGAAAATATAAGTTTTGTTTACAGGAATGCGGGATAATTAGAATATAGAAAACAGAAGTTTTGTCTACGAGAATGCGAGATAAATAGAAGATAGAAAACAGAAGTTTTGTCTGCGACAATGCGGAAAAAATAGAAGATGGAAAATATAAGTTTTGTCTACGAGAATGCGGAAAAAATTGAAAATTGAAAATATAAGTTTTGTTATAGGAATGCGGGATAATTAGAATATAGAAAACCGAGGTTTTGTCTACGAGAATGCAAGAAAAATGGAATCATTTCCCATCTCTTACCAGCCAAAAGAAAAGAGGTGCTCAAAATCTCGCTATCACTGCTGTCCAAATATACAGCTATAAGAAATACATAAAGATTTCGTCCAATGATGTAGAGTAAATAAGAAACAGTAAATAATCGCCTAGTCGTATTTACGTACAACGTAATTCAGATTTCATACAACTTACTTTTGTGCGAGATCGTGCGTATTTGCTTGTTTTCCGCACAGAACCAATACACGGTAAGTGTGAAATACCACATTCAGTATTCCCAACGTAACACACATAACAATTTCCCTCTTCTTACCGCTTAAGCGCGACATTCATTTTACTGCTTTAGACTTTTAACATAATATTTTTAGAGACGTTTAACATAGTAATAATTATAAATTGGAAACTTACCACTGCAATTTCACCTAAATTGCAATGTTAATTATTGTTTTTAAATATTTGCAAAAATTAAGTAAAGTCTACTACTCCACGAAACTTATTGCATTCCTGATACAAGTAACATTAAGGAAGCCGGGAAAAAATCAACAAGATTTCAGATGCCGATGTTATTACTGCAATATGTTATATAAATAATATTGTTAAAATATTAAAATGAAAAATAAATCATTACATAACCTTACCGCTTGTTTTAAGTTCGCATTTATAGACTGGGGGAAAAAAAAGACAGACGTATATCACGGCCTGCTGGAGTATAGTAAACACAGAAAACATTTTATAGCAACAATGTTGAAGAAAGATATTTTGGTGTTCTGAAGTTGCCGTCATTAAACAGAAACCAACATGGAGATTTCATTGCAACTAATTAGAAATTCGTCTTTCAGGTATGTAATAAACGATCTTCGCACAAAATAATGTACGATACACGAGCGGTATGTTTGTTTTCATGTTCTCGGAAATTAAAAAAGCCCAACTACGTTTCGCTTTTTCAATCTTTTCCTCGACCATGAAAACGTCAACATACCGCTCTTGTAACGTATATTACTATCACTTTTAGATAAAGAACCAATGACTTATGGTTTCTATTTACTCCTTTTGGCGTAAAAATAATTTACGTAAATACCAGTGTAATAACTGGAAACTGTCAAGTCACTTGTTGACAATCATTTCCAAGGCACCCTAAGTAACACTAGAAGCTTATTCAGTTCCTGAAGTTGGCCCTGAACAGTTCGCCGACACGCAATCAGCTTTTTATTGTGGTGCTCTGGTCGATCACAAGCCTGTATTGTGGGTACCTCAAGCCAACTGCATTGAACAGTAACTTGCGATAGAAATAAAGCAAAAAAACTTGTTTTCCTTAGTCTCGTAGAAGGCAGCACAAGAAGCCAAGGACTTGAGATTTCTTTGCTACGAAACTTGTTTCTTTCTTACCGTATCTTTTCATGTCAGTTTTTCAACTCGGCGATACAAATTGCTGGAGTAAAACCTCCTTCGTATGATGATGTTCTTTTTAATACCTTCAACTTTTCCGAGATCGTGTTACTTAAAAAAGAAATCAAAACGTTTCGTGCTATGGTGTAGGAACCAGTATCGGAAAAGTGACATAGAGCACTAAAATTGTTTAAGCTACAAGGGCAAGACGATATTAAAAAACGCGGATATCATATTTTACTTCAACTAACAGAATACGTTACAAGAACACAAGTTCAGTATAAGTGGTAGGCCTAGATCCAGTACGTTGCAAAGTTGTTTGTAAATAGTTTGGGTACAGTATTTGGCCACATTAATAGAATCACCCAAAACTTACTATTTTTCAGTTACTATATTTTAATTCTCAAGTAAAGATATATGTCTGCAAGTAAATCCCGATTATGTCTCTGATGAGGATATTGTACGAAATGAAATATAACAATTGAAAATGTATCCTTTGAAGTGGTGGAAAAAATTCAAATACCTGATACTCGGAGGAAATTAAACATTAACAAATATAAATGATACTTAATATAAATCTAAAGGAAATTAAATATAAAAATATATTCTTGTTAAATCTATTTATCAATAATTAATTATTTAAAATAGAATAAATATATACTTAAAAAATAAATAACTGATGGGATATAAATATTATTGGTAGTAACCCTTTAATGTTAAATAATAGTTATAACTACAGATCTACGGTTGAGAAGTCTGGTGTCAAAAAATCTGAAAGTTAGAATTTATAAAACAGTTATATTACCGGATGTTCTTTATGGTTGTGAAACTTGGACTCTCACTTCGAGAGAGGAACAGAGATTAAGGGTGTTTGAGAATACAGTTCTTTGGAAAATGTTTGGAGCTAAAAGGATGAAGTTACAGGAGAATGGAGAAAGTTACACAACGCAGAACTGCACGCATTGTATTCTTCACCTGACTTAATTAGGAACATTAAATCCAGACGTTTGAGAAGGGCAGGGCATGTGCCAGAGGGAAAAAGACCTTTGGGGAGGCCGAGACGTAGATGGGAAGATAATATTAAAATGAATTTGAGGGAGGTGGGATATGATGATAGAGACTTGATTGATTTTGCTCAGGATAGGAACTTATGTGAGGGCGGCAATGAACCTCTGGGTTTCTTAAAAGCCAGTAAGTAAATATATTTTAATTCTATATTTACTGCAATTTTATGTATATAAATACAACTGTATTATCTCCACTACATTTTCAGAACAAATGTGGAACAACATTAACATTTTCAAATTGCAAAAAGAGTTATGCATGATGGAGTACCTTGTCACAGTGTAGAAAGAGTGAAAATCTTTCTGTCAGGAAAAAAAAATATCTCTTTTTGTCTTGGTCCGGGAATTTTTCGGATTTCAACAATCGAGAATTTGTGGGCGCTAGTGAAAAAGGACATGCCTAAACAGGTCTTACAACCAAAATGACTGAGAATATTTATTGACGGAGAAAAATTCGCTGCTGAGCCGAGGATCGAACCCGGGTCTCCCATTTCTACGCATTGGACGCTCTAACCTCTTGTTTAAGCGGTACGTCGTACAAAATTTTGTCCAATATTCTTTGAGAAATTTAACTCCGTACGTAAATCAAATTATTGGGGATCATCAGTGTGGTTTTAAGCGTAATAGACCGACTATTTATCAAATTTTTTGTATTCGACATATGGGAGAAAAAATGGGAGTATATGGGCACAGTGCATCAGTTATTTATAGGTTTCAAAAAGGCATATGACTCGGTTAAGAGAGAAGTTTTATATAATATTCGTATTGAATTTAGTATTCACAAAAAAACTAGTTCGATTAATTAAAATGTGTCTCAGTGAAACTTACAGCAGAGTCCGTATAGACCAGATTCTATTTGATGCTTTTCCAATTCACCGCGGGCTAAAGCAAGGAGATGCACTATCACCTTTACTTTTTAACTTCGCTCTAGGTTATGCCATTAGGAAAGTTCAGGATAACAGAGAGGGTTTGGAATTGAACGGTTTACATCAGCTGCTTGTCTATGCGGATGACGTGAATATGTTAGGAGAAAATCCACAAATGATTAGGGAGAACATGGGAATTTTACTTGAAGCAAGTAAAGCGATAGGTTTGGAAGTAAATCCCGAAAAGACGAAGTACGGTACATGATTATGTCTCGTGACCAGAATATTGTACGAAATGGAAACATAAAAATTGGACCTTTATCCTACGAAGAGATGGAAAAATTCGAATATCTTGGAGCAACAGTAACAAATATAAATGACACTCGGGAGGAAATTAAACGCAGAGTAAATGTGGGAAATGCGTGTTATTATTCGGTTGAGAAGCTTTTGTCATCTAGTCTGCTGTCAAAAAATCTGAAATTTAGAATTTATAAAACAGTTATATTACCGGTTGTTCTTTATGGTTGTGAAACTTGGATTCTCGCTTTGAGAGAGGAACAGAGGTTAAGGGTGTTTGAGATTAAGGTGCTTAGGAAAATATTTGGGGTAAGAGAGATGAAGTTGCAGGAGAATGGAGAAAGTTACACAACACAGAACTGCACGCATTCTATTCTTCACCTGACATAATTAGGAACATTAAATCCAGACGTTTGAGATGGGCAGGGCATGCAGCACGAATGGGCGAATCCAGAAATGCACATAGAGTGTTAGTTGGGAGGCCAGAGGAAAAAATACCTTTGGGGAGGCCGATACGTAAATGGGAAGATAATATTAAAATGGATTTGAGGGAGGTGGGATATGGTGGTAGAGACTTGATTGATCTTGCTCAGGATAGGGACCTATGGCGGGCTTATGTGAGGGCGGCAATGAACCTCTGGTTCCTTAAAAGCCAGTAAGTAAGTAAGTATATTTTAATTCATATTTACTGCAATTTCATGTATAGAAATACAACTGTATTATCTCCACTACATTTTCAGAACAAATTTCGAACAACATTTACATTTTCGAATTGCAAAAAAGAGTTATGCATGATGGAGTACCTTGTCACACTGTAGAAAGAGTGAAAACCTTTCTGTCAGGTAAAAAAAGAACATCTCTTTTGTCTTGGGTCGGGAATTTTTCGGATTTCAACAATTGACAATTTGTGGGCGCTAGTAAAATGGACATGCCTAAACAGGTCTTACAACCAAAGCGACTGAGAATATTTTTGTGATTGACGGAGAAAAATTGGCTGCGGCGCCGAGGATCTAACCCGGGTCTCCCAGTTCTACGCACCGGGCGTTCAAACCACTGAACTACGCCGAAGTTCAACCTACCGCATCGGATTGAATTTTTCTTCTTTGGTTCTTTTCCCTTAGCGGTCTTACTCCATGTTCGACTTATATATTTGACATATACTCGAATTTTAATTCAAGTAGCGCACTCAATTGAGTGACTTGGCGGCCGGGACTCCTCTGTTAGGCTAATAATATATGTAGAGATTAATTTTTGGTCCTACAGAGTTATCTGTGATGGTTACCATTTCTTATTAACGGAGAAAAATTCGCTCCGGCACCGAGGATCGAAACCGGGTCTCCCAGTTCTATGCACTGGACGCTCTAACCTCTTGTTTAAGCGCTCTCCGTTAATAACAAATGGTAATCACGACAGATAATTCTGTAGGATTAAAAAATTAATCTCTACATAGATTACTCTCCTAACAGTGCACCTACAGTATGATTCCTGTCGCCAAGGCACTGAATTGAGTGTGCTCCTTGTGTGATGACTTGACTTAAAATATATGTATAATATAAATCGAACACGGAGTAAAATAACTTCGGCGTAGCTCAGTGTTTAGAGCGCCCAGTGCATAGAAGTGGGTACCCGGGTTAGATCCCGGCGCTGGAAGGAATTTTTCTCCGTTAATAACAAATGGTAACCATCACAGATGATTCTGTAGGACCAAAAAATTAATATCTACATAAACTGAGGATATGCCATGTAGAGTTGAGGATATTATTAAAGCAAAAGTGAGACTCATAAAATTTAAGGATTTCACACGGACTTAAGTACACAGTATTTTGTTATTTTGTTATATTACAACGTAAAATATTGTTCAAAATGTGTTCTGAAAATGTGGTGGAGATATTATATTTTTTCAAATATAAATTTTCTGTAAATGTAAAAACAAATTAAACTTTAGAAAAGCTGTAGATAATTCTGTTGATGTGGCCAGGTAGTGTAATATCATGTCACAAAATTCTTCCCTTTTTTTTCTTATTGTCATAAACAATTTATAAATTATTAAAAGATTATTTTATCAAAATCTCTTAGTTAGGTGATACTTAATAATATAAAAAATGGTATGCGAGGAATTACTATTGACCAGCTTTTAAGGTGGGGTGAACATGTTTCTTCTTCATGTAACAGATTTCGTAAAACAGTATATAAATTTGTAATTCTTCGCTCTTACATCCCTACCAATATTTTGTCACTAGTTTATTTAGGTTTGGTTCAATCTGTCACCCAGTATGGTATATTGGGATGGAGAAGAGCAACAAAATTTGCACTTTCTCCTCTCATATTGGTTCAAAAGTGGATAATTAACATTTGCTTAAACTAAGTCAATTGATTATCCAACAAATTTCATTTATTCCGATTTTAATGCGTTCGAAATTGAAGAAATATATCAATATACATTATTAAAATATTATCATAAAAGTCGTCTGGAATATAAAGGTCATGTTTATTCTACCAGAAGATATTTGACATGTCCTTAAGCTGAACCTACATCTTACACAACTACTGGAATAAATCATAGCCAGAGTTACGGCCAACGTTATACAACTCCATTTCGATAATAAATCCTGACTTAGGTTATTTTGAATTTAATAAATTTAATTGTTTATCATATATATGAACCACATCCTCAAATTTTGGAGGCAAGGCCATCATGCCGGAATATAAATCAACCGGAACACTTGTCTCGACACTCTACTGTTTGCTGACGATCAAGTTATCATTGCAACATCAGAAGATGAACTGCAACGAGCCGTCCACAACTTACAAATAACTGCTTCAAAATTGAACATGGAAATAACAACCGAAAAAACCAAAAACATGGCCTTTTTAGGAAAAGATCCAGTTCCATCAAAAATCATTATAAATGGCAGATTAATAGAACGTGTGAATTCATTCAACTATTTGGTTATAATCTGATGACATAGACTACAAAATCTCAAAATTTCTAAAAATTCCTGGAACCATCAACAGTGTATTCAAACCTTCCCTAGTACAAAGACATACAAGGCTGAAAATCTACAAAACTCTCGCACGCCCAGTTTTGGCTTATGGCAGTGAAGCATGAACACTAAGAAAATGCGACGAAAGACGGCTAACAACTGCCGAAATGAGATTCATGCGAAAAACTGCTGGATACTCTCTTCTCGACCATCATCGGAACGCAGATATTCTGAAAGAATTAAAAAATGGTTCTATTGTCCATTATCTATAGCAATACAGGCTTCAGTGACAGAAACATGTCAAGAGGATAGATCGCTCTAGATGGTCCAGCCAGATTTTATCGTATGTCCCAAGAGGTAGAAGAAATTTAGGAAGACCTAGGAAACGCTAGCAAGAGATAGTAACAGATCCACTGGGGTAACACTTTGAAGGCTGATGATGATGATGATGATGATGATGATGATGATGATGATGATGATGATGATGATAAATGATAAATTTAAGAAAAAATTTAAGCAAATTATTTAGTTCGGAATATTTATGATAAGGCATTCTTGTGTTAAATTATAACGTATTTGTTTACATATTTCGACCTATTTATGGATCATACTCAGAATTGGTCGTTGTTGGTCTTGGCGCCTCTTGTTTTGTTTCCTATGAGGGTGTGTTCATGTGGTATAATGTAGAATCAAAGAGTGTGTGTGTTCTGAAATTGAGTTGTGTGTTGAGAATTTCGTTGGGGTGTGTTTTCGTGTGTCTGTATATTTCATATTGTTCTAGTGTGTTTAGTTTCTGGCTTTTTGGTTGGATGTGTAGCATTTCCATGTCTGTGTTGATGTCTCTGTGGGTGTGGTTAGAATTTGAGATGTTTTCTGCACATGTGGAGGTGTTTTGTAATTTTGTTATGGCTGTGATGTGTTCTTTGTAACGTGTTTCGAATGATCTGCCTGTCTGTCCTATGTAGTTGTTGCAGGTGTTACATTTGAGTTTGTATACGCCTGTGTGGTTGTATTTGTTTGTTTGTGTTGTTTGTGTGTTGAGATGCCAGAAACTAAACACACTAGAACAAAATGTAATATACAGGCACACGAAAACACACCCCAACGAAATTCTCAACACAAAACTCAATTTCAGAACACACATAATCTTTGACTCTACATTATACTATACGAACACACCCTCACAGGAAACGAAACAAGAGGCGCCAAGACCAACAACGACCAGTTCTGAGGATGACCCATAAATAGGTCGAAACATGTAAACAAGGTACGTTAGAATTTAACACAAGAAAATCTCATCATACATATTCTGAAGTGATACATTGTTAAAAGTTGTGTAATCAAGATTTATGTACAAATTATTTAGTCTTCTTTTTCTTTTATCTTTTTCTTAATTTCAATATAGGGTAAACTGGGGTCTGTTGGACAGTTGGGCATGTTGGACACTCTGTACTTTAACGTGTTACCTCGGGCCACATTCCGTGACGGCAGTAGCCACGATTTACTTCCGTCATTGACTTCTAGCAGAATGTCCCAAACTGACGAGGTAAGTTAAAGTACAGAGTGTCCAACATGCCCGACTGTCCAATAGACCCTAGTTTACCCTACTATTTATTCATTCCAATTTATACATCTATTCTGTTTTTGTCTTGATTCTCTACTTTTATTTTCGTAATCATCCTTATTTTGTAATAATTGTATTGGTTTTGTAATTTCATTGAAAGTTTCTTATATCCTTTAGTACAAAATAATAATATGTGTTACAAGAGCGGTATGTTGAAGTTTTCATGTTCGAGGAAAAGTTTGAAAAAGCGAAACGTAGTTGAGCTTTTTTAATTTCCGAGAATTGAAAGAAAACATACCGTTCGTGTATCGTACATTATTTTGTGCGAAGATCGTTTATTACATACCTGAAAGAGGAATTTCTAATTAGTTGCAATGAAATCTCCATTTTGGTTTCTGTTCAATGACGGCAAATTTGCAAAACAAAAATATCTATCTTCAACATTGTTGCTTTAAAATGTTTTCTGTGTTTACTATACTCCAGCAGTCCGTGATATACGTCTGTTTTTTTTTTCTCCCCCAGTCCATAAATGCGAACTTAAAACAAACGGTAAGGTTATGTAATGATTTATTTTTCAATTTAATATTTTAACTGTATTATTTATATAACATATTGCAGTAATAACACCGGCAAGTTTAATTTTGCCGGTCAAGGAGATTTTTTCACGGCTTCCTTAATATTACTTGCATCACGAATGCAGTAACTTTAGTGGAGTTGTAGAGTTTACTTAATTTTTGCAAATATTTAAAAACAATAATTAACAGTGCAATTTAGGTGAAATTGCAGTGGTAAGTTTCCAATTTATAATTATTACTATATTGAACGTCTCTAAAATAATATGTTAAAAGCCTAAAGCAGTAAAAAATCAATATGTCACTTAAGCTGTAAGAAGAGGGAATATTGTTCTGTGTGTTTTCTTAGGTTATCAATCAATGTGAATTTTTAGACTTTCCGCGGATGGGTTTTAGTTTGCGTATTTACTTGTTTTCCGCACAGAACCAATATGCGGTAAGTGTGAAATACCACATTCAGTATTCCCAACGTAACACATAACAATTTTTCTTCTTAACGCTTAAGGCGCGACATTCATTTTACTGCTTTAGGCTTTTAACATATTATTTTTAGAGACGTTTAACATAGTATTATAATATTAATGTAATTTGTTTATGTCACAATAGCCGCTATAAATTGAAATCTGTTTTCTTACCACCTGCAATTTCACCTAAATTGCAATGTTAATTATTGTTTTTAAATATTTACCAGCAAAAAATTAAGTAAAGTCTAAACTCCACGAAACTTATTGCATTCCTGATACAAGTAACATTAAGGAAGCCGTGAAAAACATCAACAAGATTCCAGATGCCGATGTTATTACTCCAATATGTTATATAAATAATATTGTTAAAGTATTAAAATGAAAAATAAATCATTACATAACCTTACCGTTTGTTTTAAGTTCGCATTTATAGACTGGGAAAAAAAGACAGACGTATATCACGGCCTGCTGGAGTATAGTAAACACAGAAAACATTTTATAGCAACAATGTTGAAGAAAGATATTTTTTTTTCCGTTCTAGAATGTTGCCGTCATTAAACAGAAACCAACATGGAGATTTCATTGCAACTAATTAGAAATTGAACGTCTCTCAGATATGTAATAAACGATCTTGCAGTAAATAATGTCGCGCTTATACACGAGGGTATGTTTGTTTTCATGTTCTCGGAATAAAAAGCTCAACTACGTTTCGCTTTTTCAATCTTTTCCTCGACCATGAAAACTTCAACATACCGCTCTTGTAACGTATATTACTTTACAGGAACCGTCCCTGAACACGAGCTTGTCCATAGGGTGCGCACTTCGTAAATAATATGAATTTAGTTTGTATTTTATGTAGCAATTACTAAATAAATACTAAACACAAAACAAGAAGCATCCATGTACGTTTCTGTAAATACCTTAAACAATTCAACCAAATAAATTCAGAGCAGAACAAAATAGCTGTACAGTGTACTGCAACATGAGGCAAAGCGGGACTTAAAAGGAGACAGGAAAAAGAAACAAAGGAAATTAAAGAGGAACAGAGGTTGGGGGAGTTACAACAGCAAACCTGGGTGGGGAGGGGCTGGGAATGAAGTGGTGTGGGTAGATGATTGCGGGGGAGCACAGGAGAGGGGGGATGTAGCTTGCTACTTGGTAAGTGGGTGCTTCCCAATGAAGACGCCTGAAAGGGAGAGAGAGACAATTTAGCAGGGAGTCAGGTCGTATCCCCGAAGACTTAAGTAATACAAAACTTCCATTCTTTTTCCACTTAACCCATCGTTTCCCACCTCATTCCGTCTCGGGGTGAGGAAGGGGTGATGGATACCGTTCCCAAGTCGAGTAACTTATATGATCCTGTGCACGGACGGAGGAGGGCGGTATTAGGAACACTTCTTTTATTTGCTGGAACACCGGCCGTTACGTTTGGCCGCTTGTTGCTAAATTATTACAACATTCCCTCCTCATCGTGTTTCAGCTCTCTGCGTTGTCTTTAATAATGAATATAACAATTTTATCTAAAGTAGAAAACAGATTACAAGTAGTCGTTAACAAGAAATTGTTATTGCACGAAAGAGCTTTCACTGACGATTGTAAGCAAGTTTATTTTCATGACTGATGCGCCTATCCTCCAACGAAGCTTACATCGCTCAGTGTGCAATTTTCCCGATCTAGGTGGACAAAAATCAAATTTCGACTTGTTTCGTTATGAATAGGTGAATATGAATTCATGATCTTTAACATTTGAAGAATGTTGTAAGTAATAGCTTTTACTGATTTATCAGCAGCAAACTATATTTAGAAGGGTATAAACTTTGAGTTCTTCCTAACACTTCTCGCTCCTGTTCAGCCGTAGAAAGAAAGACTTACTATATTGGTAAAAAAGAGCCAGTTGTTAGTGATTTATTGTGTTATGAAACATGGAATATGTTCATATAGGTACATTCTTACTAATGTAACTTCAATTACTAGTTTATAAAGTATTTTCCTTCTTACAGTAGAGTTTAAATATTACAATTGGAAATAATTTTGTTTTTAAAGTTCTTCAAATATAATGTGAGTTTTAGTATAGCCGGTCACGTCCGGTTACAACAATTCTTTTACCATTTAATACAGCATCATTTAGAGCTGCGTTGTCAGACACAGCCTAAACGGAGTAGAGCGCTCCACTATAACTCGTTGCGTGCTCCGTTGCTTCCACAGATATAAGCAAGTTCACGCTCCTACTGGACGTCTCTAGCACCACAACCGGTTTCGGAGCTTACAACTCTGACACTACTGATTTAGAGTGTTGAATCCTTCTTTTAAAGTTTGCGCGTTCTTGCGCATTTATCAGTAATTAATTTTTTTCAGTGGTGGGGCATACGGTATCTGTTCCATGTTTGGCTTAACAGCAGAAAAGAATCATTGACTAGGGAAGTTTTCAATCACTATGAGAGTATTTTAGGTCTACAATATTATTCCCATGATATGGAATATCAGTTTAAAAATACATTGGACACATTTTCATCTAACCTTAACAAACGCACAGTGAATCAGAACGCAAATCATTAGCTGGACAAAATTAATAACTTCTCTGCAGTCTTAACGCATTGTTATGAAACTTTGTACATGACTTACAGGTGGCACATATGATTTGTGTACAAACTCTGATTAAGTTTGCACAAGAAAACCTACCCCTTTATAATAGGTGCATTTAGATAGAATCAATAACTTCTCTCCTATCTAAAAGATTTTTATGATACATTGTACGGAAGTTACAGGTAGCATATATTTTTTGTGCACAAACTATTTACGGTTCCATAAGTGGAACTACTTCATTCAGGGATGAATTTAAACAAAATTAATAAATTCTCTCCTATCTAACAGATTTTTATGAAACTTTGTAGAGAAGTTTCACGTGGAATATATTTTTTGTCTACAAAGTCTGATTATGTTTTATAAGAGCCATTGTCTCTTTATAGTGGTCCATTTAGACAAAATTAACAACTTCTGTCTTATATAATATATTTTATGCTCGACCATGCCGAAATGTAGTAATTATACACTTGGTAGCAGACCTTTAATGCATGTCATTAAAGTACACCTACTCATTAAAGGTCAGGTCTTTCAGCCAATGACGACTCAGGTTACAACTGTTCAGCCAATGACAGGTCAGCTTTCTACCGTTATAAAACCGCAAGCATCGATTATTCTCGGATATGCAATCGAAAGACAATTAGTGAAAAGTCACGGAGGCTGGAAATCCAATACTGTCGCAGAAGGTTATGTTCTGTTACTATAATAATTAGCGTTAATTGTAAATAATATTCAAATAAATTCAATTTGTCATCTCGTTTTTCAATGTCTAATTTAATTTCAATGTTATCTCTGTAGGTTCTTATGGCCTAGCAAGGTTAATGTGGACATCTGTTCCTCGGAAAAAATCAATACTTTCGCGTCTGCGCACATCTCACAACATACGGGACATTGCTCAAAAATTAATAATAGGCCTATCAAGTTAGAAATATGATCGAGCATAAAAAGTCGTATGAAACTCGCCTATAATAGTAATTAAGAAGCTCGTATGAAAATTATGAAACTCGCTTGCGCTCGTTTCATAAATATCCATACTCACTTCTTAATTACCTTCATTATAGGCTCGTTGCTACTACTACTAGGCCTACAGGTAGCATACAGATGTAATCAGAATTTGTACACAAAAATATATGCTACCTGTAACTCCTGTACAAAGTTTCATAAAATCTGTTATATAGTACAGAAGTTAATTTTGTGTAAATGCACCCCCTGTAGAGAGGTACTTCCTCTTTTGAAACTGTGAATATAGTTTGTACACAAAAAAATATATCCTACCTGTAACTTCCGTACAATTTTTCATAAAAATCTGTTAGGGTAGTTCCTCTTACACAGTCGTAGTCAGAGTTTGTACACAAAAAATATTTAATGTCTATAAGGTCTGCACAAAGTTTCATAACAGTCTGTTGGAATGCAGAGAAGTTATGAATTTTGTCCAGCTAGATTTTCTCTATTGCACACTGTGCATCGCTCAGAGAAACGAGTAAAAACAGGTGTGCTTCATCTGCAGGAAGATGCCTACACCAGTAAGAGCTTTTGTGGCTGCTTAAGGAAATTAAATAAACAAAGGCTGTAAATTAGAAAGAAAATATGTTATTGAGCACTCTTTAATGAAGATACTGATCCCGATTCATAATTGCAGTAAAGAAATACAAGCAACACAAGAATGAAGTCAATTAAGTACATCGAGAGAGCACCGGAATATTGTAGTTTAAACTAACAGTCGTGCACAACCGGTTACTAAAAATATAAATTATATATTGCTATTGAACGCCTGGCGCTATAGTCAGTATGCAAAGCTCGTACGTCTCGCGAAATGTCTCAGGTTCGGTTTAACGAATATTAGTTGTTTCTCACTCTTTATGGATGGACCGCAAAGGCAGACCACATTGAGACATGTAAGAGTTCCAAGAGCCCTTGCAAGGACGCGATTATCATTGTGTAGGCCTACTATTTGATTGATAATTCTTCTGTCACTGCAATAAATAATCTTCCATCGATCTCTTCATTCATCCATCAACTCATTGATTCATTCATCCATGGATTCATTGATTGATTCGTGGATTGATTCAGTGATTCACTGATTGGTTGGTTTCATTCATTTATTGATTCATTAGTTGATTCATTCATTCATGTATTACAGTTGGTATCGTCAAGAACAAAACACATCTTCTTAAAAATGATTTATTAATGAAATAACGCATCTCCTTAGAGTAATTAAAACAACTGCTGTCTTAGAGGTATGTACTGCGAGTTTAAAGTGTAAACGTTACAATAGAATGTATGTAAGTAATTATCATTTATTCTATTCTTGCATTTCTGTACTCACCAGATTTCATATTATGCATTACATTCATTTCCTTTGTTGTTACCGGTGTCCATTCGTTCATATATATGATATGAAAGTAAGTGTAATATTCCATGGTATTCGTAGATCGCTTCACAGCTAGAATATGGAATATGTCAAAAAATCTTAATAGTACTACAAAGTCTTAATTATACTCACAGTCTACTTGAAATATATACGAGTAGAGTGTTACAATACACTAGTACAACACAAGGGGTTAGTATCGATACTTCTCTCTCTATATGAGGGCGGGAGGGGAACACCCCATGCACTGCGACCTGAGGTCTATTGTGCGCCCCTGGGATTAGCTGCATGCTCGCCGACCCCACCTACGCCGAACTGACCTAACTGCTAACACCCTGACGACTAGTCCCGCCATCCTTCCAGATCCGTGTACCATTCTACGCCAACAGTCCTCCCACATTCCCCCTCAAACGATCTGAGCTGTAAGTCACATCTCCCGTCACCTCAACGGTCTGAGGTGTAAGTCCCCACTCCTGTCGGGAGGGGAGTGGGTTCCGCTTCTGGCCGCTAGCTACCATAGCTCGACATATCCATGGAGGCCGACCGAGAGTGTCAGCAGCTTCGGAGGGACACCGCAGGCGCGATCTGAAAATGAAGTAAGACAACCGGAATGACGAGGGAGGAAAGGAAGTAGCGAGAATAAGTGGGGTTCCATACGTCTGAAAGTTACCTGATATTCATCCATAGGCGTTGTTGAATGTGAAAAACATTCCGTTGTTGATGCCTACAGAGGAAGGCGTGAGAAATTAATATACTTTTTACCTAAAGCCATTTAATCTATTAAATATTTTTGATAACGCACTCCTTTTTGATAGCACGATACACTTGCCGATGGAGTTCGAAAGTTACGTTTAACGAGCATTTATACTAAGAACTGCTGAATTAGTTACAAAATTTTCACTATTGCATACGAGGAAGTTTATTAATAAAAATATATACTCAAAGTCATGGACAATTTGTAGCTTTTTTATTGGCCCGACACGATTCCCTGGATTTGGAACCTACTGTTATTCTAATTACTCTTTTTGTAGCAGGAATATACTGTTACTACTGTACAACAAATCTGCGACATCCGACTCCATTCTTAGCCATGAGCTCTGTTCTCTGCTTCATTGTATGAATTAGTAAACAACCATATACAAATCTATAATTTCATGAATGGAGCGTTTAAAATTACGTCTAATAACTCGCCGATAAAGCTGTTGAAATCTTCTGCAAATGTATCAGTAAAATGCTATTCTCCATAATATACATGGATATTGCCACTAAATACGAGTACTTCAAACGATATTTAAAATGACTATTACACTTTTACTACGTCACACTATTTTCGACCAATGAAACGGTACGAAAGGACGTTTTTCAACCAATCATGGCTGCTCATCGCACAATTTTATCGTGTCCCTAGCATTTGTTTAATTTTATCGCGTCCCTAGCATTTGTTTATTTTTATCACTACCCTGGCATTTGTTTCTTTGTTTGCCAACATTTCAAACTGCACTGGTCTGGCCGTCAAAAAACAGAAAATTACAAACCACTCCAGTCGATGCACATCACTTTCAAATATGACTCGCATTTTGGCATTCAAGAACAAGAATTAATAAAGATTATGAAGAGCACCATTCGGAAATCCTGAATGAGTTGAGGGATACACCATGTACACCAACGAGTTCACTTCTTTTACGCACACGTCCAATATAACATCAATTGAACCACCAAAACATTCAAATTTGACAATTGTACTTTCAATAATTGTTTCTTTTAAAATTATCCATGTTTAGTTTTTATTTCATCATCGTTAATTAAAAACGATTCTTGTTTATTTCATCATCCCTAATTAAAACTTTTCTAACACTTGTTTATATTATTTAGGTTATGTTTGTTATAGCTTCTGCTATATATTATGGATAGTCACGTAACAGAGATTGTTTAATAAAGATTTATTGAAAATCATCTGTCAAGTGACGTTGATTACTGGGATCCGGATGATTGAAATGGAATGCAAATGTTTTAATAAAAATGAAACTGAATCAACAAAGCCTTCTTGACTAGTAACAGTCCACAGAGTTCAATGATGATTCCATAGTTGCAGATACCGGTAACAAGAAAACATCATCATAAAACACTACTGCCATCTAGCGTAATGTTGAGATGGTACAATAATACATTTGAAGACAGTTGTATTTTCTATAAGCAATTAATATTTTATTGTTACTTCTAATCTTTATATAGCCTACTTTCTTCTAATCGTGTAATAGTCAATTAAATCCCCACTCGATTTTGACTCTAGATTCTGCTCGTGTAAAATCAATCTCTAGTGAGATTCCACTGTTGACAAAATCCGGATTTATATAATGCATAATTTTTCAATTAAATCGTAGTTTTGAGTAGATATCGTGATTAATTAAATCACTTTTTCCCAGTACATGTAATTTTTAATGCCTCACATAATACTCTTAAATTTAGAAAAATAGTATTTTTAAAACTGCTAGTCTCTTTTTCCTATCTAAACCATAAAAACTCAAATCTGTTACAGTCATAAACTCTGCTGTATGTAATTTCAGGTTTTGCATTAATTGTTCACTTCAAGTAGATTTTACCGTTGGTGGAATATCAACTGTGTTCCAGGAAAATCAAATACGTATAATTCGCTGTACAAGTTTTAAGCTGCTGTTTAATTTACGGAGTTTGGCAAATAACGATCCAGATTAAAATGTTAAAACTGCTCAAAGTAATAATAAAACAGATATTCAACTTTCAGTATGAGCCACACATAATCTGGGAAACAGGGGATATAAATTTTTTACTGAGTTACAATACTAACCTCAACATTCTCGATCTATAATGCTGAAAGGAATGGAAGGGATCTCGTTTTGTATGCCGTAATGTGTACAGTCATTCATGCATATAGACTTGCCGCTATTTCAAAAAATGTTCTCGTTTAGAAACGTCATATACTGAAGAACTATTTTCCGAACATGAGAGGGGTGATAGTACGAGGAAGAAGAGTAAATTACATAAGATTTGCAAGATGATATTATTTATTTATTAATGATATAAAGAAATATATAATTTTAATAATGCATATTGTAGAACATTGTAGACATATCTATTTGCTGACGACTTACAAATATATACCTCTGCACCTATATCGGCATTAAATTACGCAATAAATGAAGTAAAAAATGACCTAAAATCAATTATTTCATGGACGAAAAAGTTTGGACTAAAATTGAACTCAGAGAAATCACAGGCAATTATAATGGGACATCAACGACTTTTAAGTAAATTAAATACAGGTGACATATCTCCTGTTAAAATGAATGAAACTATTATCCCTTACAGTGCTAAAGTAAAAAATCTAGGAATTTATATGGACAAAAAGTTAAGTTGGAATACTCAAATCACACACATATGTAAAATAATTTTTATGAAAATTCACACACTAAAAAGAATCCTAAATTTCCTTCCGTTGCTTCTCAAGAAGAATTTAGTGCAGTCGCTCTTGATGCCTCATTTTGATTACTGTGACACTCTCTACACTGACCTTAACATGAGACTGACAGACAGACTACAGC
Source organism: Periplaneta americana (assembly GCA_025594305.2). NCBI lineage: Eukaryota > Metazoa > Arthropoda > Insecta > Blattodea > Blattidae > Periplaneta > Periplaneta americana. The sequence goes on from JAJSOF020000023.1 coordinate 39,857,214, forward strand.
GTGTTCATAATGCATGCGTTCCATTTATTTGCAACGTCCGTAGATCTGACCGTATCACACCTTGACTAAATATGCTGTCCTGGGTCCGTCTCAAAGAGCGAAGAACTATTCACTCTCTCACTTTACTCTTCAATATTCTTCAAACCTCTAACCCTAGCTACCTAGCTTCTCGTTTTCAACATTTGTTCTCATATCACGAAATAGATACTCGCTCACAACACTATATCACACTCTCCATTCCTAAACACAGAACATCCTTCTGCTCTTCATCTTTCACCGTCTCTGCAGCTCATCTCTGGAACTCTCTACCACAATATGTCAGAGACTGTCGGACATTGTCTAGTTTCAAAAATAAATTGAAATTGCACTTTTTTAATTAGATTTCTTTCAGTTATAAGTCCTTTTCTCTGCCACAGTTTTGTAAAAATATAGGCTATATATTTCTTTTTCCTTCCTTTCCCCTCTTTGTTCTCTTTATCAGCCGATGAATTTATTATAATAACCTTTTTATCGTGAATTTTATTTAATTTTGTATTTCTTTTATTTTTTTATTATTATTTGATTACATTCCATTTTGATATATTCTTCCTTACGTTTTTCCATATTAACCATTTGTACTAAATGAGTTGCTTTCACTATATTCCAATGTATTTTACTTTCTTTTTTTTCCATTATGGTATATTATTTTCATGTTGTTTACTGTCGATTTTATTATGCTATTATTATTATTATTATTATTATTATTATTATTATTATTATTATTATTATTATTATTATTTGTGATATGTTAGTATTCTGTTCTTTAACTTTTTGTTAAATTTTAACTGTTCGTATACTTTGTAACCTGGTAGAGTGTAACAGAAGGCCCTATGGCCTTAACTCTGCCAGTATAAATAAAGAATTATTATTATTATTATTATTATTATTATTATTATTATTATTATTATTAATCGACATATTTTGAGGTTTTAAAGGTATGGGATGGAATTTAACTGAGGTAGGCATGGATGGCCCAACACTGCGACCTATTGAGATCTATTGCGCTAACCCTCGAAATGCAATGAGTTGCATGCCACAGATCCCCTACGCGCACCGCCCTAACCACATGACTTCCTTAACGACCGGTCTCTACAGCGGACAGAATCCATGTACCATTCCTGCTTCGGCAAATTCTCCCAAGGCCCCCCTGTCGGTCCGAGGCGAAACTCCTCCCCCGAGTAGATCCGCCTCGGGTTCCATTGCAGAAGCCATCCAACATCCTGAACGGAGGCCGGTCGAGAGAGTCAGCGGCTTCGGGAGGCCGCCGCTTGAGTGATCTGAAAAACCAGAAACGGGATGATGAGGAAAGGATGATGAGGGAGGAAAGGAAGTGGCGAAGATGACAAAGTTACCTGATATTCATCCATAGGAGTGAGGGAAAACCCCCGAAGAAACCTCAACCAGGCAACTTGTCCTGACCGAGAATCGAACCGCTGGGTTCGGAGTTAGACTCGCTAACAACGATGGACTTTTAAAGGCATACTTGTATGCATATTTAGTAGGTTTTTAGGGCATGAACTTTCTGGCCCTAGTTGTAACTAACGTTTTTATACATAGGCTATTATGTCAATTCGTATCAGTGCAATATAAATAATCATTGTGCTAGAATAAAAGAAACCTGATGCACAGTACCTACACATTAATGTATATTTGATCTTTTCTGTTCACTCCAGAGTAGTGATGCATTAGCTTGGATAGACAATATATGAAAATTTCAAGAAAACTGAATCTTTGCTAAGTGCAGAATGATATAATGAACAAGCAGATCTCAATTTGGAAACAGCCTGTAATAGAGTGCTAGGCTGCAGCAAAGCGCTTGTGATCTTCCTGTTCTAATTACAGAGTGGTGATTAGGGATGGGTGAACGGTTCGCATCGCATTACTCGTCGCGTTTCGAATACCTCGCCAAGAGAAAAACTGCTAAAGGAAGACAAGGAGGCTTTGAACATGATAATGCGTCATTATCTAAGAATCAAAGCTTGTTTTCATAACCTCAGCATAACAGACTTAAAATTTTAATGTAATTTTATAGCATTGGGTTTGCAGTTGAAGATTATCTCTCTCTCCTAGAAGCTTTAAGCCTGTGGATAATCTTCATTAAACAATCTTCTTTATGTATGTATGTATGTATGTATGTATGTATGTATGTATGTATGTATGTATGTATGTATGTATGTATGTATATATATATATATATATGTTGCGATTGAGTGACCAGCACATTTATATACTAAATTATACAATCCCGAACATTAATTTTTGATTGCTTAAACACATTTTTATTGGGTTATTTTACGACGTTATATCAACTGCTGTGGTTAGCTAGCATCTGAATGATATGTATGTATGTATGTATGCATGTATGTATTTTAATAGGTTATTTTACGACGCTTTATCAACATCTTAGGTTATTTAGCGTCTGAATGAGTTGAAGGTGATAATGCCGGTGAAATGAGTCCGGGGTCCAGCACCGAATGTTACCCAGCATTTGCTCATATTGGGTTGAGGGAAAACCCGGAAAAAACCCTCAACCAGGTAACTTGCCCCGACCGGGAATCGAACCCGGGCCACCTGGTTTCGCGGTTAGACGCGCTAACCGTTAATCCACAAGTGTGGACTGTATTTATATATGTATGTATGTATGTAGGCTATGTATGTATGTATTCACACTGCAAATACGTAATTACCCGGTGGCAGTGGTAACTAATTACACTCAATAATGAACACAATTAATAATAAATTAATAGCAATAACAGTAATAATAACAATTAATATTACTAATAATAAATAATAATAATAATATAATAAAATTAACAAGGAACATCCTACATTAAATTAAGCACGATCACTTAAAATAACATTTAAAATAAATCTAATTTGTATCTTAACCCTAAGTTAGAAATAAAACCCACGAGTATTCTATGTTCATACATGCACAAGTACCTACCTTTCAGCACTACACTCACGTACAGTTTTTATTTCTGACTATCCGATAATTAAGGATAAAATATTTTGCATTTACTTTTATTGCGTACATATACATATATATCTCGAGTGATTCACGAGGATTTACCGTCCTTTACCGAACTTATTTCCGAAGACATTCCAAGCAAAAATGTCATATAAACATAGGTCCTATTCTCAATATTTACAGAGTTACATTTCGTTACTGGAACGCATTCTTTGAACGAGTGATCTTGGTCAGCGTGCAGTCAGCAGCCAGCGCGAGCGCTACGGAAATCAAAGATAGCCGTATGCAGTTACGTAGAGCGACGAGTGCCGTTCACAAGCGTGCGGCCAAGTGTACTCAAGCGGACGGCGGCATTTTTTAAAATGTGTTGTACACTCTCCAAGATTGTAAATTAAGAAGCAAAATTGAATTGCAAATAATTAATTCGGTGGAAGTGGTGTGATTTGTAATAATTGTTGTGATAAGTGCGTAAGAATAATGTAATTTTCTAGTTTAAAATAGACAAAGATGTATTACGAAGCGACTAAGGAGTTCACAGCACATTTTTAGCTTCATAATACTTGCCAATTAGAGAAATGATACTTCTGAATGGTTCACTCTCTATTTGTATTATTCTTTTACCTTCAAACTAAAGAAAAAACGGAGTCTATTTTACAAAAAAAAATTAAATTAGTGTAACCCTGAAATGCGTGTTATTATTCGGTTGAGAAGCTTTTATCATCCAGTCTGCTGTCCAAAAATCTGAAAATTAGAATTTATAAAATAGTTATATTACCGGTTCTTCTGTATGGTTGTGAAACTTGGACTCTCACTCTGAGAGAGGAACATAGGTTAAGGGTGTTTGAGAATAAGGTGCTTAGGAAAATATTTGGGGCTAAGAGGGATGAAGTTACAGGAGAATGGAGAAAGTTACACAACGCAGAAATGCACGCATTGTATTCTTCACCTGACATAATTAGGAACATTAAATCCAGACGTTTGAGATGGGCAGGGTATGTAGCACGTATGGGCGAATCCAGAAATGCATATAGAGTGTTAGTTGGGAGGTCGGAGGGAAAAAGACCTTTAGGGAGGCCGAGACGTAGATGGGAGGATAATATTGAAATGGTTTTGAAGGAGGTGGGATATGATGATAGAGACTGGATTAATCTTGCACAGGATAGGGACCAATGGCAGGCTTATGTGAGGGCGGAAATGAACCTTCGGGTTCTTTAAAAGCCATTTGTAAGTAAGTAATAAGTAATCCTGAAAATATTGGGAATAGGAACTATGTTTATGACATTTTTTGCTCAAAATGTCTTCAAAAGTAAGCTCCGTAAAGGACGGTAAATCCTCGTGAATCACCTTGTATAACAATGATTTTAAGTATGTAATTTATCATTATATGACCAATAGTTTGGGTCTCACGGATATTATAATTAAATCATAGGAAATTATACTTATATTTTCTGTTAGCACAACAAAAGTATAGTCTACATTACATTGAATGGATATTTCGTATTCAACCAAAATTATTTATTAGGGTCTATTCAGCACATGATTTTAACGTAGGTTTATGGGCGGTAAGTTACCGGTATGAGTTTTCGTAATGTGTCGAAATAGTATCTTGGATTTGAAGCATAAGAAATTACATTGTCGGCCAGTATGCTCTGTGGTAGACCGTCAGCAACGCCATACAATAACACGGCGTGCGTTGACGGCTTGATCAGAGGAGACGAGTGTTTGACAGTTAATTAAGGTGCTGATTTACCTAATGCATAATAATTTGACAGTGACAATCGCTTTATTCGTGAAATTCTCAGTTGCACAAAGTTTCTTGATAGTGGTGTTAACATGAATTCAGAGTCACTAACATAGGGTTGAGGGCTTGATTGAAAACATCACCATTCTCCAAAAACCGAAGAACTTACGCGTAATGATTTTCATTATTATTTTTAGAGTTTCCTAAAAGAATTCTGGAAGGGGGATGGTTTCGTGATTATGATAAGTTGAACACATCCATCTGTAGCCTCTATGGCTGTTAGGCCTATCAGGTATCAAGTATTTTTCAAGTGAGTACAATAAGTTTTTTGACGAGATGTGATTAGGTTAATCTTTTAATTGGTTATTTTACGACGCTTTTCCAACTGCTATGGCTGTTTAGCATTCGAATGAGATGGAGATGATAATGCTAGCGAGATGAGTCCAGAGCCCTGCGTTGAAAGTTTTCCAGCGTTTGCTCTTAATGGGTTGAGAGAAAACCCCGAAAATAACCTCAACCAGGTAATTTGTCCCAACCAGAATTTGAACCCGAGCCCACTCGTTGCACGGTCAGGCATGCACTAGGTTAATTTCTGAAGAGAAATAAGTACAAGCCTTACCTAAATCTTCTATAAGTAGTTTCTTACATTATATTATTTCGTCGGATTACAACCAAAACACAATAAGTAAAAAATATTACCACTGAGAAAAAAGCGTTTTGAAAGCTCTTGACATCCTCGAAATATTATTTTTAGTAACTTGTTTCTCTTTAGCTGTATTCAATTTTCCAATTATAAGTTTATACACCTATATTAGTCTATGTACATTGTATGTCTTTTTCTCAGAAGTAATTTTTTTTACATAATGTGTTTTACTTGTAAACCGACGATTTCATTGTGTTTTAAAAAAGGACCCAATAATAATTTGACTGTTATTCTACAACAGTAGTTGTTAATATATAATTCATTTTAATTACACTAAAGAACTGCATTGTTATTTCATTAATAAATCATTCTTTAAGAAGATAGAATGTTATTAACAAAAATAAAAGTACTCTGTAGTTCAAATGCTTGTACTTTCACGAAGCATAATGTTGCCCTTGGAGGTACCCAATTGGACTGGATCAATGAATCAACTAATGAATGTATGAATTAATCAATCCATCAGTGAATCAATGAATCGATGTATGAATGAATTAATGAGTCGACGAATGGATGATGGATGAATCGATGTATGATTGATTGATTGATTGATTGATTGATTGATTGATTGAATGAATGTACTGAGAGGGGAAGACTTATCAATTAAATGGTAGGCCTACACGATGATAAACGCGTCCTTGCAAGGGCTCTTGTAACTCCGAATGGTTCAATGTGGTCTGTCTTTGCCGTCCACCCCAAAGAATGAGAAACAACTGGAATATTCGATAAACCGACTCTGAGACACTCCGCGAGATGGAGAGCTTTGTATATTGACTATAGCGCCAGGCGTTCAATAGCAATATAATAATTTCTAGCATGACTCTAGCTCTGATATCTTCTTCAAATATTTTGCCTAAGGGAACATGTCTCCGGTATATAAGCGGTCAGTGGTCTGGGCCTTCCTCAAAGTGAGGCCAATCAAGTTAGTTCCTAGTCCATACAGAACCGCCTGTCGTGTTCTGATTGGTCGAAGTTTGTTGATTACAGGTTTCCACTCTGTACTCAGTTCTGTTCAAATTAGACTATTGCCATCTAATTTAATTTCGATGGTTCCCTTGATGACCAGGTCCCAATAACCTGATGTCTTATCCAAGACGGAGGTGTCTTCGAACTCTATCTTGTGGCCCGTTTCACAGGCTGTGTTGCGCTACTGCCGACTTATCGGAGGTACCTAACTGAGTAATACCTGCGTGAAAATCGTGTACTCAATCAAGTTTCACCAACCAGAACACGGAAGGCAGTCTGGACTGGAAACTAGTCCACAGCAGGAAGCCCCATGACCGCCTATATAAAGATAAAGATAAAGATAGCCTATTGTGTCCCATGAAGGGCAAAGGCCTTCTCAATAAAATTGTATTTGCCTAACGATGATGAGCTGTTCCGTTAGACGGCTATTTAAGTCTAGGGTCAATTTGAATTTCTTTAATAATGATTCTCTCGTTGCCTTTCACAACTTCAACTGTCTATGATAAAATGTCCCTCGAGACACTCCGCTTTCATATTGTCTATTGCCCAGGACCATTGTTGATCTGCCTGTTCTTTGAAGAAGTCTGCCCATCTGCGCTCTAGGTCTACCCTGAAGTCTCCTTCCTTCAGGGGTCCCACACGGTAGCTCAGTATGTCCATCTGTCGCCTGGTAGCCTGGCCACGTGTCCACTCCATTTCCATTTGTATGTAATGGCTGCATGTGTGATGTCCTGCGTATCTGCTAGTTGGTACAGTTGGGATTTTTCATTCAGGTTAAGCCCATAATTTTGCGCATCATTTTTCTTTGACACGTTTGTGAGTTTGGTACCGGCTATAAATGGTTACAAACTTGCACTTCAATCCCTCGAATATGACAGAGCTTTCAGGCTGTGTTACAATCAACTCACCTGGCTGAGAACCCTGTTCTCGAAGAGTTATTCCAACTATTTTCATCCTTGTTACTTCATGGTTTTGTATTGGTCTGTGGGAATACCTAACAACAAAGGCATTAAGATAAAGCTAAATATAGCCTATTGTTCCCATGAAGTTAAAACGTTCAATAAGAGAAAGCCAAATGACTAACGTGATGAGTAATTTCATTAAACTAGACATATTCTTTCCAGAATTTAGTTGAACTTCAAGTTAGACAAGCCAAATGACATTGAAATTCTCGATATAGTTCACGGAGGTCAAATCCTGTGAAATTCTGCAGTGAAATAGTGAGCTCAAACAATAGCATATTGTACGTCCGATACTATGCGGACAAGAAGGCCGAGGTTCCACCTTCTCATCCGTTTTCACTGCCTTCAGAGAAGTCAAAAGAAGGATAGAGACCCTGGTAAGAACCCATAATTAAATGTGTACTGGCATCTATGTCCTATGTTTCCTTCAGTGTAATATTAGGGATTTTCTCTGTGTTAAAATGACAGCATTTTCATTTTAAAGTGAGGTAGAAATAATTGACGACCTTGTTTCCAAATAAAATTAGTTTTTATTTCTTAATTTTCAGAAGAATTAAGAAAATCATAACAAGATCTAAATTATATATTATTACGATGTACCGAAGTACATACGATATTTCCGAGCAGAAATTCTGCGTCATCATATGATGAAGGATGAGTAGAACGGAGAAAAATTCTCTTCGGCACCGGGATTTGAACCCGGGTTTTCAGCTCTACGTGCTGACGCTCTATGCGCTAAGCCACACCGGATTCCCATCCCTATATCTGATCGAATCCTCTCAGTTTAAGTTCCACCTCTTGAGTTCCCTCTGATGGCCGACCCTCATGCACTGTGTCATAGATGTATGACAGTGGCACAATGTCCATACATGTGTGGAGGTGCATAGAGCTAATAATATATGATATGCGAAAAATAATCACTTAGTGATTTAAGACGGCGCTTACTCCGTCGGATCCCGGCCACTTAGTCACTCGTAACGAGTGCACCTCTGCACATGTGTGGACATTGTGCAACTGTCATACATCTATGACGCTGTACATGAGGGTAGGCCACTAGAGGGAACCCAAGAGGTGGAACTTAAACTGAGGATTCGATTCGACATCGGGATGGGAATCCGGTGTGGCATTGTGGATAGAGCGTCAGCACGTAGAGCTGAAAACCCGGGTTCAAATCCCGGTGCCGGAGAGAATTTATCTCTGTTCCACTAATCCTTCATCATAAGCTCTAAATTGTTTTCAAGCAGGTCAAGAATAAAGAGGTGTTGTTTTCATTATGTTCAATATGTATAGTAGAACCTGGTGTATACGTAAGCTAATTGGAGTCATGTATAGCTTATGTGATACAGTAAAAAAGTCGAGGTAATTTAATACAGACTTTAAAATGTACCAAAGGCTAAGTTTGTAAATGTTTAAAATTGTGATTGTGGAAGTACATTTCATGATCTTTAAGGAGCGATATTGAACAAGGTTTAAAGGTTTAAAAAAGTTATCAGTCTCATAAATGCATTTGAAAAAAAAAACGTTATTTTGTTTGTTGGAAAAACTTTGATACAATACTCGGTTACTTTTGTTATTGTCTTGAATGAATAAAGATAGAATAATTTTTAAATTTTCCTTTTACTCAGAGAACTGTCAGCTTCATTTTTCTTTGAAGAACAGCTGTGAATGTTGAGCAGTCTAGCTTTAATTAGTGTATGAATGAGAGGGGTTATTATGATACACATCTTAGGGCTATTATGATACGCTAGAAGGACTATGATAATATTATGTGTACTATGAAAGAAATTGGCCAAATTGATGAATGTTCCAACTTAAAGTAATTTATTACCGCTCGAGGGGTATTTAATAATTTCGCTGCTCTGGTATCTACAATACATTTTTAGTTTAAAAAAATTGCTCATACGCATTTTTTACTTATTTACTCAACAATTTTAGCTTAATAGTTATTCTCCTTAGTCCACTAAGGTATAGGCTATAAGTATATAAATAAATTTCAATTTAATAGTCAATCTTCTTACTGCTGAATTTAACACAATGTCTAAAAATAATTTCATCGTTATTTAAAAACATATTTTAATATATTTTAGGAATACGAACTATATCACAATTTTATCAATCTATTTCCATGCACAAAAGAAATATTTTCACATACAGCAATTTTCTAGTATTGGCAGTAAGGTTTTAAAGTTTCAGTAAATTGTATACATTTTTATGGAAAAAAGAGATCATTACAAAAGTTGCTAATTCTTAATCAATTTTATTGTGATGTCAAGCAAACTTTTACAGATGATACATTCAGCATCTGTGTGTATCACAATAGTCTTACTTCATTGTCCTATAGAATGTGACCAGATTTATAGTACTGTACCATAATAGCCGTTTAGGTGTGTCACATAAGCCTACACATAAGGCTATTATGACACACTGGTTTTATTTTAATTTTATCCAATATTACAAATTAATAATAAATAAATTTAACTCTAAATCCTTCATATATGTCTAGAGTAGCACATGACTTTTTTTCAAATTTGTATATACTTTGATAGAAAAATTATTTTTTGATAGAAAAATTATACCAAAGAGTTAATCTGTTGTATCATAACTGCCCTACTTCACCCTGCGTAGTTTTGGTTTGTACGTGATTAGGCACATATCCTGGGAAAATTACATTTAATTACATATAAATTAATTATGAATTGTGCGTAATTGATTTGCCAGTAGTCTAATCCTCTTTTGAATGATGTTATATTAAAATATTATTTATGTCTAATTCTGAGTTGTGGATTAATTTGAATCAGGCTCTACTGTGCTCAAAATTTATTTCTCCTCCTAGATGATGAGTAACAAAACAGTTAAAGCATCTCCAAATGTAACTTAATTTATTGGACTGAACATGTTTTGTAAATGAGCTTTTCAATTAATTATTATGACTTGATTGAATGGTATAGTAAAACATTATTAATAAAATATGTTAATACTATTACATTTTTAACTTCTCGAAATTAAATAATCACTAAAAGACATCAATTTAAAAGAGAAACAATGAAAATTACATTTAATTACATATAAATTAATTATGAATTGTGCGTAATTGATTTGCCAGTAATCCTCTTTTAAATGATGTTATATTAAAATATTATTTATGTGTAATTCTGAGTTGTGGATTAATTTGAATCAGGCTTTACCGCAGTCTAGTAACTTATATACAGTCGCGAAGCTCAATACGTAGTAAATATGCAAACATTAGATAGTTGCTCACCACTAGGATCGCTAATATCGCCTCATTACAGGCAATGCAAAATAGTACCGTCACAGTCTATTGTTTCTAGCACCCTCAAAACTCAAGCTTAGTAACTGTATATAGAAGACTGTGGCTTTACTGTGTTTTAAATTTATTTCTCCTCGATGATTAGAGTAACAAAACAGTTAAAGCATCTGCAAATGTAACTTAATTTATTGGACTGAACATGTTTTGCAAATGAGCTTTTCACTTAATTATTATGACTTGATTGAATGGTATAGTAAAACATTATTAATAAAATATGTTAATACTATTACATTTTTAACTTCACGAAATTAAATAATCACTAAAAGACATTAATTTAAAAGAGGAACAATAATTATGCTTGATTATACTTGTACTCTAGTACAGGGTTATTTGAAATTATTCATCTATTTTCTCATGAGCATAATTCTGTACCGCCGAGTAGGCGCGTTTAAGTAAAACCGAAGTAATGCTTTAGTTGTTATGTTTCTGCCAGTGATTTCAGCAAATCCTACCCTTAAGGTATGAATCAAGGCGAGTATCTAGTGGCTTAGAACTAAGATATAGTAACTATGACAGAATAGTCCCTGGCCCTCCAGATTGGAAGTTGTGCCATGGGGCTGACGACCCCACACCGTAAAAATATACTGTATAAGGCAAAGGTTCATAAAATTGTGATATGAGTAATATTGTGATAATTCCTTTTGAGAATTTATTACAATTTTACTGAGCGAGAGGAAGATAGGTTTTTTTTGCGTCAACGTATTAAGGAAATGTTCGTAGACAAGTTGCTGCACAAAACCGGTCTGTCTCTTCTTCAGTAAAATTGTAATAAATTCTCAAAAAGAACTATCACAATATTACTCGTATCGCAGTAATACCAACCTTTACCTTATACAGGGACATCATTTTATTTTTACTAACATTTTTAATATTAACCTGTCTATACCTTTAGAGAACCGGAAACACCGCTTCCTCTCCCCTCCAAGACTGGAGTTCGATGATACTGGCATAAAACACAAATCACTCTACTAGGTATAGGAAGGAAGAAAAGTAGTTCATCCATTTACGTAAACTAGGAAATATCGCGATTTTGAGTTTGATAATTTTCATTAGATTTTTCTTTAATCAAAGTACAGTACTGTATTAAGAATAAGTGTTTTTACTCACGAAGTGAGTTATCCATGCGAACGTATTCATTATGCGGTGTATATTATACTGTCTACAGCACATTAGCGTACAATATAGAGAAAGAAGTTAAATTGAAAAAGAATCATAATATGAATATTTAAACACAATTTTGAAAATGGTGGCCGTTCATTTCGATACAGGCTTCAGTTCTTTTGTGCATATTATCGCAATATAGACTATTGCATCTAATTCCAATTGCCAGTTTCGTCCTTCGTACTAGTAACTCATGTTGAAATAATTCTGTACCTACTCTACGTACTGTAAATTCAATCTTCACTTCTGCCCGACCCGAAAATATAAAATTACTCAGACATGCTATCTACTGTCCGTCCAAGTGTTTATGCCGCAGGATTGTAGAAAGGGAGGAAATCACGTGACAGTTAATTACTTAACGAGGCCCTTTTATTTAAGTTAAATTAAACAGCTGTATAATATTACGTAAACGTCCAATTCCTAAGAGAAATTAATGTTTTCAGAAAAGAGCTAAGACAGCCCAGCTTTTACAGAGGGCGAGCAGAAGCAGGTGGGGAAATCGGGATGCGACGTAGGCAAACGGACAGTACCTGTGCGAAAATATGATTCAATATTGAAAGCTCTTTCGTCACTGGAAAACGCGAACATATTTCTGGAACGTACTATACTCAGTAACTCAGTACTGCTTACTATCTGCGAACTTGGTTCTGTGTAGAGTTGGAACTTCATTAGTAGACGGGGTGGGAGTGAAGTACATTCAAAAACTCAGGTACAATAAAAATTGAAGTAAAAATAAAATGATGTCCCAGTACTATAATGTAATGAAATCATTGCCGGTTTGATTAATACAGGGACATCATTTTACTTTTACTTCAATTTTTATTGTACCTGAGTTTTTTAATGTACTTCACCCCCACCCCCTATACTAGTGAACTTCCAACTGTTCACCATACAGAACCAAGCGTATACAGTCAAAGTCGCAAGGTCGTAGTAAACACAAACAGTATTGAGTTAGTGAGTATAGTATGTTCCAGAAATATGTTCGCGTTTTCCAGTGACGAAAGAGCTTTCAATATTGAATAATATTTTCGCACAGGTACTGTCGTCCGTTTGCCTACGTCGCATTCCGATTTCCCTCACCCGCAACTGTTTAAAATAACTTAAATAAAATAATTAACTGTCACGTGATTTTCCCCCTTTCTACGATCCTGCGACATAACCACTTGGACGGACAGTAGATAGCATGTCTGAGTAATGTTATTTGTTCGACTGAATTTACAGTACGTAAGGTACTCTTTTATATAATAGGTACAGAATTATTTAAACATGAGTTACTAGTACGAAGGACGAAACTGGTAATTGGAATTAGTTTATAGTGCGATAATATGCACAAAAGAACTGAACCCTGTATCTAAATGAACGGCCACCATTAAAAAAATGTGTTTAAATATGCATATTATGATTATTTTTAAATTTAACTTCATTTTCTTACATTGTACGCTAATGTACTGTCACAGTAAAATAGGCTATACACTGCATAATAAATACTTTCGCATGGATAACGTTACTCAGTTCGTGAGTAAAAACGCTTATTGTTAATACTGTACTGTATTTTGATTAAACAAAAACCTAATGAAAATTATCAAATTCAAAATTATGATATCTCCTGGTTCACGTAAATGGATGAACTACTTTTCTTCCCTCCTATACTTAATAAAGTGATGTGTTTGTATTTTACGCCAGAATCATCGAAATTCAATCGTGGAAGGGGTTAGAAAACTGTGTTTCCGGCTCTGAAACATTAATCCAGAGGTATAGCCAGGTTAATATTAAAAATGTCAGTAAAAATAAAATGATGTCCCTGTATAAGAAAGCCACGCAAAGATAAGGATTTGATATTGGCAAATTAAATAGAGATAGGAAGATGGGGTGTTTAAGAATACGAAACTTCTGGAAGAACTCAAGTTGGTCTTAATCTTAACTCCGATAAAATAAACTGTATGATAAAGAGGAAAGATGAACATCGAACAAAAGCAGTAAAAATAGGAGTACGATTTGAAAAAAGTTTAAAGTTTCAAGTACCGTATCTAGGCCTATAACAGAAGAGACTGATATAGATATGGAAATTAAAGGAAGAATTAATCTAGAAAAGAAAAGCTAGGAAGCATTAACTCATATTCTAAGGAAAAGATATTTATCACAACTTTCAAAGATACGAGTGTATAAAACTGTTATAAGACCTAATGTTCTATATACAGTAGATCAGAGGAGAGTGGATCTTGATAATTAAGTTACAAAAGTTGTTTATGACTTGGGATAGAAGAATATTTAGAATAGTTTAAGACCCAATATACAAAAATTATTTCTCCAGAATCAAAACAAATAATAAAATTACGAATAAGTATAATTCACTACATATTGTATCGTTTATAAAATTAGGAGTTAAAAAGCCACCGGCGTGGCTGAGTCGGTTAAGGCGCTTGTCTGTCGATCTGAAGTTGCGCTCGGGCGCAGGTTCCGTCCCCGCTTGGGATGATTACCTGGTTGGGCTTTTTCCGGGGTTTTCCTCAACCGTAAGGTGAATACCAGGTAATTTATGGCGAATCCTCGGCCTCATCTCGCGAAATACCATCTTGCTATCACCAATCTCATCGACGCTAAATAACCTAGTAGTTGAAACAGCGTCGTTAAATAACCACCTTAAAAAAGGAAAGTAAAATGGATTAATAATAATAATAATAATTTATTTAACCTGGCAGAGTTAAGGCCATACGGCCTTCTCTAACACTCAATCAGGAGTAAAACTGCGTTACAAAAAATACTACAAATTTACAAAGTACACTACAATTTTACACGCAAAACTGAATAAGATAATAATAATAAAATGTAAACAACAAGTAAGTAGAAATCAGACATAATATATAACATACTGAAAGAAAGAAAAAGCATAATAAAATGTGAACAGCAGGTCAAAATAAATGAGACATACAAAGTATAAAAAATAAGACAATTATTGATAATAATGCTAATAATAATAATAATAATAATAATAATAATAATAATAATAATAATAATAATAATGGATTGGACATGTACAAAGAATGGATAAACAAAGAATAGTTAAAAGGAATATGGAAACGAAATTAGAAGGTGGCAGGAAGAGAGAGAGACCCAGACTTAGATGGATTGATGTGGAAGAAAACTTGGGACAACTAGGAGTAGGGTTGCCAAGTCTTTCGTATTTTCTCAGATTTCCCCGTATTCCTGGTCACTTTTTTAAGAATAGTTCTACCGTATTTCCCAAATTATAAAATAATTGTTCATTTATTATATTATTCTTTTAAAATTTCCATGTCCTTAGAATCCTTTGATTTCTTCGCTTCTAAAATTTCTGGTTTACTCCCCCCCATGTTGGTAAGTTTTCATTAAGTTAGTTCTGTCTTCCAAAATAAATTGCCGCAGACACACCGCTTGTCTGTGTCCTTGTGTCTTGCTTGGCGTTATTCCCGTGTCTGAAGGAATGCATGTGCTGTGTTTATTACGTGAAGAGTGTAGATTCAAAGGCATTCTTATCCGTCTGACATAGTTTTGGGTAAATAACAAGACACATTTATAAAACCTGATTCAGCCTTTAAGTAAACTAAAATTCTCATCGAAATTTCATAGGGATAAAATTTATTTTGATACTTATAACTTAACAGAAATATGCAGACGTACGAACAGAATATAAATCAATTTATATCTCGATTTTTAATTTTTTAGTTTGAAACTAAACTGCTTAAATTTAGTGTTATTTATTCCACAATAAATAACAAAAGTGACGAGAATTCTGGGATATTTACCCTCACTGAGAGAGTTTTCTCATTTATGAATATACTAATACATAGACAGGTGTAAAAAAACAGTCGTTCTACTGAACTCATTAAAACTGAATTACAAATTGTTACAAATTTCAACCTTACTTGTACATATTTCTTCTGTTATGTCAAATATTGATGAATGAATACAAATCGAAATGTAAATACGCGTAATGCTTTGAGTGCTACTGTAAATATTTTTGGTTGAAATTACCCTCCAAAATGTAAAGAAAGATCTCTTTTGGTGTGGTTTACGCAGTAATGTCCACAAAATCCTTTAGTTTTACCTTAAATGTCTGAAACGTCTACAACAATCTTCAAAATCTCCCTTATTTTCAATTTGAAAAGCTGGCAACTCCAACTAGGAGTGAAACAATGGAGGTTAAGATTTTTCACCGAGGAGAATGGGCGGGCATCTGTCATTAGGGAAGCTGAAACTAGATTCAAAGGGCTTAGAGCTACATAATGATGATAATGAAAATGATTATAGAACTTCTGGGAGATTTAAAATTGTGACCCTGGCAGAAAATTCACAGGAAGGCTATTGTTCGAAGGAGGCTGTTTTGCCAATGGTGATGATGGCAATTCTGTACCTAAAACTCACTTATTAAGTTAGCAACCAAATAAAAGAGAAGGTCTCTGAATTCTAGAAGGTCGCCGCGAAATGGCCCCATTGTCATTAGCTGCGCGAAAGACGGTCTGTGAGAAAATGGCGACCATTGTAGTTTTGTATGCGGCAGTTTTCGAGGTGTGAATCGGTAATAACATTATTTCAGGATGATTTTCGTTGATATAACGAAATTGATTCATCGTGTTCTCAGAGCATTCGCCGGTGACAGGTCTATTGGCTGTTGAAAGACACAAGACATTTGTATAAATGCACTAGCTCAGGAAGACCGCGCGTTTCTGAGGATAATATGCAAAGAACCAGAGAGAGTTTCCAACATAGCGAGAGGAAGTCAACCGCCAGCATCAGTTGAGAGAAGAGATTTTCTCAGACGACTGGTTGATGTGTTTTGGGACTGCATTTGACCATGAAGCCATACAAGTTGCAACTATTGCAGCATTTCTAAAGCCAAGGGACTAGTCAAAGTGACGGAAGTTTTGCAATCTCATGCATGAAGGACGGTGATGTAGCTCCCAGTTCAATGACGAAGCAACTTTTCGTTTGAGTAGCAAGTTGAACCGTTACAGCCTTCTCATATGCGGCATAGAAACACCACATGCAACACCTACGATAATAACCTAAAGTTAATTTATGTCACATTTTCCGAGCAAAGGTTCATGGACTTATCTTTTTCATGTAAAGCACAGTGACTTATCTGAAATGGTGCAGAATTGGCTGCTTCCCCACTCGAAGAAAAGATTTCGACGGTGACATTCTCCAGCAATATTATATACCGCCTCATCAGAATTTGGATGTTTGCCATTCCCTTAACGAAGTACAACCTCGCCGTTCTTTTGTCAAGTTTACTTCAAGACTTAGAGTCGTATTCAAGAACGTCACTTCTTCACTTCGTCTTGACTTCCTCAAGTCATAAATTAGGTCATATAAACTGAAGTGCCAGATCCACATTCAGAGATAATACTTATCTTTTTCTTCACAAAGTCAAATGTATGAAAAATATCAGGTGAACTTGGTGTTCGACGTTATCATTTAATGACATAGTGCTTTAGGCCCACTGATGCTCCATGCGGAAAGTGCAGAAATCATTAATTCATTGCTGACTACATTTCGTTCCAAGTTTGTTATTTTCAAAAACATCTACAGCGTGTTTCAGAAATATTTTGACAAACTTTGGGGGCATGTTCCTCACACCAAAACAAGTAAAAAGGTCATATAAACATATGTCCGAAAATCCTTAGTTTATTAGTTATTAATGAAAGAACATAATGAAACATCTGTTAGATATTGTCAGCTTGATATCAATTGTTGCAACTTTAATCAATTCATAAACTCGTAAGAATTGAAAGTGGAAGCAAGAGGAGAACATTTTGAACATTATTTATGAATTGCTGAATTGACTGAAGTTGCAACACTTGCTGCCAAGCTGACAATATCTAACAGGTGTTTCATTATAATACTGTCATTAATAATTTAAAAGTTAATGATTTTCGGACATATGTTCATATGAACTTTTTTTCTTGTTTCGGTGTGAGTAACATGCCCCCAACGTTTGTCAAAGTATTTCTGAAACATCCTATATAGAAATAGAAGGAACCGCATGTGAAGACGTGGGTCTGCATCAAATAACTTGCTTACAAATATAGGCGTGGTGGAAAATGAGAAATCTGATGTCGTTTAGCAAAGTAGAATAAATGACACAAGATTTAAACACAAGAGACTACAAGAAATGCTGATAAAATTGATTACGTGAAAATTGAATGACGATCTTAAACTTACGTTGAATATAGATTATTAATATAAGGTTGTCATTTTTATTCTAAGACGAAAAAAATCACTGTCCATCATAGATAACTTTTTCAAACTCAGACTCATATTATGTTATATGAACGCTTACAGGTCAAAAATAAAAATAATAGAATGTTCCTCCTTCATTAATTTACAGATAATAATACTAATACCCATAATAATCCTTTCTTTCTTTCTTTCTTTCTTTGTTTCGCTGTTTAACCTCTCCTTTTTATCCGACTTACATATCACTGTGGAGAGGAAGATTCCATAGATCGTACACTAGACAACACACAAATGTGGGCTTCCCTGGTCGTGGGATGGGCATGACGCAGGGCCGCCACTGAGACAACACAGGACAATCACAAGACAAGGGACAAACACCCAGTCTCATGGATGGAAGATAAATTTCTTCCATTAACCTCACTGGGAATCAAACTTCGGCCCACTTGCATGGGAAGTGCTGACACTATCCATAGAGGCACATAATAATAATAATAATAATAATAATAATAATAATAATAATAATAATAATAGTAATAATAATAATGTGAAATTTAAAATACATTTTATAGCTACATAACTTCGGAGTAATAAGAGGTTATGATCGCATAGGCATAACTTGAGAATAATAAAGCAGATTATCCACAGAATGCATAATCCATGAATTCTTGGAAATTTACATCTTATAAATTCATTTCAGCCCTTAAACTGAACTGTATTATATTAAACAAATGTCTCATTAGTTGTTCAGGCAATTTATTGTACTATGTGAGGTATAAGGACGCTCCTCACGTATCTTAAATCTTAATAGCTTTTGGCTAAGTTACAACTAAAGTGTAGGCCTAAGTTAAGTCATAACTCTGAATGCAAATTCCTATATATGGCCCTTAGTTTTTTACAGCTGGCCCCCGAGATCACCGGATTTTACACCATGAGACTTATTCTTTTGCAAGTGTGATCTAACCAATTTCATAGCTGACCCTAAAATTAGTATTGTTACTGCCGTTAGTCGTAGACAAAGAATTTCCAGCAGCGAGTGTGGAACCAATTTGACTATTTTCTCGGCGTTGTTTGTGTAATTAAATAATATATAGAACACATATAAGGTGAGAAAAAATACTTTAATAGAGTTTTATGGACGGTGTATTACTAATCACTTTGTAAACCTTAAAAAATATAGCCATTCGATGTCGGATATATAATTTTGAATAACCCTGTATTTTGTTTTGTTTCTACACTAGAGTCTGGATTATCCGACATTCCTGATTCCTGATTTTCTGACCCATTCTCCTATTTATCTGTTCATTATATATATATATATATATATATATATATATATATATATTTGTTTATTTCCTGTTTAAGTAATGATTGGACTAAATTAATTTCTTCAGGTTGAGAATAACGAGAGTTACGCGTTAATCGGATGACGGAAATGAACAAATGCTGTCGAGTTTAATTCGAAGATTTTTCAATGGCTTACAAAATTTTAAATTTTATCCTCAGAATTACTCTTTTAAATCATGTGCGTATAACAGATCTTTTCTCATGCAGTTTCATTTCGCATCATAAATAGCATAATTCGTGAAATTATTTTCGAAAAATTTTACTTCACTTTTTTCGGTAAAAAGTGGTTAAAATATTGCTTTATTTCAAGTAACATGTCACAACATTGTTTAAGTCGGATAATGTTACTACTTTATGCAGTTTTAAGTAAGCAATGGACATTTTTTTAAAGGGACGCGCACTGTATTTAAATTCCATGACCACGCCATTTACTCGTTTTTCAAATTTTTAGAATTTTTCTGCTGTTTGCACAAAATGTTTGTTGTACAAAAATATTTGTCAGAATGGGCTAAAACTTGGTAAGTATATTATAATATGTAGGCATACAAGGAACGAAATTTATATTGCATTTTGTTATGTGGTGACTTTTATATGGGTTTATTTAAATTTTATATGGTTTTTTACCTTCTAATTAGGGAAACAACATGCATTTTTAAATCATAAAAATTACAAACTCAAAAGGTTTTATATTACTAGAATATTCACCATACACAAAACCTGATATGATTTATTTTCTGCATATCTGGAGTGTATTTTAAAAAATTCAGGTTGATCAGATGAAAACAATATTATGCTAGGAACTTATCAAGAGAAATTATTTATTTAATAATGTAATTTGTAATATCTTGAAAATTAAATTAAGTGCCTTACGCAATTGAAACTTAGAGCAACATACCGAGTACGGTATAAGTGTGTTCCAAAAATATCATAAAAAATCGGTTGATAAATGTAGAAGTTGAAAAATTAAGCCAAAACTCCCCATAAAATATCATTCTCTCTACAATATTCAAATGTTCCATATTTCGTGATGTCTGCTGTCAGATGATAACACTGAAATACTCGTAAATTCGGAATGACACTTATCAAAATGTACGTTACCGGTAGGTATTTGCTAATTATTATTGTGAAATTTTAATTTTAGTTAATTCCCGCCTCAATTTGTTCCTTTTTTAATATATTGTAATGTATGGTAATGTATGTTAAGTATATCGTAATAAATTATATTTTTTCTTTATTGCAAACCGCAATGATAATATAGTGCATACATTTTATCTTTCCATGCGAGCATGTACTGTACGTTTCTGAAAACATATAAGTAGTCTATAATAAAGTATATGTCTCCTGATTATGTTGTCCTCCGTTGTTCTCATTTAGGTCGAATAATCCAGACTCTGCTATCATTTTTCCTACAAGTAGATTTGTTTGTAGCAAATAAGATATGTACATAAGCTGCTGTTGTAACTACTGTTATTATTATGATTAGTAGTTCGTCAAATGTTCCAGGAGGCTGCCTAGAAGATGAGTTTGATTGTCAAGACGAAAGATGTATCAAAAAGGAGCTCGAATGCAATGGAATAGAGAACTGTAGGTTTCGGTGGGACGATGACGATCACTGCCTGGTAAGAACACACATTTTCAATTTTTATCTTATTCAAAAAGATTTTGTGAAATGCTAGATGGTGAAATATAAAGCTATTTGGAACAGAAAATAAATAACTTCTTCCTAAACGCATCTCTTTATATAGACATATTATGTTTTGAAGTATAATTTGAAACACAGTGATATTATGATGCGCTTCCTATCACAAAGGGTCGCTATTACTTAATTAACCCTTCGGCGGGCGCGTCTTTTCTGGTAACACGACCAGGCGCGCGAAGTACACTATGCGCTGCACAATTTTTCATTAAAAACGGCCTTTTGTATAATGTTAACTGAATATTTTTAAGAGCGTTTTTATATACTTTATTATTATTATTATTATTATTATTATTATTATTATTATTATTATTATTATTATTATTATTATTATTATTATATTTTTAATAATATTTTAATACAGGGACATCATTTTATTTTTACTTGCGTTTTTATTTATCTGCATTTCTGAATGTACTTCACTCTCACCCCTTCACTAATGTCCTTGCTCCCGTCAGACACACAAACTGCTGTTACATTCAAGTCTTCAAGCAGTGAAGTAAACACTGCAGTGCATAGTGTGTTTCAGAAATATGGTTGCGTTTTCTATAGAAGAAAGAACCTATATTAAGAATATCGTACTAAAAAATTATATTCAAGAAACGATGAATTCAATTTCAGAGAATATGCTTCAAAATGTTTTTAATAATAAGCGTAAAGAATTGAAGCCTGCATTTTAATGAACGGCAACCATTTTCAGCAACTTGTTTAAAAATTCAGATTAGCTTATTTTGAATTGAGGTGGCTACAAGCAAAGGAATGCTAGTGACATTTGTAATAATATGAGTTAAGTGCATCCAGTGTAAGCTAAAGTATCCAAAATTTTAGTGGCAAAGGGATATTTTAATCTCATCACACATTAAAATTTAAATAAAAATTTCACCGATTTTACGAAAGCTTAAATATTTAAACTCCATTTTCTCAAAAGTAACTTAAGTGCACTTACAGCCCTTTACTTACGACCCCCTCAATTTAAATGCACTCTCTATATTGTATGTTAACATCAATAATTAATATGCTAAATAAAGTAGACATTACATAATGAACATAACCGCCTGAAAAGTTGAGTTTTTGAAAAAAAAATGTTACTACTCTACTGTATTTTGATAAATTCCGTAAAAGTGATGATCAAACTGAAAATCGTAATATCGTATTTCCCTACAACATAAATGGATACACTACTTTTCTCTCCTCCTATAGCTAGTAAAATGATTTGTTTACATATTGCACTAGCTACATCAAACTCCTGTAATGGAAGGGGGCAACAGTGTTTCCGAGTATAGCCAGGTTAATGTTAAAAATGTTGGTAAAAATAAAGTGATGTCCCGGTACAAAGCGAACGCACGCTCGAATAGAGGAATAGGCGCGCGCAGAAGAAAATAATTTGCATGAGCAAATGCTGGGTAACTTTCGGTGCTGGACCCCAGACTCATTTCACCGGCATTATCACATTCATCTCATTCAGACGCTAAATAACCTAAGATGTTGATACAGCGTCGTAAAAGAACCTATTAAAAAAATAGTATGAACTTATCCCCTCCACACGCAACCGGAATATCACGGCATGTTGCACACCGTGCGCCGCCGCGCCAGGGTTAAATTTGTAATAACATCAGAAAAACATTACAAAATTCGACTTGAGGCTTTCCCGGCGTTTGATGTAGAATAACTCTTCTCGGGTTCTCAGCCAGGTGAGTTGGAGATTAGCTTCCAAACTTTCGACGGCTAGCTCTGCCATCTTCTTCTATTACAAAATTCATTTAATACTTTGTCATTATTAGTTAGAAAACATCCGTTCGTACCTTGAATATAATGTCAACATTTATCGTGCTGCGAAAACTTATTTTATCTATCTATCTATCTATCTATCTATCTATCTATCTATCTATCTATCTATCTATCTATCTATCTATCTATCTATCTATCTATCTATCTATCTATCTATCTATCTATCTATCTATCTATCTATCTATCTATCTATCTATCTATCTATCTATCTATCTATCTATCTATCTATCTATCTATCTATCTACCTACCTACCTAACCTGGAGGAATACCTACCTACCTAAATCTATCTATCTATCTATCTATCTATCTATCTATCTATCTATCTATCTATCTACCACCTGGCCTACCTATCTACCTACCTACCTATATATCTATCTATCTATCTATCTATCTATCTATCTAAAATCTATCTATCTATCTATCTATCTATCTATCTATCTATCTATCTATCTATCTATCTATCCTGGTGTGATAAAGGCCATCAGGCCTTCTCTTCCACACCACTTCTCTGTTTACAAAACTGTTCAAAGTGTCCTCCATCCACAGTGACGTACACATGGCAACGTTGTCGATCAGCTGTTGTGATACGTGCCAATAGGGCGGGTTCATGACGAATGACTTGATGCTTGCTCAATGCGCTGCAAAAGTCCTTCTTGATTTAATACTTCCATAGTACAAACACAGTTCCAAACAGCCCCATAAGAAATAATCCTACATGAATTCTGAGGTTAGTGATCTAACTTTTCTTCTTTCAGATTAGACCATCAAAGGATGGCCTGTCTTTTACAAAACATAATCTCCAAGAGTCATGAAGTATGGACAGATAAAGGAAGACTGCTGTAGATAATTGACATCTTACTTCAATTGTAATTACATCAGAAATTCCTCCAAATAATGGATTTGTTTATTTACATTCTTTCATTACCTGGCATTTCACAAATCCTTTTTAATCACACGGTATACAGAATGGAAGGGAACGTATTACGTCCCATATCAAATATCCTTCTTATAACTATAACCAAAAAGTGTAATAACAGTTTGTTTCTTTGCGGACTGCTTTCGAAAAAAAAATTTTTTTTTTTTTGGTTAAAATTTGATTGCGTTTTTCATGAAATTGTTTGCAGGATAGTGTAGAGTAAGTATTTATGATCATGTTTCACTAATAATTTAGCCATAAAATAGATTTAGATTAATCTTCTAAAAGGCATTAAAAATTTCATTCGGCAGCTGTCATAACGTGGTTATGGAAAGCCGGCAACACTGCAGTCAGGGCATCTCAGACAGAATTTCACCCACCCCTCTGCCAATCAGTGAAGTGAAGGAGTAGGTACTGCTGTTTATGCCTTGCAGCGCCTACATGTTTCATTTAATTCTCTTCTAAAACCCAACATTATTCTCATTTGATTATTCGTCTGATCAGAAAAATATTTGACATATTTTGCTCTCAAAAATCTGATTATAATTCGTGTAAAGTATTGTAATACGTTCCTTCCATCTTGTATAGACTAAGATTAACTGCAGTAAATGTTTAAGATTACTCCCATTAATATACAGTGCAATGCACCTCAAAAGTCACCTATTCAGTGCTTCAGTTGTTCAGCCAATGAGAAATCACCATTGAGAATCCATTATAAAAGGCAGAGAATTTAAGTGTCAGCACTGGCCGCTAAACATATGATGGATTGGGGATGTTAGGTTGTCAAACTGGTTAATTAAATACTATTTAAGTAAATTCAATTTGTCATTTTTTTCAATTCTAAATCAGGATTACAATATTAATGCCAGCTTTATATAGGATTACTAGAACGAATGGAGCTGCGGAGGGACTTTTGGATCGCTACCACCTTAAATTTACATAGACTCCTTAAGAACAAAAAATTCGCAAAATAATATGAATACTTCCATCAACATATTCTGAAATTCGTGCACACCAGGTACTTTTGTATATCCGTAAATAAGTAGGACTATATTAAAATAATTTGTTTATGAAATCTATTATAATAATTGATATTACATTCAAAAGAGCTTTCACCAACATGTTTTGAAGTTCGTGCTAGAAGTCGAAACTAATCAAATAGGTAATTTATCACTTAGTTTTCTTTAACATTAGAAAGTTTTTATCATAACAAAATTCTTAAGTGAAATATAATTTTGTTTAAAATAAAACAGTTACTGAAAACTACAGTATTATATTTTAAACAGAAATAGTTTTTAGAAGTAGATAAACTTCTAAATACTGTAAGAACCATAATTTAGCCACTGAGAAATTTTAAAAATGATGGTAACACTTTCATGTAATTATTATTCAGTATGTAGTCTGTTATTGAGAATTAACTCCGTGTTAGTCATCCTCAGAACTATTAAGGTCCTTCCTTCTTCCGCTTTCTTCAGTTGTTTTGCTGCAGGGTGCGCTTTTTGGGTGTATTATCTGAAATTTAGTTATGTACTGAGAACATGTTGTGGGTGTGTTTTAGTGTGTCGCACTGTTTTGGTGTATTTAATTTCTGGGTTTTCGATTGAATGTGTAGTATGTCTGTTTTTATGTTTCTGTAGTTGTAGTTGGTGTTTGTGACGTGTTCTACGTATATGAAGGTATTGTGTAATTTGGTTATAATTATGGTTATTTTTTAAGTAAATAAATTGTACATATCGACGGCCCAGTTCAAAAGGGAAACAACTAAAATTTAACGTTTTGAAAGACCTGAATTTTAAAGCTGCATGTTGCTGTGAAAAATCCAAATAACTCACTCTAATTTGAAACTTATGGTATATTTAAAGCTTCATTAACAGAATTTGAAATGATTTCAAAGATCCTTTGATTTTTCACTGCAATATAAATCTTTAAATTGCAGGTTTCTCAAACCTTTTATTTTGAGTTGTTTTCCTTTTGAACTGAACCTTCGATATGTTGCCACCATTTTGAACACTGTGTATGTGGTAACCAGAAGGGAATCCAGCCACAAACTCAATATTTTAGTTCACGAACTGAGGAATTTTAAATAACAAAGTAGCATTGAATTTAAACGGATCCAAGGCACTGAAAGTTACACGAATTACGGCACATCAATTCGCAACACGTGTCTCACGTACTCGTATCAGTCTATGAAATGCGGATACTAGCTGCTTTTATGTACGGTTTCGTTGCTCTCTTAAAAAAATAACGATGATGTTTCACGATTCATAAATTTGGATATTGCCGTCTCGAACTATCAGCTGTAAAATCTCAACATATTCTCTCGCTTGTAACATCCAGATTTATTGCAATCCTCACGTTGGTTCATCACTGAACAGCATCCTAAAGAAATTCAATATACAAGGGTTGGATAAAAAGTTATGGCAACACTGCTGTCACATGACGATGGTGCGTTCGAGAGCTGCCAGCTGTGTGGACATGAACAAGTACTGTTAGATGAGTTAGTGCAAGTGGCGGCAGTACTCTGTCAATCTACTGCAGTGTGTAGAATGTTGACTTTCTAGGGATAGTGCGAGTGCTCTAAGACCATGTTTACAAAACTAGAGCAACGTTCCTGCATCAAAATTGATGTGGCACGAGGTCGTAGTGCACAAGAATATTTTCAGGAACTGCTTGAAGCACCACCACCTTCGTCCAGCGCTCAGGAGACAACGACGACACTTGGTGGTACAGAACCCCATCATTCTTCATGACAATGCAAGAAGTCATACCGCTGCTGCTGTCAGGGCCTCTTGCGCCGCTGACAATGGAAGATTCTGTAACATCCACTGTAGTCACCCGATATGAATCCATGCTATTACGATCTCTTCGCCAAAGTGAAAGAACCACTGCGAGGGACCCGGTGCAATACCAGAGATGAACTTATCTGTGTTATAGAGCAGTCAGTACGGAACATCAACAAAGATGGACGCGCTGATGGTGTACGACGCCTTCCAAACATTTGCAAAAGGTGATAAATAAGGGGGGGTGACTATATTGAAGGTACGTAAATGTTCTACCCCTGTGAATAAAGCCATGTCAGAATTATCGAACTGTTGCCATTACTTTTTATCCAACCATTTGTATTCCAAACATCAACATAATAAGAAAATAGCGACCAGAATTGTAATTCCTTTTAGATAGAGTTGTGAACGTTGCTTATGTACACACTAGCTACGTCTACTAGTTTATTAATGTTGTCTTGTTTGTGAAGAGGATATGGGAAGGTCAAGAATCACCAGTGAATACGTTAAGAGCACTACACTTCGTTCCGTAATGTTTGACAGGAGAAGTAAACATTGTCGGCAGAGGAGGAGAGAAGTATAATTGCTATTCTGTGGTAGAACGCTTCAGACCGCCCAACTTCAAGTCAAGCGTGGAATGAGACCTCTTCCATTGGCTGAATAGTAATTATACTTCTCTCCTCCTCTGCCGGCAATGTTTAAATCTCCTGTCAGACATTATGGAACGGAGTATAGTAATATCAATTTTTAGAAATGAAATCTTCAGTTCTGCGACAATTATCGGGAATTAACATATTGAATTCTGGAAACAAAATCTGTGCTAATGTGTTGGGTTGATGCTAAAGTTCGTAGAGTTTTTTCGCTGTGACAGAAGTTTTTATTTGAGATGAATAGAAGACAGAAATTAAACATTAATATTATTCTCGAACATTATCTATGACTCTCTGCGAACGCTGCAGTAGTTATTCGATTCCTATTCTGAAGAAATCCGCTGGTTTGGAGTTAAAGAAGTCGTCAAACCAAGTTTGTTTTCATATTGGTGGCCTACATTTTATGCGACAATCCGATTCTCGTGACATTTTTTTATGTTACTAAGACAAATATCATCTTCGAATATTAGGTTAAATACAGTCTGTAGAAATTGAAACCGAAACTGAATGATTGCCTAATCATCAACGGCATATGATGATCATAATGATTATGAATAGTGATAATGATGATATGTAAACGCATACTTGTATCGGAGCTGCATATCTTAATAAAACTTAGTACCGGTAATTACATATTTCATGTTTAATTAATATGATTCATGTATGGTTGTTCGTGCATATATGTGCATATTTTGGACTTTTGTGTATATTTCGACGTTAAGATCATATTTCATGCACAATTTTATTAATTTGTTTTAGCGAAAACTGTTTTCTAGTTTTATGGACTTTGGTAAAATATGTAATTCCTTAAAGGTCAAGTTAGCGTTGCTTCAGGGAGATGATAGTGATGTGGATGTTAATCGAATCGTGTTACCAGGTTATAATTATTGTCGCCTCAGTTCATATGATATACAACCCGATCAGAATTTTATTATTATCCTTGGCAGAAATCGGAACACATCTGTGTATTACTCGTTGCACGAATGACTGCCGGCGGTCGGTAGGTGAACTAAAGCATAAACGTTGCGTAGGAGATGGATCGTATCGCATGACGCAGCGCCAATGACTCTCTCCAAATCGGCAGTCATTCCTGCAACGAGTAGTACATATTCGTCCGTCCCTCCAACAACTCGCGGCTTCCTACCGTTGAAAGATGACGTAGTGTATACAAACAGCAGCGCCATCAAGGCAGGAGTAATAACATTCTGGTCGGGTTATAGAAAGGATTTTCTCTAGCGCAAGTTTATTTTTACGGACAGGAGAAACAAGCTGGATCCTGAAAACACGGAAAAGATTATTGTCTCACAAAGTTCCATACTGTCGTGACACAAATTGAATTGTCTGTATGACATAAGTTTTAATTAATTGAGCAGAAACAAATGAGGCAATAACTAAGAAATTTGATTCACTTTCTTTTTCTTTAACCCCAATAATTTGAATACCTATCTCTCATTATTTGCTTGGTGTTTTATTTTTTGTGGAATCCTATAATATGATAAGTTTCCCGGTTCTTCAGAATATACTGTACTCCAACCAGGAAAAAGTCTCAGGGAATGAGACGCAGCGGGGTGATGCTATGAATGAATGTTGATGTCATAAGATCACACACGTGGGTACACGCATCTCCATTGGCTAACTCTCAAAGCACAAACGATAACACTGATACATGATTATAGTACCCTAGTTACAAAATTAGATCACGGTTAATCTCCTGGTCTTTTAATCCCTCCATACAGGAAATAACATATGCAGGAGAGCGCATGTTTTTTTGACGTTATAATGGTAATATTGTCTATCTACTTCACTCCAATGGATGACACGATAGTAAGCACATTAATTTCACGATTAATCTCCTGGTTGGAGAACAGTACAGGGTCCGGCAATTAACGTTTCTCATTTTCAAAATACAATAACTGATTTATTGTTTAAAGAAATTACAAATCACGGACACTATTAGGCACGTTATAGTCTTGCATTTACAGATTATTAGTTAATTTTTTTTAAATTGCACACTTAAAATGTCCACCATTGTTGTAGTTATTACTCCCTGCAAAGTGTCTGGCATGACACCTGCAATTTCCTCACGAATTGTATTTATGAGGCTATTAATATCAGGGAGTCTACGAGCGTAGAGCTTAGTCTTCAGGTATTCCCACAAAAAGATGTTTGATGCAGTGAAGTCTGGGGATACGGAGGGCCACTGACTGTCATCGAACCTGGAGAGAAGTCACACATTCAATATTTGCAGTTGTCCGCGCTGTTTTCGCACGAACACGAGGTTTGTTTTGAACAGATCCGATTTCACGCCACTAGCTCACCCACAGACTGAATACTTTTCGTAACGGTGCAATTCCATATTGACGATTATCGCCAAATATCCGCCGAAGCTCTCGTTGTACATCCACAATTGACTTGCTTGATCAATAATGTTGTACGCAGAAAATGCTATGCTGTAAAAGTCAAATAAATCCAAGTCCATGCTAGACCCAATCATAATGACCAGGCTTCGAGATTTCGGACCCTATAGAGTAGTTCAGTGGGAAATCCACATAACGCCATACTGAGTATAGTGGTGAAACGTACAGTGGTTGAGGTACTGTAGAATTAATGCCAACAAATACGCAAAGGAAAACGCTCCGGATTTGAAAGTTCTGACTAATAATTACTTTGTTTTCATATAAACCTAATTTCAAACTGTGTCTGAAACTATTACACGGTTAGAAAAGTCAGAGCACGAGATGCCGGAAGCCCTCAAATTAGTTGAGGAAATGACACAGAGAATTAATGAGACACTAAGTGCACCGGTTACTGAACATATAAAACAGAAGTGGAAATCAATTTTATGTAAAAATAACGGATATGGAACATTGTGTAATATAAACAGCAAATTAGCGGACATAGAATCACCCGAGAATAAAGGACTGTCTCTTAGAGACTGCAATGATGTTAGGTTCTTTCGTTTTGCTCCTATCACGTCATGCGATGTAGAGCGCAGCTTTTCACAATACAAACTGTGTTTGGCAGATAACCGAAAAAGATTTATGTTTGAGACACTGAAAATGTATCTTGTAGTACATTGCAATTCGGTACTGCAACTGCACTTCCTAAAGACGACCAATAGGATAAATGAAGAAATTAAAATTGCTACAAATTTATTTCCACCATTAACACTGTCTATAATTAAACACAAATGCTTATAAAAGACAGGAGAATAAATGCTTTTCACATTCTTTTGACATTGTCATTGTGTAATGTATATTTGTGCGAGATCGTGCGTATTTGCTTGTTTTCCGCACAGAACCAATACGCGGTAAGTGTGAAATACCACATTCAGTATTCCCAACGTAACACACATAACAATTTCCCTCTTCTTACCGCTTAAGCGCGACATTCATTTTACTGCTTTAGGCTTTTAACATATTATTTTTAGAGACGTTTAACATAGTAATAATTATAAATTGGAAATTTACCACTGCAATTTCACCTAAATTGCAATGTTAATTATTGTTTTTAAATATTTGCAAAAATTAAGTAAAGTCTACTACTCCACGAAACTTATTGCATTCCTGATACAAGTAACATTACGGAAGCCGTGAAAAAATCAACGAGATTCCAGATGCCGATGTTATTACTGCAATATGTTATATAAATAATATTGTTAAAATATTAAAATGAAAAATAAATCATTACATAACCTTACCGTTTGTTTTAAGTTCGCATTTATAGACTGGGGGGAAAAAAAGACAGACGTATATCACGGCCTGCTGGAGTATAGATATTTTGTTTTCTAAAGTTGCCGTCATTAAACAGAAACCAAGATGGAGATTTCATTGCAACTAATTAGAAATTCGTCTTTCAGGTACGTAATAAACGATCTTCGCACAAAATAATGTACGATAAACGAGCGGTATGTTTGTTTTCATGTTCTCGGAAATTAAAATAGCTCAACTACGTTTCGCTTTTTCAAACTTTTCCTCGAACATGACAACGTCAACATACCGCTCTTGTAACGTATATTACTATTAATTTCAGAATGCATATATGTGTTTTCCCATACTACCGTACTCTAAACAGCAACGTTGTTACCTCAACACATCTCCACCTTTCACTACCTGCACCGAGTCAACAACCTATAGTACATGCACATTAAACTTATTTTGTGCGAGATCGTGCGTATTTGCTTGGTTTGCGCACAAAACCAAACCGCGGAAAGTCTAAAATTCCACATTCAGTATTCCCAACCGAACACACATAACAATTTCCCTCTTCTTACCGCTTAAATGACATATTGATTTTACTGCTTTAGGATTTTAACATATTATTTTTAGAGACGTTCATTATAGTAATAATTATAAATTGGAAACTTACCACTGCATTTTCACCTAAATTGCACTGTTAATTATTGTTTTTAAATATTTGCAAAAATTAAGTAAACTCTACAACTCCACTAAATTTACTGCATTCGTGATGCATGTAACATTAAGGAAGCCGTGAAGAAATCAACAAGATCCCAGACTCATCATAGACTGGGGGAAAAAAAATACAGACGTATATCACGGCCTGCTGGAGTATAGTAAACACAGAAAACATTTTAAAGCAACAATGTTGAAGATAGATATTTTTGTTTTGCAAATTTGCCGTCATTGAACAGAAACCAAGATGGATATTTCATTGCAACTAATTAGAAATTCCTATTTCAGGTATGTAATAAACGATCTTCGCACAAAATAATGTACGATACACGAGCGGTATGTTTTCTTTCAATTCTCGGAAATTAAAAAAGCTCAACTACGTTTCGCTTTTTCAAACTTTTCTCGAACATGAAAACTTCAACATATCGCTCTTGTAACGCATATTACTAGTATCGGGTCCAAAGTCTCGAAGCCTGATAAACAATGACCAAAGCCTCACCCCTTAAATGTTGCATGCATAATAATTTCCAAAGTAAAATAGGAAACGTTAATTGCCTGACTCTGTATAAGTGCATATTTCCACATCTTAAGTAAGTATTTTAGGGTTTTCTTAGAGCATATAGTTCTCAACACTAGTTGTGAAGAATCTTCACAGTTGAAGGCATAGTTAAAATAGGTTACTACTGCTACTACTTTTAATTGCGAAGTAAGAAAGCGGAACTGAATGCATAGCAGGTTCATACAGTAGAGTGACCAAGAGCCGATTGATTGTCTTCTAATGAAACCCTGCCATAAACTGAAAGCCTTGAACCACGCCTCACAATGGCGGCGTGGGCCTGCCCTCTACAGAGATCAAAGCATCGTGACTTGTAATGAAACAATTGTGCATCGACCGACTGCTCAGTCTCCGTTCAAATTAGAACTCGTCTACATCGGGAACAAAAGAAACCTGTAGGTGTTCTTTTCTAGATTTAAGCGGAATTCTACGGTAGTTAAGTAGGGCGAAAAAAACGGTGATGCTGTTAAAAGAGTCGCCTCGACATTTAAACCCTGAATGCTTTAAATAGCTCAAATTGCCACTTAGCGATGTTAAAGGCCGAATATACAGCTATTTTATCTTTGAAAGTACTTTTATCTGTTAGCATTTTGAACTGCGATTTTGAAGTAAGAATAATGGGATAATTTTCATTTTAAAAAGACGATACATATGGTCATGTTTTACACATTTTCTAAGCAGTTTATATTTTGTCATAATATTACAAACGATATGAACAAATTACAAACTGTACATAATCAGTTATTTCGTTCCATTCCTGATGGAGTAAAGACTAAACCTCTGATGCAATGCTACTTCATACACAATAGTACATTTCACTTATTGATTGAAGAGAATGCTCTAATTCTCTATGATAAATAATTATTATTTATTATTGATCTCCATGCCAAATAATTATGCTAGGGCTTATAGTTTTAAAAAAAAATAGGCTAAGCATAAAACAAATTGAAAGGAAAAATAAATTAGCTTACACAATGGAAATAAAACATAAACAATCCGTAATTTAAACATTGCGATTGCAAATCAAACATCAGGCATCAATTGAGACATACAGAAAACAGTTACAACACATAAACATAACATTTCTTATAGCCGTACTCTATATAACATAATTAAGTTTCCTAACATACATCATAAATTAATACACAATAGTCACAGGAACACATTCAAGCATCCCATAACTATGACTCACATACACAAAAAAATCAAGTTTTCTCTACAACATGTTCAACATGATAACTATACTTTTAAAAGTTACAAATTTGGCTCCACAAGAATAAATAGGACACTGTTACTAAATACTGTTATTTTCTACAAGGTCTTAAATACACCTGTAATAAATCTGTGAAACTCCTTCAAGCAACATTGCTTCAGAAGAACTTTTTTATTGGTGGTCAAAAGTCGTATCGCACATGCTAAGATGGGTTTCTAGCCGATATCTCCTGCATTCTTGTACAACCAAAAACAGGTGGTCGACTGTTTGTGTGGGGTGTTCACAGGGACATGAGACAGAGCCGTTTGGGTTGTCAATTTTGAAACGTTCAAAATATGAATTAAATTTTCCGTGTCCAGTCATGAATTGCGTGGATATGTAAGATGGTTCACAATTCTTTACGGTTAATCTATATGTGAGAAATAATTACAATACCAAATAATGAGTATTAAAGTAAAAAAAAAAAACTTGAACACCGAAAAAGAGTATGTCCAAAGAATCCTTGAACTAAAACAGGTAAGTGCCATTAATACAACCCCTTAACACACAAGCAGAGTGGAGGGGTAAGGTACCATCACTTGTTTATTTAAGTAAACACGATAAGATCAGTTGTAGACTGACTTTTTTTACATGTGCAATCTGAGAGCTGATTTCATAAAAGATGCATGATTATCACAGATGACAGAATTCATTATCGCATTTATTTGGAAAACGTATATATCTCTGCAACCCTTCTGTTTCAGGGTACTAACATTCTTGAATTAGTGGATCAAAATTGGGTAACAGATCTGGAGTTTCTTACTGATATGTCAGAACATATATACAACATAAATCGCCGTTTGTATGGGAATAACGAAAAAGTTAATACATACAGGATGAGACAGGAGGAAAGGTACATGGTTTGAGGGTAATAATATTGGTGATTCTGAACAAAAAAGTTTATATGAACATTTGTCCTGTTCTTAACAGTTTCGGAGAAAACTAATGGAAACAATGAGGAACATGAAAAGTGCAAGTGATAGTAAAATAAAACATTGTTACCTTATGTTCTGTTAATTGTGCACTTTTTTTCATAGAACATTTTCAAAAAGTCCACCGCCAACTTCAGTGCACTTTGCAGCTCTTGTAGACAGCTGCTGTGTTGCTGATCTGAACTGATTCGAACATTCCTTTACTTGAGCAAAAGCATGTAAAATGTGAACGACATCTTTCCACTTTGCGCTTGTAGACTTCGCTCTTAAGCCAACTCCACGCACAGTAATCCAATGTAGTAATGTCGGGTGATCTCGGTGACCAAGAAATGATTCCATCGCTACTAATCCAACGCCCAGGATACGTTTAATTTATGCAACTACAACCTAATGTCGCTTTGGTTTTGTCCGCATATGAGTGCTGATGAAGGACATGAGACTGACGCCCGTGATTTTCAAACAGCTGTATGTCAGATTATGTTAAGAACAGGACATTTGTTCATAGAATTTTTTTCTTCAGAATCACTAATATTATTACCTCTCATACCATGTACCTTTTCTTCTGACTCACCTTATATAAACACTTTCGTGCGTCTGACAGATATGAAAACAAGTTTATCAGAAACAAGTTTCTATCATTTTCCTTGTGTGCAGTCACTTTTGCGACCTCTTGAATTTACTGAATGTAAATTTTAATAACATGCTGTATTACGTAATGAATGTACTTCATAATTGCACACTATGGAAGGTTCTCTAGATAATTACATTACACACTGTGTACTCTACTTCTAAGTAATTACATATACTCTGTTACAACCTCAACATCCTTTACTGGTTTATATACGTAAGCATCTTATTACATTTTATAATATGGACTCTGTTATTACCTCCAAATTCTACTGATGTTACATAATAACCATAAATGTTACATTTTATCAACACTTTATTATTGTTCTATTAATCTTTGTCTAAATGCATATTTAAGGGTAGAATGTTAAATTAACCAGATTTGTAGTGTTTATCGTGTGTTACCCACTATTACGAGACTTGATGATGTCATTTCATGGCAAAATCTTCGTTTCTTATAAGTTCTAAGTTCTACAATACAGTGTGGAAGGTAAGGTAGTACATTAATATTGTACGACGTGACTCCTTGAAATATAACGAACAACAAAGTCTAATATCATTTTGCTCGTTTTTGAGAGGTTTTTGAAGAAATAATACTTTTATGCCGGCATTTCGATCGCGAATTTTACGAATACTGTTTAAAATACGCGGTACGTCCAACTGCACACTAATGCAATGTAAACATCACAACAGCTGATCAGTTGCGAGTACTAGGCGAACTATCTGCCGTCCGGACAGTGATGCCAGATTGTGTACGTGACCCGACAATCAATGTTTCCAATGTTTCTTGAAACGATCAATTCGAAATCTGTGAATTTTCTAATTACAATACTACTGCAACGTGAACATAACAAACGTTCTCTTTGTTGTTAAAAAAGAAATTAAACCGTATTTTAAACAATGTTCGTAAAATTCGTGATCGAAATGTCGGCATAAAAGTATTATTTCTTCAAAAACCTCGCAAAAACGAGCAAAATGATATTAGACTTTTTTGTTCGTTATAGGCTATTTTAAGGAGTCGCATCCTACAATAGACTAAATATGTCTTTGAAACTTTACTTTGAAGATAAGATTAATTTCTTGTCACAACACAGTCCAACTAAAGCTTTGATCCAAATTTGACATTGCATATGATATATGAATCGGTCGGAGCTAAAAGGCATTGTGTCAAAAAATCCCATTCTTATGTTTTTATTTAATTAGAGGTTTAAAAGTAAGCTGCATCAAACGGTGGAGAAAAGAATTTTGTCAGACTTCTCCTTATGCTAGTAATCATTATTCATACCAGGGCATACGGAGGAGAAAAGCATTATGTCACTGACAACGTGCCTTTCAGCGCCGGACATTGTGAGCTGTATGGCAGAACTGAGGTAATACGACTCGCGCTTGTTATGATTTCACGTGAAATATATTATCTCACTCAACAATGAACATATTCTTTTTAATTATCAATACTTATTCTCTTAGTTATATTGTGTGTTATAGTTTATGTTTGTGTGGTGATTTTGTGAGAAGTGTCTCCAAAAAGGAAAATAAATTAATCTAGTCACAAAAGAAATGTTGTTTAAAGTGCTGTTGTTAAAGGTTGGCTGATGTAAATTAATGGTGGACAATAAGAATATATAGAACTTGCAGCAAATAACAAGAAGTTGAAATTCATGTTTTGGACCAAGGTGAAATATTAAATTTCGATACCTGGTTGCCTGAACTATTCAAGAAATCGCTATCTCTAATGAAACTAAATTACTTGAAAGAAACAAAAGTAAGCATTCTCTCTTGCATATTTTAAACAATTTGTACATGGCATAAAAAAAGTATCCAATATTTTAGGAGGTGCTAGTATGCATCAAAATAAGAAAATAATATCTAATTAACATGGGTCCTACAACACATACTTTCTGAGATCTGAACACTTGTTCATGAGAGGTGCTCAGTGTGGTGTCCATTCACGACAATGCATTCCTCTGTCCTTCGGCGTAAGGAATCACGCACTCTTTGATATTTATTTTAATACGTTAATAAGAAAGTCCTGATAACCATCCCCAGTTAATTTTTGTGATAGCACGTATGGCCTTATTAATCTGTCACCAAGAACACCTGCCCATACGGCGGTTGAGAATCGGTGCTGATGCCTTGTTTCTTCAACTGAATGGAGATTTTCATCTGCCCACACATTCTGATTATGGAAATTCACAACACCATCTCTGCTGAACCCCGCTCAAATCCGCAACCAGACTTTTGTTTTCAGTATTCCTTGCGCCGTATAGTTATTCCATGCCAGGGGTATCAACTACGGTATGATTATCTGGTAGTCTGCTGTATCGTAGGGCAGAGAAATGCATTGCCATGAATGGACGTCATATTGAGCACCTCCTATTAACAAGTGTGCAGAACTCAGAAAGTATGTGTTGTAGGAATCATGTCTACTAACCTCCTAAAATATTGGATTCTTTTTTTTAACACTCTGTATATTTCAGATTTTACAGTTTCTTCAATGAAATGCACTCTCTCTGAAAAAGTCAGAGTTAAACATTCTTTGTACAAAGCTTTAAGATAAAACATATTATGATGGAAAAGTACGAACCAATTCTAAAAAAATACAGGATATTAAAATATTAGTTTTTAAGAAAAAATTCTGAAATAGCCTGCAGGAGATATTACCGCCAGGGGAGGAGATGATAACTGATCAATATTGGATATAGAATACAACATGTAATGTATTTGAACAGCTTTTTTGTGCTAATTTTTTTAATAATTCTTTTTAAATAACCTGTGTTGACGACTTTTTATACAACTAAATCTTATTATTATCTAGTGGGTATTTGTTTTCTATTTTGAGCACCTATAGTTCGAAAATTGAATTATTATGTTTTGTATTAGTACTGGATAAACACAGCAGACTACTTCCTAACACTATTTCACATTTAATAACCATATTTCGGTGAAGAAAAATAAAGTTATGTAAAATTTCGAACTGATTCCATTACTGGAAATCAATTTCCGTGCTAAAAGGCATTATGTCAGTTTTATATAATAATTATTTGTAAATGATTAAACAACTCTAAATATTTATCCATTATTGAAAACGTTGTGTCTGTCGGTACTGTACAATACTGAATGAGTGAAAAATGTGTACAAAAAATATTTCGAAGATATAACATTTTTTCCTTCTCCTGAAAAGTTGCAAAAACTGACATAATGCCTTTTAGCTCTGACCGATTCATATATGTATTAAACTGCCCCCCATTGAGGGTAACCCTTACGGACTCAGTATACCCCCTTGTGCAGACACTTGTATTTCCCTATTTCGACTATGCGGACATTTTACTGACTGACCTCTCCAGCGACAACAAAATGAAACTTCACCGTACTCATAATTTGTGTGTACGTTTTGTAAGCAATGTTCGTAAATATGATCATATTACCCCATCCCTGGAAGCAAATTGTTTATTTTTCACTATAACAACAATTTATCACTAAGCCTCAAGGCTTTTACTCTATTGCATCATGGTACTCTTTGTCGATGGCAACCTGTAGTGGTTACAGGAAGAAATTAAATTAAATTAAATTGGCTTAAACTAGATAAGAAAAGAAATTTACATTCACTTCTCTTTCTCTTCGAAATCTTGAACTCTTCTATTCCTTCGTACCTGTCGTCTCGCTTCACTTACCTTTCTTCCCACCATAATCTGAACACACGCTCTCGTCATGAAACAATATTAACAATACCATCCCATCGCACCTCCTCATACTCATCTTCTTTCACAATAGCCCTGCCAAGACTCTGGAATTCGCTACCTGCTAGCATCAGGGACTGTCGAAATAAAATTGAATTCAAACGAAAACTTACTAGGCACTTGGTCAGTAATTGATTTCTTGTAAATAGTTTCTTTAATCTATCACAAAATATTTCAATATTCAGTAATTTCATCACTATACAATTTTGTTATTCTAGATTTAATTTGTAATTCAGTAAATATAAAATATTCTTTGTTTCTTTATGATAAATTATCTAGCTTTAATTATTCAGGTAATCTTTTCGTACTTTGATTTTATTGTAATTGTAATTGTAAATTTAATACTAATTTTAATGTTATTTGTAATTGTAATTGTAAATGTAATACTAATTGTAATTTTATTGTTGATATTGTAGTTGGAATCTCCTGGTAGAGGGGCAGAGAAGGCCTGACGGCCTTATCTCTACCAGGTTAAATAAATAAATACTACTAATACTATATCCTCAAAAAAATTATTATACATATGTAAACATAGATACTAATTTTTAAAGAAGGGAAACAAAGAAAAGGGCGTGAAAAAGTACAATTGTTATTAATATGGCACCATGTGATTAATTAGGATTTGGCAGGATATTTTAACACAATTATCACAATGTCATCCCTCAGAGATTTTGGCAGAGCAAACTGCCGTCGAAATTCTTCGAAAAAAGCTGGTATAGTCCCTCGAGCACCTATGAGCAAGCCGAATACCTCAACGTGAATTAAGGCATATTTCAGCTTGAAATAGTTGACTGTAGGCTCATAGATCGACTTCTTCTCATGGTGGACCTCGGCTGACTGATGACATTCTACTTCAAAACGTATCGTGGAGTCCACAATGATGTCCTGTTTAGTGTCAGCATTGTACGCTAAAATGTCTACTCGTCTCGTTGACCCATTTTCAGCTAGACAGGAGATTTCTTCTTCTACTATCCAGCCCTTATTTCTTAATGCGGCAGCAATTTTGGATCTTACAAGACGATGTCTAGAGTTCCTCAAGAGCAATCCCTGTTCACAGAATCCCAAGACGTGTGCTAAAGTTTCAAGTTAGTTGGTATATTAGCATTTGGTGCCTAAAATCCGTTTCCTTATTATTATACACTCAGGGACAAAAAAAAACCGGACACTTCTATATTTGCTTGTATTTTGTTGTCAATTATTTCAAAATGAAACAAAACCCATTTAAACAAAATAATGTTTCATTTAGCACCTTATACGACAATATTTAAAAAAAAAATCTCTGATGAGAAAATTTACAAAAAATTACAAAGGGCGTATAACTATGGCATCGTTTGGTCTAACTGTTTTTTTTTTTTTCATTTTATGGTGCCTTAAACATTAAAAACTCTTTTTAGTAACGGGTATTACTCCCTCTGGCTTGAATAACTGCATCCATACGTCTTAGCATACTCTCAATTTGGTTAGCAATGTCTTCTTGTGGAATAAGTTCCCATTCTTCGCCAAGTGCTCGCCTCAACTCTTGTAACGATTCTTGTCTCGGTCGTCTATTCTTAACACGCCGTCCCAGCATGTCCCACACGTGACCAATTGGGTTCATGTCTGGACTCCTTGCTGGCCATGGAAGAACATGGATTCCCACTTCTTGGAGATAATCTCCGACCGCATGGGCAATATGCGGCCGTGCATTATCATGCATTAAAACAAAATTATCGCCTACAAATTGGCCAAATGGCACAATATGATCAGCCAAACATTCATTTATATACCTATCAGCTGTTAGTCTTCCATTTTCAACAAAAACCAACTCTGTACGAGCATCCGTACACACTCCTGCCCAAACCATCACTCCACCACCTCCATACGGCAAATTTTCGGAAATGTAACACTGTGAAAATCGTTCTCCCCTCCTCCAAACTCTTTCACGTCCATCATATGGGCACAGATTGAAACGGGACTCATCGGTGAACAGAACACAGCTCCATTGTCCATTTCTCCATTTGCAAAACGTAGTCGTTCAACTCGATGTATCCTGAGAAGTCTGGGACCAGTTGCAGATCTACTTGATATCAGTCCACTTGCTTTCAACCTCCTTCTAACTGTTTTGGCCGAAATTGGGCGTCCATGCATGTTAACAAATTGCTGGGCTACACTAGTAGCTGGCAGGTTGCGCTCCCTAAGAACTCTCGACACCATATACCTGTCTTCATTTGGATTTGTAGCTCTTGGACGACCCGAAACTGGTCTTCTGGTATATTCTAGGGTCTCTCTATACCGTTTTATGGCATCATGGGTTGTGCTTCTAGCCATATTCATAACATTTGCAATGTAACGTACACTGCGTCCATCATCGTAAAGGGCTACAGCTCGAGCCACATCTTTAGGTCGCATCTTGTTTTAAGACAAATGTTACAACCCCACTTAAATTCAGAAAATGTAAAAATAAAGAAATAACGAATGATAACGATAATGAAGCACAAAATGGTTGAGACAAAATTGTTATAGCTGAGACTCCGAAAGCAAAATTGGAATATTTGGTTGTAATGGTTTGTTGATAAAACAAAAAACAATCAACAATGTATACACGTCTCCATAACAACAGATGGCTACCATAATATTGTATGAGAAGATAATGTTTTGCAAAAGACCAGCAAATATTAAAGTGTCCGGTTTTTTTTGTCCCTGAGTGTATTATAATAACAGATAATAAACTTGACGTGTGTAAAGTAGATTAATTCTCCATAAATTGAACATTCCAAATATTTAAAATCCCAAAAATCGAGTTCCACCACGGACATGACTTTCGATAATGAGCGCTTGCAGATTTGGAGGCGTTAATTCACTCTTTCACTCCAGACTCTCACGCACGACTCTGTCGTCAAGTTTCGTAATTAAACAGCCGCGAATCAAAACTTTTCTTGATTGTAATGTAATTCGTCACTCTCTACGAGATCCCATTCTTCCCCAGCTTTCTCTGTTCCTACACCTTTGCTCTGTGGAGATTTATTTTTCCCCTTCTCATATTCCCCGTTCTGCGCTTTTACGAACATGTTGTTTTAGTCTTTTCCATGCCTCCTCCTTCCTTCCCTCATTTCCGTAATCTGGAACCTTCAAAGACACGAGGCGACTGAAAAGTTCGTTTTCAATATGATCCGCGAAATATAAGAGTGACTTAAACGCAGTTCCAACTCCTTATTGAGTTTTGTTTTACAATCTAAGTTGTTCAAAGTGACTGAACTTCGAGATACGTCTTCCTGAGTGTTCAAATTTTCAAGCAATTTATTCTCATGTAAATTGGCTACATCTGTGACTGAAGTCTTATTTTCCAAAAAAAAAATTGTATTTTATTCTGAGTTATGTACAAACGCTGTCTAATGAAGTCACTATGAAATATGATTTTTAATCTTCAGATTTAAGCTTTCAATTCTTCATATAAGCATGATTCTTCTAGATAGAGTTTATCCTATACAGAATGATTCATGAGGATTTCCTCTCCTTTAAAGAGCTTATTTCCGAAGACACTGAGTCAAAAACGTCATATAAACATTTCTTCTAATCTCGATATTTTCAGAGTTACACTAATTTTAATTTCTTAATATAATAATAATAATAATAATAATAATAATAATAATAATAATAATAATAATAAGTAATAATAATAATAAGTGCGGCAGAAACAAGTTAAGTGAATGTGCAGATTGTGTACCAAATAAACAATACCAAGCATATAGATTGCATATAAATCACTAGTACGTCCAGTAATGGAATATGGTGCTGTATGTTGGGATCCTTACAGAATAGAACATATTAAGACACTGGAAAATATTCAAAAACGGGCTCTCAAGTGTTGCCGGAAAAATTCACCATTAAAATGGGACACACTCACGGACAGGAGAACACGAATTCGATTATGCGCACTGTTCAAAACATACAGAGGTGAGCCTGCCTGGAGAGAAATAAAAAATAGGTTGCAGCCGCCAAATTACTCTTCAAGGAACGACCACTCTTATAAATTGAGGGAAAGAAGACAGAGGACGGACACTGGAAAGTTTTCTTTTCTCAATCGTACTATCTGGGACTGGAATGCTTTACCTGCAGACTTACTAAAGGCTTTACCAACAACCAAAAATGTATTTAAAAATAGGCTTAAGGACTTTACTAATAGACAATAATTATACACAGTATTTAAAGGATGTAATTGATATTTTGTTATTGAAGTGTTCTATCAGTGAAGAATTATGTTGTGTCAGTGAAGTGTGTTGTGTCAGTGAAGTGTGTTGAGTAGGTGGAACGTGTTCCTGTCAGTGAAGCTTTAAAGTTTATAGTGGCAATGCAAAATATTTGAACAGTGAAATGTTTTTGAAGTGTTAGTGAAATCAGGATAGAATCAGTGAAATGTGTCGTAGTTCCAGTGCAGTGAGTGAGTTGACAACGAAATGTGTGTAGTGTTGAAAGGTACTTGTGCAGATTTGAACATATCATACTCGTGGGTTTTAGTTCGAAAATAGGTTTAAGGTACAAATTAGATTTACTTTAAATGTTATTTTTAACTGATCGTGCTTCATTTAATGTAGGATGTTCCCTGTTATTATTATTATCATTATTATTATTATTATTAATTATTATTATTAATTATTGTTAGTATTAATTATTAGTATTATTATTAATTG
Source organism: Periplaneta americana (assembly GCA_025594305.2). Classification (NCBI taxonomy): domain Eukaryota; kingdom Metazoa; phylum Arthropoda; class Insecta; order Blattodea; family Blattidae; genus Periplaneta; species Periplaneta americana. Next base: position 39,900,656 of record JAJSOF020000023.1, read on the forward strand.
CATTTTTATTAATTGTGTTTATTATTGTCTTTATTGAATGTAATTAGTTACCACTGCCACCGGGTATATACCCATTGCAGTGTGAATAAATACATACATACATGCAAACATCTCTTACGCGGAGTAGCTCACCGCGTGAAACAAATAGAGCTCTCCCTTTATAGGAGGAGGCCTTTGTCCTCAACGGGTCATTTTTAGACTAATCATTTCAAGGTCATTAGAAAAATATTTGGGATTAAGAGGAATGAAGTTACAGGAGAATGGAAAAAGTTACACAACACAGAACTGCACGCATTGTATTCTTCAGCTGACATAATTAGAAACATTAAATCCAGACGTTTGAGATGGGTATGGCTTGTAGCACGTATGGGCGAATCCAGAAATGTATATAGAGTATTAGTCAGCAAGGCATAGGGAAAAAAGACCTTTGGGGAGGCCGAGACGTAGATGGGAGGATAATATTAAAATGGATTTGAGAGAGGTGGGATATAGTGATAGAGACTGGATTAATCTTGCATGGCGGGCTTATGTGAGGGCGGCAATGAACTTTCGGGTTCCTTAAAAGCCAATTGTAAGTAAGTAAGTAATCATTTCATTTCAGTATACTTTGAGACCTCTGATCTCACCTTAAATTTAAAAATAAGCCTCGGACCCAAATGTTGACAAGAGTATATTCGACTAAGTTTTGGATAAGGAGAACTATCGCTATGATGTTCCCTTGTTCAAAGGACCAAAAAAATTAAGGAATATTAATATTTAAGTCTTCACAACTAAACGAGTCTCTCACAAAGTATCGGATATATTTTTGAGAGTTAAGAAATTTATTTTTTGCCTAACAACTCCTTACTAAATTCAAGAACAGAAAAGTTTTTAATCAAGAGCCGGAGTTTTAAAAACCAGTAAATTGGTTCAGTGTTGGATATGAATAGAAGTCTTGTATGTGATCATGAAATAGGTAGACGCCCCACATATTCGTCGACTTCACTAGTTGTGAAGTGCTGACGTGCTGAAGTGTGGAGGCCAGGAAATTATCAAAGTGACGAGGCAGCGTGAAGGCTTCCTGAAACGTGACACCTTTCAAGTAAGCCACGCGAGCCAACTCAACAGCTTCAGCCGGGAGGTTCATTGATCGTATATCATGTTTAATATTTTTATCTACTTATAAAGTGTTTTCCTTGGTCATAATTTAATTGGTACAAACTTTAACAATACGTGAGTAGGAAATGAGAGAAACAAAAAAGAAAAGGAAACTGAAGGAAGAAATGGAAGAGGAAAAGAAAGAACGTTAGAGATAAAGTGATGGAAGAAAGAAGGGAAGAAATAAAGAAAGAGTGAAACAAAAGAATAATTACGAAAGTATAAATGAAAATAGAAAAAAAAATTGCAGGAAGATAGAATAATATAATTAATTAATTAATATTTGAGGGGTTGTGGGCAAGCCACGGCATGGCGCGTCCTCAGGTTGCGGATAGAGGAGACGGCCTCCAGATATGGAGGGTAGCTGCGAATATATTGAATATATTGACAGCCGATAAGGGGTAGTCCTCCAGCTTGGGGGTTGGGCGAAGGGCTAACAACCCATCACCGTAAAAAAAACAGCTTGTTACGAATCCCTACAAAAAAGTCTGCTGTCCAAAAATCTGAAAGTTAGAATTTATAAAACAGTTATATTACCGGTTCTTCTGTATGGTTGTGAAACTTGGACTCTCACTCTGAGAGAGGAACATAGGTTAAGGGTGTTTGAGAATAAGGTGCTTAGGAAAATATTTGGGGCTAAGCGGGATGAAGTTACAGGAGAATGGAGAAAGTTACACAACGCAGAACTGCACGCATTGTATTCTTCACCTGACATAATTAGGAACATTAAATCCAGACGTTTGAGATGGGCAGGGCATGTAGCACGTATGGGCGAATAAGAAATGCATATAGATTGTTAGTTGGGATACCGGAGGGAAAAAGACTTTTAGGGAGGCCGAGACGTAGATGGGAGGATAATATTGAAATGGATTTGAGGGAGGTGGGATATGATGATAGAGACTGGATTAATCTTGCACAGGATAGGGACCGATGGCGGGCTTATGTGAGGGGCCATTTGTAAGTAAGTAAGTAAGGGGTTGTGGGCAAGAACATGGTAACCCACATGAAGACGAATTTTGAACTAACATGGCGATAATATGTCAGGGGACATGCTCTACCTAGTGACGAAGTAGTTTGCGTCTATCCCCAAGAGATGGCTTGTTATACTTGTTTCGATAACTCAAATTTCTATTCTTTGGAATACATAACACAGTTACTTTTCCTCATTTTTCTCAAAACCAATAAATTGTGGGTTTCCATGTTCTTGCCCACAACCCCTCATTTATTAACTGCAAATGGACTTCCAGCCGGTAATAGTAACAGTAAAAATAATGATATGTAAATACAAAACATATTGGCAGAAAAATTATATGTGCAGCGTAGGAATATAAATAAAACAAGTCAAGAACAACAAACAAGATAGAAAATAAAATATACACTCAGAAGTCTGTAAAATGTATGTTATACACTATCAGTCTTACTAATAAACCGTGTATAGTTTTTATACGAGACTTATGCAGAGTTGAGACAGAAAACGTTACTAATAAACCGTGAATAAGCTATGGACGTATAAACAGGCTGTAACTATACAATGGGAATTGCTTTGCAGTAGTTATATACATGAAACCCCTTGTTTAAGTGTTGTATATAGAGAAAAAATGGCCGCCCCTCTAACAGCTGTTCGTATCGACTGTCATTTTATGATGATGGATGCCTTGTAACCAAAGCAGAACAAACCAAAGATCATAGAATTATTAGAATAATATTGCTGTAGCTTGTACTCTCTGACCAAAATGTAGTGTGGTAATCGATTAGAGCCAGTTGTACTATCGATACTTAACATGCAACACTAGAGCGCTCTACCGGATGCAATAGAAAACCTCAGATATTCTATTACCTTTCGTAACGAAGTAATGACGAAACTATGACGTAGCTGTGTAATAGTTGTACTGTTATACACGACGTATGTAGTGATTATTAGTAAGGAATTTACACACGACGTATAAACGAGCTACTCATTGTATAAGTATAAGACAGTTAAACATGTGTATATAGAGTTTTTATTAGTAAGACCGTATACATATACTCTTCACTGCTGATATTTTCAACATCGCCTGTATATTCATTAATCACTGCACATTAAGTGCATTAAATTATTCGGTCACTTAAGCTAACTGAACTGGCTCTGTAGCCCACAGCACTTTCACTACAAAACACTGCACACACACTACAACTCACTGCACTTATATTGCTTATTCACTATAACTCGCTCATTTTCACTAACAAGGGAAGTACTCCAGCTCGAACAGCTGAAACCGAGTGTAAATGCGTTTAAAATACAGAGCTGTGCTTGTTCTACCACTCATCAAGGTTATTTATCTGTAAAACTCCGCAGTCGTGTACAATCAATGATTGAAGAATAACGAATCTAATGACTAGAGAAGCACAAATCGCTGAAGAAACAACACCGTGTAACAGACAGTTATGACAAGGAGATCCACAAAATATATAAATGAGGTATTATGTGGCAAGAAGCTACACGGCATTTGCTTTAAATAATATACGAGTATAGGGTATTTCAAAAGTCAGTTCAAACATTAAACCGCTATAAATATTATAATATGAGATAGGGAAAAAACAAAAATATCACAGTGTTGGGCAAACAACGGGGTTTACAAAACATTGGGAAGATTTCCGCCGTTCTCTTGTTCAACGTACAGCATTCTGTCTGCTGCACCATGCACAGCATTCTGCAGATAATGTCTTGGAATATTGGCAATTTCTTGAGAAATTGCATTTTTCAGTTGCAGTGGGGTTTTGGATGTGTGAGGAAAACTCGTTCTTTAAGGTTAACCCCACAACCAAAAGTCGGCCGGATTGAAATCTGGAGATCGCGGAGGTCACATTGTTGGAAAGTGCCCACTGATGACACGATCGTCATACATCTGCGTAATGAATTGTTTTTCAGAGATAAAGATGTGGGGTCGAGCGCCATCTTGCATGAAGATTATGTTTTCCATATCGTGATTCCTCAGTCTGAGGATGACGAAGTTCTGTAACATGCTGTAGTAGCGCTCTCCGTTTACTGTAACAGTCTGTCTTATTCCATTATTGTCCACACCTTTATAGTAACGGTTAGCGCGTCTGGACGGGAAACCAGGTGGCCCGAGTTCGATTCCCGGTTAGAACAAGTTACCTGGTTGAGGTTTTTTTCCGGGGTTTTCCTTCAACTCAATATGAGCAAATGCTGGGTAACTTTCGGTGCTGGACCCCGGACTCATTTCACCGGCATTATCACGTTCATCTCATTCAGACGCTAAATAACTTAAGATATTGATAAAGCGTCGTAAAATAACCTACTAAAATAATTAATGGTGGAGTTAACAAGCGCAATTAAGGTTCGTTTTCCGACCAAAGTCATCAGTAGGAACTTTTCAACTATGTGGCCTCTGCGATCTCCAGATTTCAATCCGGCCGACTTTTGGTTGTGGGGTTACCTTAAAGAACGAGTTTTCCTCACACATCCAACAACCCTACTGCAACTGAAAAATGCAATCTCTCAAGAAATTGCCAATATTCCAAGACATTATCTGCAAAATGCTGTGCATGGTGTAGCAGACAGAATGCGGTACGTTGAGCAAGAGAACGGCGGAAATCTTCCCAATGTTTTGTAAACCCCGTTGTTTGCCCAATACTGTGATGTTTTTGTTTTTTCCCTATCTCATATTATAATATTTATAGCGGTTTAATGTTTGAACTGACTTTTGAAATACCCTATACTCGTATATTATTTAAAGCAAATGCCGTGTAGCTTCTTGCCACATAATACCTCATTTATATATTTTGTGGATCTCCTTGTCATAACTGTCTGTTACACGGTGTTGTTTCTTCAGCGATTTGTGCTTCTCTAGTCATTAGATTCGTTATTCTTCAATCATTGATTGTACACGACTGCGGAGTTTTACAGATAAATAACCTTGATGAGTGGTAGAACAAGCACAGCTCTGTATTTTAAACGCATTTACACTCGGTTTTAGCCGTTCGAGCTGGGGTACTTCCCTTGTAAGAATTTTCAAGCACCCTTATAGCCTCCTTAAATGCAGTTCTCAAGGATCAGAGTTGGGTCCTATCTTATATTTAATAATGGTTAATGATTTGATGTGCAATGTCTCTGCTTATTCTGTGGTATTCGCTGATGACGCCACTTCCTTGACAAGTCATAGTGATATTAATGAATTGAAAACTCTTAGTAATTCCGTTTTTAATAAAGCCAAGAAATGGTTTAGTTCTAATAAATTTCTTTTAAATGAAAGTAAAACTGCATCTTTGTTGTTTAGTAGTACAGTCATGGAAAATAATAATTTTAAACTTCTTGCTATTACTGTGGACAGCACACTTACTTGGGCAGATCATGTTGATTCTGTTTGTAAAAAATTGTCGAGAGTAATATTTCTTCTGCGAAATTTGAAAATGTATGTTCCGAAGAATTACATTAGAGCTGTCTATTTTTCTTATTTTCATAGTAGTCTTTCTTATGGACTACTTTTAAGGGGTAATAGTTCTCATACTAATAAGGTACTTATGTTACAAAAAAAGTTATTCGAATTATAACTAATTCATCAATGAAGGCACACTGCAGACTGTTATTTGTAAATGAAAAAATTATGACTGTGACATCACTGTATATTTATCAAGCCCTAAATTTCGTCAAAGAAAATTCACTTATGTTGACACATAGGAATGATGTTCATATATACAACACCAGAAACCGTGACCTTTTTGACATACCTAAGTGTAGGCTGACTAAAACAATGAATAATTATTTTATTATGTCGTTAAAAATAGCAAATAAATTTCCGAAATATCTTTTTAATCTGGAAAGGAAGTCTTTTAATAGACTTTTCTCTGGTTGGTTAATCAACAAACCATTTTATGAAATTAATGAGTTTTTTAATGTCAATGTTGTTGAGAGTTTTTGAATTAATTTTATTGTTTTGTTGTTTATCTTTTTATTACAGACTTTGTCAATTGCACAATGTTGTGTGCTCTGACTGTACAATACTAAATATACTAACTATACTGAATATTGGTCATTTTAAAAGAATAGAATAAACGAATTAATAAATAACTTAAAATTATATAATATAACAAACAAAATTATATGAAAATAAATAAAATAAGCTATAATAAACAGAAGAATTAACAGGATTTTCAGATGACAGGACAGCCGAAAGAATATCTGAAGTTTTATTTGATCATTTAGAAGAATTTAACTGTAGGAAGAAATTAATTGTGCAAACGTACGGCGGAGCATCGGTAAATATCGGGCAGTACAATTGCTTAGGAGCCATATTCGCAACTAAAATGGGGAGGAGAATCGAACTTCACTACTAATAAATTGCCAGTTCCAGAATGGTGAGTCAAAGACTAACATAGGCCTACTTATATTGATTTTGCATGCTCTATTATTATTATTATTATTATTACTAATATATTATTATTAATATTAGTTTCTGTCTTGGTCATCAGTCGTCAATCTCATATCCTACATACAAAAAATATCACGAGTCGCCACTGGGTGATTATTGTTATGATGATGATGATGATGATGATGATGATGATGATGATGATGATGATGAAAGTTACATTGTATATTTCAACGTCAGGAACACGTTTTATAGAAAATGTTTCAGCTCTTCTCTAAGGCCATGACGTTAAGAATATGGTCCTATGATACATCGTTGCTTGAAATACGAGTAGACTGGAAAATAAAGCGGATTGCATCGTACTTGCTTGAAAGCTTCTTCTCTGAGGCTTCGCTACCGTCTCACAGGGAGCGAAGCTGTTTGATGCCAAGACATCGAGAAATGCGTAGCGTATAATATGATCTGATATCTTGCATGTTATAATATAGTAAAATAACATGGGGAATTCTGATATATTCCACAAAGTTCTCCAGTTCTCAAATGCATTTAATTAAAGCCACAACTCCCCATACCATTACACACGTTTTCACATAATGCTCTTAAACAAGATCATAAGATTGGTGAAACTAGTAGCTAAATAAGCGGAGTTTGGTTAAATTTCTGGCTATAGAAGTGGAAAATTTAGCTTTCATAAAGAGGTATCAGCTTCTCTTAACTGAAATTATGTCCTTCCTCTATGCTGATTAAGGAAAAGAAAATCTGGATATTTGTAATAACCAGACTGCAGACTAGGGCCACCGATTAGCGAGACTGAAGTTTGGAACGCACGGAGTATACATAACGTCATGACCAGGCTTCGAGACTTCGGACCCAATAGAGCAGTTCAGTGGGAAATCCGCATAACGGCGTACTGAGTATAGTGGTAAAGCGTACAGTGGGTGGGGGTACTGTAGAATTAATGCCAACAAATACGCAAAGGAAAACGCTCTGGATTTGAAGGTTCTGACGAATAATTTGGTTTTCATACAAACTGTGTCTGAAAATATTACACGGTTAGAAAAGTCAGAGCAAGAGATGCCGGAAGCCCTCAAATTAACTTAGAAAATGATACATCAAGTACACCGGTTACTGAACGTGTAAAACAGAAGTGAAAATCAATTTTAAGTAAAAATAACGGATGTGGAACATTGTGTAACATAAACAGCAAATTAGTGGACATTGAGTCACCCGAGAATAAAGGACTATCTCTTAGAGACTGCAATGATGTTATGTTTCTTCGTTTTGCTCCTATCACGTCATGCGACGTAGAGCGAAGCTTGTCACAGTACAAACTGTGTTTGGCAGATAATCGAAAAAGATTTACGTTTGAGACACTGAAAATGTACCTTGTAGTACATTGCAATTCAGTACTGTTACTGCACTTCCTAAAGACGACCAATAGGATAAATGAAAAAATTAAAATTGCTACATGCTTATTTTCACCACTAACTGTGTATAATTAAACACAAATGCTTATAAACGATAGGAGAATAAATGCTTTTCACATTCTTTTGACATTGTCTTTGTGTAATGTATATTTACTTTCAGAATGTACATATGTGTGTGTTTCCCCGTACTACCGTAGTCTACTCTAAATAGCAACGTTGTTACCTCAACACATCTCTATCTACCTGCAGCGAGTCAACAACCTATAGTGCATGCACAGTAAACTTATTGTATCGGATCCAAAGTCTCGAAGCCTGGTCATGACGCATGGGTTGGGATGGCACTGTGAGAAATTACATTAATGTCTTTCTAACTCTGCTTGGCGTGGGTCCTTGCAATCACCACACGTACTTGAAATCCTGTGTGTAAACAAGTATAGCCTATTTTATTTCTTTTCATTTATTTATTTGATTATTTATACATGCATATTTACGTTAGTGTTAATTTCGCTGTTTTATAATTCACACTACTGAGGAATATGTCGAAAACCAAGAGCACCAAAGCGTTCACTTGAGAACGAAAAGAAATATTTTCTGATTAATGGTAAATAGTAAGTTATGTTTTATTTAACGATGCTTGCATCTGCCGAGGTTATATCAGCGTCGCTGGTGTGCCAGAATTTTGTCCCGCAGGAGTTATTTTACATGCCACTACATCTAGTGACATTATTAAAGGTAGAAAAACACTAAATTTTGCAAATTGTTAAAAAGATATGACAGAACTCGATTAATTCAAAAGCAGTTTAATAGCAAAAAGTACATGGAAAATATTTAATTAGGTATATAATTATACAGAGATTTGTGTATAATGCTGGTACATGTCAACATGCCTTTCAATAATATTTCCAAGTATTTCTTGAAAAAACGTTTTCTTTTGATACATTGCGAATGTACCTTGTAATTCGGTGCAATAAATTGTAAAGAAATGTATGTTACGTAAGTTATGTATATATTTTCTTTCCTGCTCACTCACAAATGATTATTTCATATTGTTAAAACTTGTACAGTATAATGTAAATTGAAACATCTAATGTTAGGCAATTATTTTTTGTGCTAGAAATGCACTGTATATATTATATTTGTATACGTGAACATTTATTTTGTGAACTACTGTGACTGAATGTTTAGGCCTACATGTTGAAGCAAGGATTAACTATCACAACTGTAGCTTATAATCACAGTAGCAACTTCGGTCCAAGGCTCTACGATAAGATAAGAGTTAAATTAACAAGCATTCAATTTGCTAATGCTTTTTATTTAAAAAAATGAATTAAAATTATTGTCTAGGGAGAAAATATAAAATAGCTTCAATTACTGTAATACTTTATTGTGTTAATTAATAAATTTTTTTATAATTTTGTGGAATGCCCCCAAACCGAGTATGTACTCTTTCTGGGAGTGCTAGAGTGATTTATATGTATAACTTATCTTTGTTCTGGCAATAAATTATTATTATTATTATTATTATTATTATTATTATTATTATTATTATTATTATTATTATTATTATTATTATTATTTAAAGGTAAAACCCCGTAATATGCTTTTATGCAAAAAACAGTTGGCTTCAATCGAACGTAAAAACCATGATCGGAAAAGATTCTCTTTTATGCAAAACCAATAAAAACGTGCAATTGTATGAAGTTTCGCGGCCTACTTATAAGCATTGTATAGACGATATAATGTGATAAGATAAAATAATCTTGTTTGTTAAAAAATCTCTAGTTTTTATTTTCCAAATAATGCCCTATTTCCTTTCAGCAACTCCTCGTCAGCTTTAATCCCCTCTAGGCCTCTGATACAATGTTACGCATACAGCATGTTACCCGTGGCATATTTGTGTCCGTATTAATGCAAGAGCGCGTTTACATGGAAGGAAATGTGCGTGTATATACAAATACGAGTATAAATATGAAATTGGTAGTGGTATAAAATCGATTTCTTTTAAATATTTAACAGAGTTGGTATCAGTCCAATGGATTTTACTTGATTTTACGAAAGAATGAAATATTTCATCCCTGCTGTGCATACATTTCCATTTAATGCCAGGGTGTGTTTTATTGGCCAGATTAAAGTTGTTCGAAGCCTATATGTAGAGCTATTGAATAATGTCAAGTTTTAAAAATACGAAACATAAAATCTTTCTTACTCACTCACCCAATATTTTTTATACAATGGCGGGTCGGTACCGTTTTTGACCTCGCCGTTTATCCAAGCGTCCCATCTCTGAGTCAAAACAAAAGCTGTATTCTTTTTAAAAGTTTAAGGGTGTACTTCTACCTTTGAAAACAACAGATAAGTACAAAATTAAATATATTTTTCTCAGGAACCAGAAAGTGTATTAAACTCAGAATTTGTGTTATAAATATTCACTGCCTCTATTATACTTACTTATGGATTTAAGGAACCCGGAGGATCATTGCCGCCCTCACATAAGCCCGCCATAGGTCCCTATCCTGAGCAAGATTAATCCAGTCCCTACCATCATATCCCACCTCCCTCTATTATAATAAACAAATTTCAGATATTAAAAATAATATATAGTTACCGGTAGTTACATATTCGAAATGGTGTCTATGAAAAACGCAGTGGAAAAGCGTTTCCCACCTAATTTCCTTATCTCCCTTTTCCAATCTATTTTATATCTTATAGGCTTATCTATACAAATACCAGAATAGTTTATATGCCTGTATCTATATGATAAATATTACTGATTAAATTGAAAACTTCTTTACCGTGTTAATATTTACGATTTACCTTGCTTGTCTAGTTTCGAAGTCTTGTGCTTCATTGTCCAAAGCCTAGTAGAGATCCCGCGCTATCTTCCAGTATTCTGCTGTGGTGGGGTGTGTTCATTATTTGTGTCGAAAAGGGTGTGTGTTTTTAAATTGAGTTGAGTGTTCACGTTTTTTTTTTTTTTTTTTTTTTTCTGAATGTGTAGTATTTTCATGTCTTTTTTTATGTTACTGTAACCTGTCTTTGGAATTTGTGTTGTGTTCTTTGTAACGTGTTTGAAATGATCCACACAGTAATTAAACCTACCTGCCCTTCTGACGTCTGTGTGGTCTTGTACACTTTATACATCTATATATATATATATTAGATTAGATTTAGATTAGATTAGATTTATTTATTTAACCTGGTAGAGATAAGGCCGTCAGGCCTTCTCTGCCCCTCTACCAGGGGATTACAACTATAACATGAACAATAAGATTACAATTAATATTAGATTTACAATTACAATTACAATAAAAATTAAAGTACGACAAGAATACCTGATTAATGAAAGCTAGACATTTTATCATAGAAGTTAAGAACAAAGAATATTTTTGTATTTACTAAATTACAAATTAAACCTACAATAACAAAATTCTATAGTGATGAAATTACCGGATATTGAGATATTTTGTGGTAGATTAAAAGAACTATTTACAAGAAACCATGTCTGAACGAGTCTCAATTACTGACCAAGTGCCTAGTAAGTTTGCGTTTGAATTGAATTTTATTTCGACAGTCCCTGATGCTAGCAGGTAGCGAGTTCCAGAGTCTTGGGAGGGCTATTGTGAAAGAGGATGAGTATGAGGAGGTGCGATGGGATGGTATTGTTAGTATTGTTTCATGGCGAGAGCGTGTGTTCAGATTGTGGTGGGAAGAAAGGTAAGTGAAGCGAGACGACAGGTACGAAGGAATAGAAGAGTTCAAGATTTCGAAGAGAAAGAGAAGTGAATGTAAATTTCTTTTCTTATCTAGTTTAAGCCAACCTATTGCTTCCAGGGATGGGGTAATATGATCATATTTACGAACATTGCTTACAAAACGTACACACAAATTATGAGCACGTTGAAGTTTCATTTTGTTGTCGCTGGAAAGGTCAGTCAGTAAAATGTCAGCATAGTCAAAATAGGGAAATACAAGGGTCTGCACAAGGGACTTTTTTAAGCAAGAGGAAGATGAACATTTATCCTTTTTAGCACATGAATAATAGAATATACTTTTCTGCAGGTTTCTGTGATTTGCATGTCCCAGTTGAGATTATTATCCATGTGAATGCCAAGATTTTTTACCGAAGAACTGAAAGGGATATGCACTGTACTTACTTTAACGGGGGAAATGTCGAGGTGCTTTACAGCGTCGGTTTGTCGTTTGTGTCCTAATATGATTGCTTGTGTCTTTCCAGGATTGATATTAAGATGGAATTTCTTTGTCCATGTCACAATCGAGTCAATGTCTTCGTTCAATTTATCTATAGCGTCATTTATTCGATCTAAGCGGGAAGAGATGTAGCATTGAAGGTCGTCAGCATACAAGTGATAGTTACAATGCCTTACATGAGATGTAATATCACTGACATATATTGTGAACAACAATGGTCCGAGTACCGAACCCTGTGGTATACCTGATGTTATGTTAAGCCAGGAAGAGCTTCGATTCCCGGATACAACACATTGTTGTCTTTCCCGTAAGTAGGATTCGAACCAACTCACAGCAGTCTCTGACAAATGCAGATTTCTCAATTTATGGGTGAGCAGGTCGAAATTTACAGAGTTGAAAGCTTTGCTAAGGTCAAGAAGTGTTAGTATTGTTACTTTATTAGAGTCGATTGCTTCACGAATGTCTTCGGTCACTTTAAGTAGAGCAGTGCTTGTGTTGTGTCCAGCTCTGAAACCTGACTGATACTTGTCGAATAGTTTGTGTTCGTTCATGTAGTTAGTAATTTGTCTGTGTACGATTCTTTCCAGTGCTTTTGATATGGCTGGCAGGATACTGATTGGTCTATAGTCGTTCGGGTCGGTGGGAACTTTGACTTTTGGAAGAGGAAGAACGAAAGCTTGCTTCCATATTTTAGGGAAAGTTGAAGTGATTAAGGAACTATTGAATATGTGTGCAATTGTAGGTATTGCTATGTCTTGTATTTTCTGTATGAGTAATATGCTAATGTTGTCTGGCCCTTATATATATATATATTTAATTTTAACTGGTAATGGAAATTACGGGAAAACGGCTGAACGGATTTTAATAAATGGCCCCTAATTTTGAAGCTTGAAACCCAAAGTTTTTCGGAAAAATAGTAGTCTTCAGTGAAATGTCAATTTTCCTACATAATTTCCCTATTTTCCAAAATCCATCTGTCGTCAGTTTTGAGAACTAGCTAATTGCATTCAGGAGAAGCGAAGCGAGCATCAAGTCGGCCGTGTTGCATTTCAGAATAAAGCAAAACACACACTACAGTAAACAATATTACACGAAGGCCATGATCTGCAAGAATGCTGACATATTTAGAGCTCAAATTAAATTGGTTATTAAAAACTTAACTTACTAAAAATAATTTACAGGTTCGATTCTGTGGTGTGTAATTTTCTGGGTACAGCTGTGTATTGGATATTAAAAACTACAAAACTTGAGGGGTTTGATGACATTATTACTATTAGAAATGAAATATTATTGTAGTTAATCCCGTGATGTGACTATTTTTCATTAATTATACATATTAATGTTATATTGATGATATGAAAGTGAAACGTTTTGGGGTTATATAAGTAGATGCAGAGAATAACTTAAATTAGATTTTGATTTCTATATTTTACTGAGTGGCGACTATATAGTATATGTTACTGAAAGCTATAAAACTTACGTAAGATAATATTAGGCTATTAAAAATCAAATATTTTTATAGTTATTAATCAAGTGGGGTTGGGTCTTTTTTATATATTTAATGGCGGTGTGGTGTAGATATTCATATGCGTGGTTCTCTTCAGTATTGGCTCGAGAGATAGTATCTTTCATTATTATGGAAACAAATAAATTTCAGAATGTCTGGTATTCTTCATTGAAAATAAATCTGAAAAATGTTTATTTGAACGTCTAATGAACTTAGTTTGCAGCATTTGCTGCACAAGCCACTAGTTATAAATATTTTTCATCTTTCTAGATATAACAAACAGTATTGATTATTAACTTTTTAGGCGTCTATAACGACAAGTTTAATATTGTGTAATAAGCAGAGAGGCAGTGTAGGTCTAGAGATTGAAAAGCATGATATGAAGCTTATTCAATATTCTTATGAAAGACATTTCTTGCGTCTAATGTCATTACCACGAAAAGAGCAGTGGTTCTATTATACGAGTAGATATCTCCTTTCTGGTGCCGCTGGATTGCCGAGATGAAAATGAATTACGGGAGGGAGATAAGCAAGACCTCAGCACCAGCCTACGTGCGTGGAAAACTGAATTAAATCGCTTATTACGTGGAAAACTGTAGTCTTAACATCTATGAAAATTTTAATGTCTCTTTGGCTTGGAAATTTTATTTTGTATTTCAGTTTACATTTGTATTTTCTCATTGCTAGGAATTATATTTTTAGATAGATAGATGGATTTATTGAGTAATATTATACATACAAATTTTATATTTTCATAATTTTGTCTAAAATCCAATACACGGGTCTTCTGACCGTATGTGCTTTGTACCCGAAACAAGTCCTCCTTTGTAGGTCCCCACCCCAACCAATGACTACATCCAACTACTCTCTAAAAGAACACACATATTAAAATGGAAATGGCACAATAAAACACATTATATAATATATCCTAACCTAAAAGACCTAAAAGTGTACAGTTGTGTGGATACTATTATCCCTTCCTCAGTTCGCGCCGGAAACTTCAACAGCTGCAGTTCTAATATTTCTCGCCTTCAAGAGGAACGATCCAGTCTTTTGTTCCCATTCTCTATTCCCCATGAGGTCAAGACATGCAAGCGAACTCCTATTCTGACCTAGCGTCGAGGGTGGTAAATATTTTCTCCGTGCATGTTCCAATTCGACACACAGTAATAATATATGTTTATAGGAATCCTTTTCTTTGCAAAGCGGACAAAGACGCTCCCCTTCTTCGTTGACAATTTTATTACCCTTCCATGCCTCCAATCTTAGCCACGCTAAACCTGCTCTGTTGTCTTTGTTACAAGAATTTATGTAGTCACACCTAAACAAAGTATTAAAGTATTTTAATTTCGAGATCTTCGCAGGAACGCACGTTTTGAGCATTCTAGATATCCGAAAAGTTGTTTTAGGCATTGTCCCTGTCTTTGTACAGAGATTTTCTCCTATTTGATTAATTTTGTTTATGTGCTTGATCTAAGAGTAAGTTTAACTTAAAATGAAGCCTATAAAATATAGTATTTTTTATATAAAAACTCATACATTTCATTTCCTTTCTGCATAAGATGAGATAAATAAAATTAAGAAGACAATATGTATCCGGAACTGCATGTTTTGGAGAAATTATTAGCAATCATGAGTATTATAATATAGAGGAAGTGTTACAAATATGGAATACCATTTTGTTTTTTTCGTTTTCGAACCTACATATTTTGAATACTGAACGTAAAATATCGTCTTGTTTATTGCTGAATATTCCTGTGAATGGCACACCGGAATTAGAAGTTCGTAAGATGTTACATAAAGGCAAAAATGTATAATTCAAAAGTTACCATTAACCCTTCATCATTTCGTATCATAACCTTCAAAACTGATGTTCTAAGCTGTCTCGCCTTCAAGAGAAACAATCCAATCTTTCGTTCGTATTCTCTATCCCTCATGAGGTCAAGACATGCAAGCGAACTCCTATTCTGACTTACAAGGAGAGGACACGCTCTGTATATCACGGAATTAAATCAGATTTTGTGACATGAAAGTACAAGACACACTGTTTAAAGTCATACCTGGTATGGGTGGCCAATGACCCCTCGTTTTGGAAATATTGGCTATTGTTTATGACATACTTCCGTTAGGTGTCTAATAGGGAAGCATTGGATTGTATAACGGCGTATCTCATGTGGTTGGATGCTGAGTTGTCATCGAGGCAACCCGAGTTCGAATCCTAATGCTTTCTTATTTTTTAAAGCTTGATATTATTATTATTATTATTATTATTATTATTATTATTATTATTATTATTATTATTATTATTATTATTATTTTAATTCACTTTCAGTTGTCAGCTCCTATATTCAAAGCCATGTTGAAATATGCGTGGTATGCATCAAAATTGATAAACGAACGAGAAGTGTTTGTGAATGTGAAGGATATCTGTTTCGCAGCAGAAGTGCGGAAAAATGTGTGTGACTGTGGACAACCTTCTTTTATTTGCTATGCATGGTGCAGGAAATATGTATGTTTTATGTGTTTTTGTGATATCATAATGAATCGGGTACAAAATAAAATGGAATAGCTGCTACAGTAATAGAACAAACACCAGTGACACATCTTACCTTCCTGCGTGAGCAGTATTTCATTGTTTATCCTTTACAATACAATGTTAGTTAATTAGTAATTTGTTTAAAACATGATGAAGCATTCAATACATTGAGAAATATGATATAGGTATGTAAATAGATAACTGTGATCACAATATTAATCATTATTAAAAGGAAAAAATATATATAGAACCAGTGAAGATTCGAACTCAGGTCGCCTGGATAACAACTCAGCATCCAACCATATGGGCTACACTGTTACACAGTCTAATGCTTCCCTATTGAGCACCTAACGGAAGCATGTCACAAACAATAGCCATTATTTTCAAAACGAGGGGTCATTGTCCACCCATACCAGGTATGACTTTAAACAGTACGTCTTGTACTTTCATCTCACACAATCTTATTTAATTCGGTGATATACAGATCGTGTCTTCTCCTTGTTAGTATCGTGGGTGGTGGATATTTTCTCCGGATATGTTCTGTTTTTTCACAGTGCGCTAAAATGTGTGTCCAAGAATCTTTTCCTCGCATAATGAACACATGCGCTCTCCTTCTTTGGTGACAATTTTGTTACCCTTCCATGCCTCCAATTTTAGCCACGTTAAACCAGCTCTACTATATTTGCTACCTCCCCAAATTAAGCATGAGGACGGATTGTTAATGTAGTGAGATTTTTCCGAACATTGGAGCTCAATCTCTTGCCTCTCGATATCAATTAAACGCATCTTCACATTACGTCATACATTTCTTCTATTATTTTCTCCTTTTTCCCCGACAACCATTCCAATCTTATATGATGCCCTGAAGGGTTTTCTGAGCATTACAGAGGTCATCGCGACTATACTGATGGCCGAACATCGTGATCAAATTTTGTTCACAGGAATGTCCCATCCCAAAATAAAAATTCCCGCCTTCTTGACCGCTGCGGATCGCTGTTTGCTCACCCCTGGCCTAAATAGCTGCGGAATCTTATTAATCGCTCACTGTTTCCAGGAATTGTTTTGTTCACACGCTTGTACAGTATCCTTTTCTATCTGTAAACAAATCAAATTGTCTTACATACCACGCGAGTTCTTGGCCGTCTCCACTGTACACAATTTATATTAATCCGTGCCTGCAGAAAGGGCTGGCATTCTTCGTATGCTAACAATGCGAAAGCTACTGGCTTTGATCAAGTCTAGTTGCTGTTCGCGGGATTAAGAGCGATTCTGAAGTATGCACCTCTTTTCATGGTATGCATTAACCACAAGTCTAAATTTACACACAAATGCTAACCGTTTTACTTTCACAAGTAATGTTTTCATGCACAGTCTTTCATAATTCGGTCTGACTTCTAAGAATTAAATTCTTTCCGAAGTCACTGAGAAAAGACGTACGAACTTTGTTTTTGTCGTTTCAAACCGAGTTGCATATTCAGATATATTTATTGCATCAGGTTCTATTCTTAGTGGTTATTTATCCACGAAATTACCTATTGTCATTCAAACTCATGAGTGAAATCTGATGTCAACAAATGCACGTGTCGTGACGTCTCATGATCTACCGTCTACCACAGTACACCTCTCGATGTGAAGGATCTACACCTATAGCTCGACCAACTACAAAAAGACCTTCGACTTTTCCAATACTCACGTGGCCATGGATGGGAAGACGTCATCGCTATACGAACAGCTCCCTAGGCTGGCTTGCACTAGTCGGACTCCAACTGTGGTAGACGAAGACACTGCCTCTTCCTTCAAAACAGTTTTCATCAAGTTGGCCGAAACTCCCGTAGCTTCCTTGTTGATGTGACAACATTATATTTCTACTTAAATTCTTTTTTTCTCTCTCTCTCTCTTTTAAGAGGTTAGATACATCTTACAGCAGTAGAATTTTGGAAATATCCAACATTTTTTTCCTCCATTACTGTATCTTGTACAATAATGAAAATTGGTATTTGTAAAACAGTCCTTCTGCTATATGAAAAAATATTTTTACGATATAAAAAATTATTTACATTTTTTTTTTTTCAAAATTCATTTCACAGTGCAGAGATTAAGCATTTCCCACATAACTCAAAAACTATCCAACATTCTGTGATGGCATTTTTTGTGTGTATTTATGCATGTTATATCTAAATATGATGCAAGATCAATTGATAGATTGTGTGATTGTTCCTCTTGAAGGCGAGAAAGATTAGAGCTGCAGCTGTCGAAGTTTGCGACGCGAACTGAGAAAGGGATAATAGTATCCACCCAGCTGCACACTTTTAGGTCTTTTAGGTTAGGATATATTATGTAATGTGTTTTATTGTGCCATTTCCATTTTTAATATGTGTGTTCTTTTAGAGAGTAGTTGGATGTAATCATAGGTGGGGGGGACCTACAAAGGAGGACTTGTTTTGGGTACAAAGCACGTACGGTCAGAAGACCCGTGCATTGGATTTTAGACAAAATTATGATATATAAAATTTGTATGTATAATATTAGTCAATAAATCCATCTATCTACAAAAAAAAAGATTGATAAAAAATAAATTTATTTTAAAAAATGGTCAAGTATCAGTACTTTCTTCTTAAACAAAATAAAAAAAAATTATTTATTAAAGAATGTAGTTGAAAGACCATGATATTGTAAACATGAATTTCAGTAATAAAATAAAAGAGAGAGAACAAGTGTATAAATTATGAGGGAAACGCTTCATCACTGCACAGTAAACTGCCACCATTTTGAATTTGTAATATATATATATATATATATATATATATATATAATTTTTTTAAATCGTAAAACTATTTTTTAATCTAGCAGAAGGACAGTGTTTTACACATGCCAATTTTCATTATTGTACAAGATACAGTAATGGAGGAAAGAAATGTTGAATATTTCAAAAAATTTTACTGCTGTAAGCTGTACCTAACCCCATAAATACTTCGCAACGTTATAAATAATTTTACGCGCGTCACTTTTCAAAAGCCTGCCGCGCACATTTGGTTTCCCTTCCATTATTATAAATTACATTCAGTTTTAACTATACACAATACGTCGAAATGGAATATTAATAATTGATTGAAAAGTGAAAGATTGGACGCGGACACGAGTGCTGTTTCGAATAGTTTAGAACGTACTCGCTGAGAGACGTCGATCAGGGAGCGCATCTACAACACAACAGATCCCCAACTATGGGAACCTGCGCACGAACGAACACTGGTTTGTGGCGCAGGTTTTAATGTCAGTGGTCGGGCTATAGTTCGATATCAGATTTTGTATGCAGAGATAAATAATTTTTTATCCTAAGGAATTATCTGTGATGGTTACCACTTGTTATTAACGGAGAAAAATTCGCCCCGGCTCCGAGAATAGGAGAAATGTCTCCCAGTTCTACGCAATGGGCGCTCTAACCGGTGTGCTACGCCGGAGTTCAACCCACCGCACCGGATCTAATCTGTCTACTTTGGTTCTTTTCCTTAGTGGCCTTACTCCGTGTTCGAATTATATATTGACATATATTTTAAGTCAACAGTCATCACTGTGGTTAGACCGCCCAGTGCGTGGAACAGGGAGACTCTGGTTCGATCGTAAGAGTTGAAACGAATTTTTCTCCGTTTAATAAATGGTAACCATAACGGATAAATCTGTAGGACAAAAAAATTAGTCTCTACGTAGATAATTCGCATAACAGTGCATACACTGTAGGAGTCCCGGCCGCCAAGTCACTCAATTGAATGCCCTTCTTGTGTGATAATTACATGCAACTGTTTCCTACATACAACCGATTTCAGAAGTCGAACATTAATACGAGAGTACCGATAGAACTAGTTAACTTATGTCTTACTTAAGCGTATAACATTCTAAATGTTTATCATATTACCACAGTATAGTATATACAGTCGCGAAGCTCATTACGTAGTAAATATGCAAACATTAGATAGTTGCTCACCACTAGGATCGCTAATATCGCCTCATTACAGGCAATGCAAAATAGTATCGTCACAGTCTGTTGTTTCTAGCAGCCTCAAAACTCATGCTTCGTGGCTGTATATACAGGGACATAATTTTATTTTTACTAACATTTTAATATTAACCTGACTATACCTTTGGATTAATGATTGAGACCCGGAAACACCGTTTGCTACTCCCTTCCACGACTGGAGTTTGACGATACTGGCGTAAAATACAAACAAATCACTTTACTAGGTACAGGAGGGAAGAAAAATAGTTCATCCATTTACGTAAAGTAGGAAATATAGCGATTTTGAGTGTGATAATTTTCATTAGGTTTTGTTTAATCAAAATACAGTACATTATTAACAGTAAGTGTTTTTACTCACGAACTGAATTATCCATGCGAACGTATTCATTATGCAGTGTATATTATACTGTCTACAGCACATTAGCGTACGATAGAGAGAATGAAGTTAAAATGAAAAATAATCATAATATGGATATTTAAACACATTTTTTAAAATGGTGGCCGTTCATTTCGATACAGGCTTCAGTTCTTTTGTGCCTATTATCGCACTAGAGACTATTGCATCTAATTCCAATTACCAGTTTCGTCCTTCATACTTAGTAACTCATGTTGAAATAATTTTGTACCTACTCTATGAAAGAGTACCTTGCGTACTATAAATTCAATCTTCACTTCTGCCCGACCAGCACAGATAAAATTACTCAGACATGCTATCTACTGTCCGTCCAAGTGGTTATGTCTCAGGATCGTAGAAAGGGGGGGAATCACGTGATAGTTAATTACTTAACGAGACCCTTTTATTTAAGTTATTTTAAACAGTTGCATAATATTACGTAGACGTCCAATCAATTCCTAACAGAAATTAATGTTTTCAGAAAAGAGCTAATAAAGCCCAGCCACTAGTCTTTACAACGGAGCGAGTAGAAGCAGGTGGGGGAAATCGGGATGCAACGTAGGTAAACGGACGACAGTACCTGTGTGAAAATATGATTCAATATTGGAAGTTTTCGTCACTGGAAAACGCGAACATATTTCTGAAACGTACTATAATCACTAACTCAGTACTGCGGCCTTGATTCTGTGTGGAGGATAATTGGAACTTCGTTAGTAGAAGGGGTGGGAGTGAAGTACATTCAAAAATCAGGTACAATAAAAGTTGAAGTAAAAATAAAATGATGTCCCTGTAGTAGACTGTGATATTACCAAGTAACTGCATTAACTACGTCTTAATTAAACGCATCACTTTCTAAAGGTTCGTCATATTTCCACGTAGCTACATACGACTGATTCATGGGTACAATCGATATTAGTAGTCGACCATAACACGACACAACCAATAGAACTGGTCATATCTTACTTAAACATATCAAAGTCTAAATATTTGTCATATTACAATATAACTACATACGACTGATTCCTGTGTACAATCGATTTCAGCAGCCGACCATTAACACGAGAGAAGCGATAGAAATGGTTATATCATAACTCACCCTATCAAATTCGACATGTTTTTTCATATTACCATGTAACTGCATACGACTGATTCCTGAGTACAATCGATTTCAACAGGAGATTATTAACACGAGAGAACCGTTACAACTGGTTAAGTTATATCTTAATTAAACGTATCAAATTCTACAAGATTATTAACACGTAACTTCATACGACTAATTCCTGTGTACAATCGATTTCAACAGGAGATTATTAACACGAGAGAACCGTTACAACTGGTTAAGTTATATCTTAATTAAACGTATCAAATTCTACAAGATTATTAACACGTAACTTCATACGACTAATTCCTGAGTACAATCGATTTCAACAGGAGATTATTAACACGAGAGAACCGTTACAACTGGTTAAGTTATATCTTAATTAAACGTATCAAATTCTACAAGATTATTAACACGTAACTTCATACGACTAATTCCTGTGTACAATCGATTTCAGCAGCCGACCATTAACACGAGAGAAGCGATAGAAATGGTTATATCATAACTCATCCTATCAAATTCGACATGTTTTTTCATATTACCATGTAACTGCATACGACTGATTCCTGAGTACAATCGATTTCAACAGGAGATTATTAACACGAGAGAACCGTTACAACTGGTTAAGTTATATCTTAATTAAACGTATCAAATTCTACAAGATTATTAACACGTAACTTCATACGACTAATTCCTGTGTACAATCGATTTCAGCAGTCGACCATTACACGAGAGCACCAATAGAACTGGTTAACATATCATGTAAACGTATCAAAACCTACGTGTTTATCATATTACTACATAAATACATACCACTGAATCTTATTCAAATTTATCAAATTTCAATGTTTATCCTATTACCACGTAACTACATATAACTGATTCCTATGTACAATCGATTTCAGAAGTCGACCGTTCACACCGGAGTACATATAGAACTAAGGTGGGTGCTCTTGTTATGGCCATGTTCCTGATATGGCCAACCCCCTATTGTGAGTTAGTTAACCAAAAAATCCGCTAAATTGCAGCAGCATCCATTGAAAGGGCATCCTGGTATGTCACTTGATCGTTTTCCATCCAGTCAGGTTGAGCAATATGGCGTCAGTTGCCTGTTTTGCTGTTTTCATGTGACCTCTTCTTATTTTTCTCTGGTAAGTCTCCTTTATTTTATGCATGTTTTCAAAGACTTGTTTCATGAAAACCATAGTACTCCATTCAGTTTTTAATGTTCTGTTGATTGGTGTTGTCGTTGATGGCGTATCTTTTACAAGTTCATAATCAAACTATTTTCGTGAAAGCTTACCTGCACCTGATATGGCCATATCAAATACACCATGACCATATCAAGTTCATTTCACTTTTATTTTTTCACCTGACAAATTTACATGCATTTTAGCTGGGATTACGCAAAAATTTTGTATTTTAAGAAAAACAACTTAATTTTTTTATGGAAAAACCTGTTTTGACTACACTTTTGAATTATAAAAAATATTATTAAGTGTAATTTTTATTTATTTTACACCAAAATTATTTAATTTTAGCACAACTGCACTATCAAACTGAAAATAATCACGATTTGTAGAACATAGAACAAGGGTGGCCATATCATGTGCACATGTTCCTGATATGGCCACTAGGTAGACTTTTGGAATTTGGGACTTTTTGGACAATTAAAGCTATTCTTATGGGGAAAGGAAATTGTTTTAAGAAAGTCCATTGGACTGAGAACGAGTAAGAAAAAAGTAGTTTAAATTTTTTTTTCAAAATGGCGGCTAGAAAAATTCTTAAACCTTAGCATGGCCATATCAGAGACACCTACCTTAGTTAACTTATGTCTTACTTATACCTATCAAATTATATATGGTTATCATATTACTAGATGGCTACATACGAGTGATTGCTGCGTATAGTCGACGTCAGCAGCAGACAATTAATACTAGTTAGCATGCCTCACCGTGAAACGAGAGGGCCTGGATATAAATCCTGGTTGAGACAAGTTACCTGGGTGATGTTTTTCTCCGGAGTCTTCCCTGAACACATTAAGAGCAAATGCTGGGTAACTTTCGGCGCTGGACCCTAAACTTCTTTCGCTTACATTATCACCTTCATCTAATTCAGAAGCTAGATAAGCATAGCAGTTGATAAAGCGACTTAAAATAAACCAGTAAAAAATATATCCTGAATAATTTCAAAGAAAAATTATTCCGGAGCCGGATATCGATCCTGGGATCCTTCGCTTAGCGCGCGAACGCTCTACCGACTGAGCTACCCCAGGAACCATACACGACACCGTCACAATTTTTCCTTTTATTCCACACAACTCAAATGAGCTGACAAGACGCCAGAACTCAACTATGAGTGCACACAATACTGTGTGACTTAATTTGTGGCTTTCTGTTAACGTACCTCCAGTAGAATGTATTATACAAATCTGGCTTTCAGGTAGTAGCTCCCTGTAAAGCAGGTTTGAATAATTTCAAGTGCACACAGTATTATGTGCACTCATAGTTGAGTTCTGGCGTCTTGTCAGCTCATTTGAGTTGTGTGGAATAAAAGAAAAAATTGTAACTGTGTCGTGTATGGTTCCTGGGGTAGCTCAGTCGGTAGAGCGTTCGCGCGCTAAGAGAAGGGTCCCGGGATCGATATCCGGCTCCGAAACAATTTTTCCTTGAAATTATTCAAACCTGCTTTACAGGGAGCTACTACCTGAAAGCCAGAAATCCTGAATTGGCAACATAATTTAATTCAAAACTGGAAAACTCTACAACTGCGGCGGAATTTGAAACACGAAATAAGCCATATGAAGTTTTAATACGATATAGATTGTTTGAATACCTGGAACAGTGCTCTACCCCCATAATTCAATGCTGGAATACGAATTGCTTATTTTTAGCAAGGACGTATCAGAGAGATTTAGCACGCCGCTCTGCTAGCGGTCAATGATAAACACGTAGACTCGGAAACATTGGAAATCTCACACACGATAGAGTGAAAAACTAATTTCCATTGTTTTTAATTAGCATTAACCCTTCAGGAAGGATCCGTGAGGTCAGACACATTTCATCGCATTCCAATTACTGGATCCAGCCGCTCCAATTTCTATTGCATCAAAGGAAGCGTGATCAATCGTTCAGGCGAACCAATATTTTATTTACAGCGGAAGTGGCGCACGTTGCTACCAATTTGCACGGAAAACAGCCAACTGGCGCGGCGACAATGGTGCAAGTGCGCAGTAAAAATTAATTCCTTCTCACTTGCCAATCACGTTCGAAATCACTGAGAGTAAGTCCAGAATGTTCTTTTACCGAGCGAAGGTAAAAAAGCTTTTTATCATGGTAATATTAATCGTTTGTAACATTAGAGAGAGTGACATCTTAACATAGGCCTATAAATATTTAATATTAAAACATCTGAATTCCGAAGAAAAAGTCACAGTCCTTAAAAATAATAGGCCTACATAAAAAAAACTCAGTCGCTCCGATATTACAAAGAATAATTATATGACAAATTCCAGAGAAGAAGTAAAACATATGACAGAAGAATTTTCAGACATACTGTAGATCCCTTAGAACTGGATGAAAAAGAGAAAATACTCACTTGAGGAAAAAGTAATAATCTGCAGGGAGTGACGGGTTAAATATAGAAAGTTCAAATGTACACCTCAATAAATTAAATTAACATTCCTAACCAGGCTTAATAAGTGTTGGAATACTTATTATATACCAGAATAGTCCACACCTGTGAAGTAACGGTCAGCGCGTCTGGCCGCGAAACCAGGTGGCCCGGGTTCGAATCCCGATCGGGGCAAGTTACCTGGTTGAGGTTTTTTCCGGGGTTTTCCCTCAACCCAATACGAGCAAATGCTGGGTAACTTTCGGTGCTGGACCCCGGACTCATTTCACCGGCATTATCACCTTCATTTCATTCAGACGCTAAATAACCTAGATGTTGAAACAGCGTCGTAAAATAACCCAATAAAATAAAAAATATACCAGAATAATGGAGAAAAACACCAATAATATTTCATGTTGAAGGTATACCGATAAGCTATCACAATTTGACTATAATTATGTATGTGTATTCCGCCTTTGCTTATCAAACAATTAAATTAATAAATTAATTAGTCATATTTTTCATTAACGTTTTCGGTACGTAAATTGTACCATCTTCAGATGTATGTATATGATGCTAATTGTTAACCAAGCCTATGGGTACATGTATCGTAGACTTAAATGATCAGTGTTTTTGTGCATACTGTGCTATGTCGGTGAAGTGTTGCCATGATTACATAAATGATTACCTTAACTCTTATATACTATTTGCTGGTACAACACATTATCAAAATTAAATTAGAATGTTTCAGTCAATATTTAAAACACTATTTAAAAACACTATTTAAAAACACTGTTTAAAACTGTTTAAAAGCACATAGTTTGTACATCACTTTAAATATATGAAGTATGTGATCACTTATTGTGTGGTGTTTGCCGATGTGAAGTTAAATGAGGCAGTTGTGGTGATCTTGTTATTTAGCGTTGAGCTGGACGCAATATCGTTAACATGGCTATGTTTGCTAAAAGTGATGTTGAGACACTTCTATAATAGTTGATGGCATTACTGTGATTTGTACCCATAGATGTAATGTTATAACAGAATGAAGGTTGTCAAGTCCATGGATTTAGTATCGCCTGGCGTGTAGTTTTAACGTATATTGGTCTGCTCGTGCTTGATGCTAGGCTGATACTAAATCCATGGACTTGACAACCTTCATTCTGTTATAACATTACATCTATGGGTACAAATCACAGTAATGCCATCAACTATTATAGAAGTGTCTCAACATCACTTTTAGCCATGTTAACGATATTGCGTCCAGCTCAACGCTAAATAACAAGATCACCACAACTGCCTCATTTAACTTCACATCACTTTTAGCCATGTTAACGATATTGCGTCCAGCTCAACGCTAAATAACAAGATCACCACAACTGCCTCATTTAACTTCACATCGGCAAACACCACACAATAAGTGATCACGTACTTCATATATTTAAAGTGATGTACAAACTATGTGCTTTTTAAACAGTTTTAAACAGTGTTTTTTAAATAGTGTTTTAAATAGTGTTTTAAATATTGACTGAAACATTCTAATTTAATTTTGATAATGTGTTGTACCAGCAAATAGTATATAAGAGTTAAGGTAATCATTTATGTAATCATGGCAACACTTCACCGACACAGCACAGTATGCACAAAAACACTGATCATTTAAGTCTACGATACATGTACCCATAGGCTTGGTTAACAATTAGCATCATATACATACATCTGAAGATGGTACAATTTACGTACCGAAAACGTTAATGAAAAATATGACTAATTAATTTATTCATTTAATTGTATGATAAGCAAAGGCGGAATACACACACATAATTATAGTCAAACCAATAATATTTGTAAAAATCTTATAGGCTGTGTTTATCCGGATTCCCTTAGTTGTGATTGCAATTCTTTCTGAAATCTCTCCAACAGTAGATTCTTTTGATTTGAAGTCAGATTTTAATTCATTTTTGACCCATAGATAGTATTTCGTTACGTCATGCCAGGTAGGTAATTGTGATGGGTTCAGCCCTTCTGGCATTGCGATTACAGGGTAGAAAGTCAGCTTTCTTGTATGAATTAGATATATTCTGATTTAAATACCCTGCAACATAAGAAGAATGAATTTCCATTAATTTTATTATATTTATTATATCAGTTTAAATGTAGAAAACAAAGAACGGACGTGGCAAAATTTTCCTTTGTTAACCGCACAATAGTAGACTGGAACAGCTTACCTGCTGCAATGTTTCAGGGTGGTCATCTCAAAATCAATACATTTAAGGAAAGGTTGAGAAGATTAGACTGAAAATGCAATTGTAGGTGCAGTGTAATTATCTAAGTTGTGTCATGTAATTAATTAAGTTGATATGTAATTAATTAAGATGATATGTAAGTTAGTTGATATGTAAATAAATTAAGGTGATATGTAATTAATTAAGGTGATATTTAATTAAGTTTATTTATAATTAATTAAGGTGATATGTAATTACTTAAATTGGTAATAGTTACGTGAAATAGGAGTACTTATAAGTTAGGTTTACTTTTGCTTATTGTAGGCGTTATTATAGAATAGTTTTATTTATAGTCCTAGGTTTATTGCATCTACTTATTTATAGTTAGAAATAAATTTAGGTTTATTTTATTTTATTTTATTTTATTTTATTTTAATTACATCTACTGTAATTATTGTAGAGTTATAATGGTATTATTGTATATTATATGTCACTGCCACAGGGTGTATACCCAATTGTAGTGAATAATTTCGAGGGAAAAATTGTTCCGGGGCCGGGTATCGAACCCGGGACCTTTGGTTAAACGTACCAACGCTCTCCCACTGAGCTACCCGGGAACTTTACCCGACACCGATCCAATTTTTCCCTCTATATCCAAAAATTGGATCGGTGTCGGGTAATGTTCCCGGGTAGCTCAGTGGGAGAGCGTTGGTACGTTTAACCAAAGGTCCCGGGTTCGATAACCGGCCCCGGAACAATTTTTCCCTCGAAATTATTCAAATTAACTTTACAGGGAGTTATTCCTGAAAGCTTAATTTGCCCAATTGTAGTGTTAATAAATACATACATACCTAAGAGTTTTGTAATTATTCCCAATTTTCTTATAAATTGAGGTTTTTATGACACTTCAGGATGAAACAACAGGGGACCAAAAATATTCCGAGTCTTTTAACATGTCTTTTTTTACATTTTCCTGGCATCCTGTTCAGATGAAATCACTGGAGAATGTTCTCTCGCTAAAAAATCTGAACCTCAAAATTTTGTGAAAATTTCAAAATATGATCCTCTTGGGGCACCTCTAAATATTAATGTAGAGAAAATATATTTTGCATTGTTCTTTATGATATCACCCCACAACTTTTCCCTGGTATTACATCTTGATTCTATGAACTTCATATTTTCACTCCACCCTAATGCGCAGTGTGCATTACTTCTGGGATCGCCCTTGTAACATGGATTTCTCTTAATCAGGGGCAGAACCCTTTGGAGGATTATGAACCAACATTATACATTCACATTTAGAAAACTATCTAGTCCTATGGACAGACACAAATCAGGACCCAATCCTGATGGGAGGCAAAATGTCTTCCTTAACTACGTCGGTTAAGAGACTGTAATCGTCTGAGAGACATAGGCTTTGAGGATATAAATTGTTTAAGTCTATTTAAGTGTAAGGGGTAATTCAAGATTTAAGAGGGCTTCAAGAGACGAGAATTCCTCAGTAGCCTTTAATGAAATCCTGTACCTAAATTAGGCTTAGTTATTTAGCCAATCACTCAACATTTCTGTGTGGAACAATTGAGATAATTTCGGATGTCTAATTAAAATTTTGTGTTTTGATTACGGAAAAGAAGTATGACTACTATTCGTTACAAACTTCAGAACTTTAATAAAATTTTTCATGAGCAAATTCTAGCAAGGACAATGGATAACTGTCTTCTGTTAATAAATGACATCACATCTCGTTATTTCAAAATGTTTGCAGGCCTGGAAGGAAATATTTTCGTTAATTATATCCCCTAATGTAAGCATTTTAAATTAATATCTAAATGGGATGAGGTATGGCTTACGCAAAAAATATAATGCCTATATTAAAAGTCGCAAAAGAAACCGAGACAATGGCATTAAAAACAAAAGGAAGAAGAATTTCTCGTTTTACTGGTATAATTATTATATTTGTCGACATAGACTAAGAGTAGAAATATGGTAACATTCGCTTCTCGAGAATAATCATGAAATAAATTTTAAGAATCAAGTAAATGTGAGTTGCTTTCCGATTGTAATAATAATAATAATAATAATAATAATAATAATAATGATTTTTTTTAGCTGGCAGAGTTAAGGCCGTAAGGCCTTCTCTTCCACTCAACCAGCAAAAAGTATACATACATATGTATGAACTTACAAAGAATTCAACAATTTGATTTAGATAAGAGTTACATGTATACAAGAGATTATTTACGAATTAAACAACAAAATACTATGAACTATTAATTAAACAATGAAATACAAACTGTGTAGCAGAATTAAGCTAAAATACAAAGAATGTTAATATATTTCAAATAATGTTACGTAATAGAAAGAGATTATTATGAGACAATTTTGAAAATACAGCACTATCAGGATGCATGTCTAAAGGAAGAAGTAACAATGTAGTCAGTGATAGTTTAAGTCAGTGTGATTGGAGTGAAATACTAAGAAGGTTATCTTTTAATTATATTTAAAAGTGTTTATTGTCTTGCAGCCCCTAATAGTTTGTGACAAGGAATTCCATTGTCGCGAGGTGAATACTGTAAAATATGATGAATAACAAGATGTTCTATGAAGAGGTATACTTAGCGTGCCACAGATAAGATCTGGTATTTACGTCGTGGTTAGAGTATAGATAAGAGAAACGAGACGAAAGGTAA
The DNA here is from genome assembly GCA_025594305.2 of Periplaneta americana. Lineage (NCBI taxonomy): Eukaryota > Metazoa > Arthropoda > Insecta > Blattodea > Blattidae > Periplaneta > Periplaneta americana. Next base: position 39,930,867 of record JAJSOF020000023.1, read on the forward strand.
TTTGGTGTTGAAGTGTGCAGAATTCGAAAGAGTAAAGACAAAGAATATAAAGTTCTACGTTCGTTAAGTCGGAGTCACGAAAGACTTGCGAAGGACGGTGATATGTGATCATATCGTCGGATGTTGCATACGTATCTGACGCACATATTCTGAACTCGCTGTAACTTGACTGACAGTTCAGAACTTAGGTCACTTAACAGAACGTCACAATAATCGAAGTGCGGCATTACTAAGGTTTGTACTAGGGTAAGTTTTAGTTGCTGGGGCAAGACGTTTCTTAAGCGACTCAAAGAGTGAATGGAGGAACAGATTTTTTTTATCGTTCCTTTAACTTGAAAATTCCAATTTAGATTATTATCGAAAAAGAAGACAAGATTTTTTACGACAGATGAATAAGGGATTAGCATGAACTTGATCCAATACGACGGGCTATATATGGATCAATATATATGTATTCATTCCATCGTGCATCGTGAAATAGACTTCCCAACAGCAGCGTAGGCCTAAGATAATAATAATAATAATAATTATTATTATTATTATTATTATTATTATTATTATTATTTTATTAAAAGTAAAAAGAGAAAGAGAAAAACACAGACAGTACAGTAATTGAAACTATACAATGCCTCTCTAAACAATAGTTTTAATTGATTTTTTAAGTAAGGAGCATTATCAAATTGAATGTTTGATAATTTAGCTGTTATCTTATTATAGAGCCTTGGACCGGAGTTGCTATTGTGATTATAAGCTGCAGTTGTGGTACATTTGTTTTATTTTTAATGTCATTGTCTCGGTTTTTTTGTGACTTTTAATGCCGGCATTATATTGAAATAAATATGTCAAGCATATGTTGTTTGATCTCTTAGTTCTACATTTATATGATTACAATTTAAATATATGACGGCTTTTATCTACGAAATTCAATAAGATATTGTTATAAATTTGACGGATATCAAATACTTCAAATTCAAAATACAACAGTACTGAGGGTTAATCAAGAGGCTTATTAAAACATATCTTTATTATTCGTTTCTGTAGCAGTGTTACTGGCATGAGAGAGGTACTAAGAGCACAACCCCATCCTGTAATGTCATATTGAGATATAACTTGTACTAATGTGAAGTAAATCATTCGTAAAGTTGCATAATCAAGTAATTTTAAGTAGGTTATTTTACGACGCTGTATCAACATTTTAGGTTATTTAGCGTCTGAACGAGATGAAGGTGATAATGCCGGTGAAATGAGTCCAGGGTCCAGCACCGGAAGTTACTCAGTATTTCCCCAAATTGGGTTAAGGGAAAACCCCGGGAAAACCTCAACCAGGTAACTTGTCCCGACCAACATTCGAACCCGGACCACCTGCTTTCGCGGCCAGACGCGCAAACCGTTACTCCATAGGTGTGTTCCTTTCCATTTATTCTTGAGGTATCTTTACACATGTACAATACATATTACATATATATATATATATATATATATATATATATATATATATATGTGTGTGTGTGTGTGTGTGTGTGTGTGTGTGTGTGTGTGTGTGTGTGTGTGTATTTAGTTAGTTGATCTGAGTGACATAATAGTTAGAGTGCTGACCTTTTGTGCCCGAGGTTGCGGGTTCGATCCGGGGCCAGGTCTATGACATTTAAGTGTGTTTAAATGTGACAGGCTCATGTCAGTAGCTTCACTGGCGTGTCCTGCGGGACAAAATTCCGGCACAACGGAGACGCTGATATAACCTCGGCATTGTGAGCATCGTTAAATAAAACATAATTCATATTTATTTATTTATTTACTTACTTATTATGTGTTTAGTTATTTATTTACTTATTTACTTACTTACTTATTTATTTACTTATTTATTTATCTATCTATCTATCTATCTATCTATCTATCTATCTATCTATCTATCTATCTATCTATCTATCTATCTATCTATCTATCTGTCTATCTATCTATCTATCTATCTATCTATCTATCTATCTATCTATCTATCTATCTATCTATCTATCTATCTATCTATCTATCTATCTATCTATCTATCTATCTATGTATTTATTTCGGACGGAACACTTTGAAGCGTGAAAATCGGAATAATCTTCGATTTTTCTGGAACATGTGGGCATGTGGTAACCCTGGTGACACGGTCAATTAAAACTCCCACATACAGTTCCAAAGTTCGTTTCATAGATCTATAGACATGTTATTGTGGTTAATAAAGCAGAGGAATTCTAAAACCTTTAGTGTACAGCTGTCTGCAGGTAATTTTCATACCTGCAAATATAACATTACCAGTCGTAGACAAAGCACAAATGCAAAAAGAATGAGAGAAATATATATATATATATATATATATATATATATATATATAGACACACACACACACTAGTGGGAAGATCAGATTTGATAATTGATAATGGGTACAAAAGGTACTAACACAGTATATTGTTTATTTAATATATTAGTGATTAATAAAAATGATTAAATGTCTAGAAGTAAGTAGCTGACTGTGCAAATGTAAAGCGGAACAAAACAGGTAACAATTTCGAAACATTAGAATACTGTACTCAGTTTACTGCATTGCACTCGACGCAGTAATTATATAATATATTGAACAATATATTGTTTATTGAGAAATAACCTATCGCTGAAGCTTCCACGAAATTTTAAGATGCAAATTAAATCGTATCTCCAAAACTTACATATGTGCCAAATTTATTCTTGTGCTTAGTGTAACTGAGTTTGTATGAATGTGTGAAGATGTGATGCTATGTTCGCCTCGTGTAGCAAAGGTTTTTTAATATTATGGTCGTAAATCTCTCTGTGGTGTATTATGTAAAGCGAAATGTTTACTGCCATGTTGTCAACCCTGGTACCGCAGAAGAGTCACTTGACGCAGCCAGTAAAAGAAGGGATGAAAACATTAAAGATGGAAATAAATGTGGAAGAGAGTTGTAAGTACTTGTGGAGCACATCGGGCGGAGGTTAGGTAGGCAATGCATTATGTCTGTATGATTAATAGTGAGAGAGGAAACTCATACAGTCTGCTTCCAAACGAAAAGGGAGCGCCCGCTGCGTCCCCGGCATGCCAAGAGATACCGATCAAGGCACCACCGTTTATTTTTATTATTATTTTGAACTTCATACGAGTTAATTAATTTTCGTTATTTTCGAACTGTTGAACAGCGGAGAGAGTTGAGCAGGCGTGAAATAATTTTACGCGTCGACGAGCGAGATATTACTTAAATCTTTGCGTGTGCTCAACGGTGAAGACTGAAAATACTGTTCATCTCAAATAATAAGGCCTACTCCCAAATGTACTCTATATCTTTAGCATAGTATTGTCCAAGCAGAAAACAATAGTTATGCATCATAAGCAAGCTTCGAGACTTCGGACCCAATAGAACAGTTCAGTGGGAAATCCGCATAACGGCGTACTGAGTATAGTGGTAAACCGTACAGTGGGTGGGGGTACTGTAGAATGAATGCCAACAAATACGCAAAGAAAAACGCTCTGGATTTGAAGGTTCTGACGAATAATTTGGTTTTCATACAAACTGTGTCTGAAACTATTACACGGTTAGAGATGTCAGAGCAAGAGATGCCGGAAGCCCTCAAATTAATTTAGAAAATGATGCAGAGAATTAATGAGACATCAAGTACACCAGTTACTGAACTTGTAAAACAGAAGTGGAAATCAATTTTATGTAAAAATAACGGATATGGAACATTGTTTAACATTAAACAGCCAATTAGTGGACATAGAGTCACCCGAGAATAAAGGACTGTCTCTTAGAGATTGCAATGATGTTAGGTTTTTCCGTTTTGCTCCTATCACGTCATGCGAAGTAGAGCGCAGCTTTCTACACTACAAACTTTGGCAGATAACCGAAAAAGATTTACGTTTGAGACACTGAGAATGTATCTTGTAGTAGGTACATTGCAATTCGGTACTGTAACTGCACTTCCTAAAGACGACCAATAGGATAATTGAAAAAAATTAATATTACCACATGTTTATTTCCACCATTAACACTGTGTATAATTAAACAGAAATGCTTATAAAAAGACAGGAGAATAAATGCTTTTCACATTCTTTTTTCATTATCATTGTGTAATGTATATTTACTTTCAGAATGTACATATGTGTGCTTCCCCATACTACCGTACTCTACTCTAAATAGCATCGTTGTTACCTCAACACATCTCTATCTACCTGCAGCGAGTCAACAACCTATAGTGCATGCGCAGTAAACTTATTGTATCGGGTCCAAAGTTTCGAAGCCTGATCATAAGTATACAGTGGATGCGGGATGGCTTGTCGTTGAATTTAAGTGCACATTCACTATATGTTACATTTTTTTTTCATTCAGACCATTGGCTGAACAGGTTTTAAACGTAAACATGCTACTGTATCTCCGTACAGTCAGAAGGAAAAGAAAAATAACGTACTGTAGCACATACCTTGCAAGGTTCAGTCCTCGTCATCATTGATGCAATTACCAGCGTTGCAGTAAACGACGATATATTCTCGTAAGTTGTCGAAGCTGAATCGTCTTCGCCTATCGCTTAAGGGGAGGCAGAGGTGAAATTTTGAACAAAACAGAAGAAAAAATGAAAATTTGTTTTTTATTATCTTTATACACTACATTTTAATATTCCTATGTTAGTTTTTGATTTTGTGCCCTTTAAAAGAATTAAATTAATACCAAGATAACTGTATTACTATATTATTCCCATAACAAACTAATACTTATCATTATTTACATACCTTCTCTGAACATAGACTATAAATAAAAAGAAATATTTAAAATGTATTACAATATGGTGCACGGAGCATTTTATATCAAACGATATAAAGTTTTATAAAATTATTAATATTTACAGAACTATTGTACTTAGAAAGCTTAAACTTGTTATGTCCATTACTAATAACATACTTAGTATCCATGATCAATTTCTAACAAATCGGATAAATTTTGTGGATTTTGAAATATTCATCTCTGCCTCCCCTTAAACAGTTTTTGTATCGAGAGAATTTCTAAAGAAAACCTCTAAAATAGGGATCACTCAATTTCTTTAGAGGAATATTTGTACTGAGCATCATGTTGCACGTGTCGTTAGACCCGCACAACCAAATGATGATGATGATGATGATGATTTCTCAGATTTCATTTCAACGTAATTCCTGTGCGATGTACTGTTGCAATGTTTCTCTATAGCCTGAGTTGTTCTGGTTTTTATTTCAATTTTACATACGTTACACACGATATTGTCTTCATTAATACATAAAATGTCACTCTCATGCTTCTTAATTGCATTTCTTATCTCTGAGCGAATTTAACGTTTTGACTTCGACATTATGAATGGATCAGCACTACACTATTCAACTCGTACTAAATACTTGAGCAGGTGCGTTGCAATGTGGACCGAGGTTCCTTCGTTCTGTACGCTGCTGTACTCGCCAGGTACACAAAATACGGACAACGCGGCACGTGCCATATACTCCGATATGAAACAACTTCACTTTTCCTTAAGTCATCCCTCATCCACTGTCTAAACATAAGCGTTAAGAGAGATGACACGATATGAGAGATCTAGAAGCAGAACGTACTCGTACCACATACAAAATCGTGTTTTTCGGGAAAATTTAATTACGTTCTACAACTTAGTGTTTAAATAATATTTTCAATTTGATTTTTTCCATGTTAATAGATTTCAGTGATGTAAATGAAAATGTCGTTACTATTTTTTACGGAGATATTCAAACTTTTAATTTACATTTGCACTGGGTACTTTTTCATGCAAAATATTGAAATTACACATTTTGGAACTCAGAATTATCCGATTTTGCTGGTAGGGACTGGATTAATCTTCTTCAGGATAGGGACCGATGGTGGGCTTATGTGAGTGCGGCATTCATTCATTCATTCATTCATTCATTCATTCATTCATTCATTCATTATATTCCATAGATCTTACATGAGCAATGAAGCTTTAAGATGTGGGACAAGTCAAAATTTTAAAATATTACAATTACAATTTTTACAATTTTTTACAATATTTCACAATTTTTACAGTTTTACAATTTAGTAATTTTCTACAATGATGAGGTGAGGTCCGAGGATTCGCCAAAAGATTACCCGGCATTTGCCTTTTGGTTGGGGAAAACCTCGGAAAAACCCAACCAGGTAATGAAATCAAAGGAGTGAAATGAAGTGATGCCAAAGACTCGCCATAGACCATCCGGCTTCAGTCCCACGGCTGGGGAAAACCTCGGAAGAAACCATTCAATGAGACCAAAGGGGGATCCAACCCAAGCCCGAACGCAGCTCCGGATCAGCAGCCCAGCGAGTCTGCCGACTGAGCTACATCGATGGCTCTACTAAAAATATACAATACATAGCCAATCAGATTATTAAATTTACAAACGCAAACGATCATTCATCAGTTGAGCTATATGTATAATACAAAACAAGTAAGTTAATTAAATTTAAGGCATAAACAATTCAACAATTGTGATATACAGAAATTGATCATACATATCATGCAAACTACTTCAAATTACAAACACAAACAATTTTTCAATAGAGCTATACAGATTACTATTCAATATAAAGCATATACAATTCATCGCCCAAAACTATACAAACATATACAATACAAAGTAAGCAGATTAATTCAATTTACTAGCATACTTTCATTAAGCTATACAAATTTGTGCAATTAATATCAAGTAGATTAATTCAATGTATAATCATAAACAATTCATCAGTTCAGCTATACAGACTTCTATGAACCTCCGGGTTCCTTAGAAGTCATAAGTAATAGGCAAATAGTAATAATAATAAAAATTATTATTATTATTATTATTATTATTATTATTATTATTATTATTGTTATAAATAAGATAATTTAAGAACTTAACCTGCAGTATTCATAACAATAAAAAACGGAGAAAATTGAAACAAATACTAGGCGAAGGAGAATTATTTGTTAAACACTTCCTTAGTCTATTTTTAAATTCGTTTGATATCGGACAGTCTCTGACATTGCTCGGTAGGGAATTCTAAAGTCTATGAACGTTTACAGTGCAAGGAGATGAGTATGAGAACGTTCGTTGGGACGGAATGGATAATATAGAGGAGTGTTGTGATCGTGTGTCTAGATTATGATGGGTGGATAAATTTTGAAAACGAGATAGATAGGAATTGAGAAATGAAATATATAAAAGAGGAGAGAAAGAGAGTAGATTTTTATACGACCTTTTAGACAAGGCCAGGATAAGATTTGGAGGGATGGTAGCCTATTACATAATCAGCCCGGCGAATATTGCACACGAAACGGTTACACATGTTATGAACACGTTGCAGTCTCTGCACCAAAGTAACGTTTAGGTCAATAAAAAGAATATCACAGTAATCAAAGTTAGACATCACGATTATTTGCATAATTGGTAAGAGACCAATGTCAATTTAAATTTTAGGAACACTGATGAAAAAGAACATTCTTATCTGAATCCTCAGTTCGTGACTGTTTATTATTTATTCCTACTAATGTAGTCTACTTACTTACTGGCTTTTAAGGAACCCGAAGGTTCATTGCCGCCCTCACATAAGCCCGCCATTGGTCCCTATCCTGAGCAAGATTAATCCAGTCTCTATCATATCCCACCTCCCTCAAATCCATTTTAATATTATCTTCCCATCTACGTCTCGGCCACCCTAAAGGTCTTTTTCCCTCCGGCCTCCCAACTAACACACTATATGCATTTCTGGATTCGCCCATACGTGCTGCATGCCCTGCCCATCTCAAACGTCTGGATTTAATGTTCCTAATTATGTCAGGTGAAGAATATAATGCGTGCAGTTCTGTGTTGTGTAACTTTCTCCATTCTCCTGTAACTTCATCCCTCTTAGCCCCAAATATTTTTCTAAGCACCTTATTCTCAAACACCTATGTTCGTCTCTCAAAGTGAGAGTCCAAGTTTCACAACCATAAAGAACAACCGGTAATATAACTGTTTTATAAATTCTAACTTTCAGATTTTTTGACAGCAGACTAGAAGATAAAAGTTTATCAGCCGAATAATAACAGGCATTTCCCATGTTTATTTTGTGTTTAATTTCCTCCCGAGTACCATTTATATTTGTTACTGTTGCTTCCAGGTATTTTAATTTTTCCACCTCTTCAAAGCATAAATTTCCAATTTTTATATTTCCATTTCGTACAATTTCTCGTCAAGAGACATAATCATGTATACTTTGTCTTTTCGAGATTTACTTCCAAACCTATCTCTTTACCTGCTTCAAATAAAATTCCCGTATTTTCCTTAATCGTTTGTGGATTTTCTCCTAACATATTCACGCCATCCGCATAGACAAGTAGCTGATGTAACCCGTTCAATTCCAAACCCTCTATGTTATCCTGGACTTTCCTAATGGTATATTCTAGAGCGAAGTTAAAAAGTAAAGGTGATAATGCATCTCCCTTTACATCAACATTTATTTCTCTCCTGCGATTAAGTTATTGTTCACCTCTATCTCATTTTAAGCTCGCTGTATTTAGTATTATGCTACAATAGAAATATTAACAGTGACAGGAAGCAATTTTAAATTGACAAGGTTTTTACTTTTGCTTCTCATGACAAAAATATTAAAAAAGAAAGGTTTGAGAAAGGGAGGAAAATGAACACAGAAACTAAAGGAAAAGATTTCGCCGGTTTCATTCAACGTTACAATATTGCGTTATATATCTTCTGCCTTTTCTGCTATGGGCTCCTTAAACGGCATTAAACTCCCTCCACTACACACACTCCCTTTCTCTCTCGGTAGTTGGGCTGAGTGGCTCTAAGTCTACATCGTTTATTTCGGAAAATGAGGTTCTGTCTGCCCCAACCAAACCAGCCAATCCCTCCCTCTTACTCACATAAATATAGTGGTCGGACACAGAACACAGTCTTCAACCCTCCGCTCCTCTCCCGGCCAACTGGACCACATAAATACAGCGCCGTAATGTTCAAAAGTCGAGCAGCGTGTCATGAAGTGAATTCGAAGGGGGGAGGAAAAAAGGAGAAACAGCCCCACCATGCTGAAATCCATATTCATTCAGTATTCGTAACCCTGTAATTTCTGAGGCCGAGAGCATGCGCGGAATTGGTCGGTGGTCAGTGTAACGTGTGGAGATCAATGGAACCAAGAGCTTAGTCCCTTTTGCTCCGGGGACGATTGAAATTTTAATCCCACTTCTCAGCTACGAATTTTAATTTGGAAGAATATAAATGAGTGTACACGCAACGGCGATTATGTTTTGCAATTATCTTACATGGGAACAACGCTCGTGGGTTCTAGTCACAATTTACAGCAGTCAATCCTTAGCACACAAGCGGGATGGAGGAGTAAAGCATAATCTCCCTCTCACCCCTTAGCCATCACTTGTTCATTCAAAGGTTCCCAGTGTTCAAGTAAACAGACAGGATCAGCTGTAAAATCGAAAATAATTTCGCTTATGAGCGACGATCATCTCGTTGCTCAGTTAAAATTCGTTACATGTAGCTTGACTAATTTTAATTAAATGTTTAAATTGAGTATAAAATAACATAAGAAAGAAATACAGTAAAATCATACGAAAATTAAAAAGAAATGAGGGGCTCGGATGTAAAATATGGTAACTGACAGTTTGGTCAAAAAGAGATACGAGTATGTAGTGTATAATATTGTATCTTACATTCTGCGTCTAATACAATTGAACTGAACTGAAAAAAATGTGGTTCATAGACAAATTACTAAACCACGGAATTTTATGCACTAAAAACACTGAAAGTATGCATCTCCCGCTCACCCCTTAGCCATCACTTGTTCATTCAAAGCTTCCCAGTGTTCAAATAAACAGACAGGATCAGCTGTAAAATCTAAAGTAATTTCGCTTATGAGAGCCGATCATCTCGTTGCTCAGTTAAAATTCGTTACATGTAGCTTGACTAATTTTAATTAAACGTTTAAATTGAGTATAAATTAACATAAGAAAGAAATAAACTCAAAATTAAAAATTTAAAAAGAATTGAGGGGCTCGGACGTAAAACATGGTAACTGACAGTTTGGTCAAAAAGAGATACGAGTATGCAGCGTATAATATGGTATCTTACATTCTGCGTGTAATACAATTGAACTGAACTGAAAAAAAAAATGTGGTTCATAGACAAATTACTAGACCACGGAATTTTATGCACTAAAAAAAACTGAAAGTATGCATCTCCCTCTCACCCCTTAGCCATCACTTGTTCATTCAAAGTTTCCCAGTGTTCAATTAAACAGACAGGATCAGCTGTAAAATCGAAAATAATTTCGCTTATGAGAGCCGATCATCTCGTTGCTCAGTTAAAATTCGTTACATGTAGCTTGACTAATTTTAATTGAATGTTTAAATTGAGTATAAAATAACATAAGAAAAAAATAAAATCATACGAAAATTAAAAAGAAATGAGGGGCTCGGGCGTAAAACATGGTAACTGGCAGTTTGGTCAAAAAGAGATACGAGTATGTAGCGTATAATATAGTATCTTACATTTTGCGTCTAATGCAATTGAACTGAACTGAAAAAATGTGGTTCATAGACAAATTACTAGACCACGGAATTTTATGCACTAAAATACTGAAAGTATGCATGAAACTAGCAGCAAAAGCTGGTGAAATATGCTTTAAAATTCAAATATATGCAGTAAAAAAATATACTTTAGAGGTTTATTTGATTTAATAGTAGGATATAAATGAGAATAATAAATTAAAGTAAGAATTATCATCAAACCATCATCATTTTATTAAATCTATTGTTTCTATAAATGTATTAATCACTCATTTTACACACACATATTATTTGATTTGGTATATTTTTAACTTTCTAACTTTCCAGTTTTTTTTTTAACTTTCTTTCCCTTGCACGTAATATTATGGCAGTAAACATCCAACGATTTCTCTAGGTTCTCTACTCTCTACTATAAACTTCTCTTCTTATCTTTCAAAATTGGTTTAAATGCCCAGAACGATCTTTCGACATCACACGATGTGTCTGGTACATACTTATAAGCTTGGTTGTGCAGTAAAGCTCGTTGAAATGAAAATTTGCACTCCATGTGTCGCAGGAGTTCAGTTTTTTTATATGAAATCATAGGGCACTAGCAGCATTGTCGTCGCAGCAATTTCATGACCTCAACAATACGTGACTTTGTCACAGGTGTGTAAGCCTCATGTTAAAGTAGAAATCGACCTAACTTAGGCTATACGTACACTAAGGAGGAGTATCCATTGTCGTTACAGCAATTTCATTCCTTATCAGTAATTAATTGAGTATTTGTTTTATTTCTCACATATTTTTTTTTATATTTCTTGGAAATAATTCTTCTTTTTATCAGAGGGAAATTTTGAAATTAGATAATAAATCGGGGAGAGCACGGAAAGATATCAATATATGCATTTTATTTATTTATTTATTTATTTATTTATTTATTTATTTATTTATTTATTTATTTATTTATTTATTTATTTATTTATTTATTTATTTATTTATTTATTTATTTTATTGCTAGTAAGTTTGAAATGAATATAATAATATATGCACTATATATATATATATATATATATATATATATATATTTTAAATATATGTTTTAAAGTGAAAATCGTAAAAATGTGCATTTATGCAAAATAAAGTTACCTTCATTCCAAAGTAAAAGCCATGATCGGCAAAGATCCACTTTTGCTTTTTCAATACGTCAGATTATTTAAAAAAATGCAATTGTGCGAAGTCCGCGGTCTACAAATTTTATTCGAATAGCTGAAGAAAAAAATTCGTAGTTGATGTTTTCACATACATACATCTAAAGCAGTGATCGCCAAAAGCTGTGTCGCGACACATGCCCCTGCCTCCACTCAAGCATAACCATGACATCATAACCCCACCCTCTGTTTACGGCCTTCACTTCGATATAAGTAAAGACATTTATCAGCAGCGGACGTACACATGTAATGTTACAAGTGTGTAGGATAATATGTTTCGATGTCTTTTCGAAAACAGATAAATAAAAACTTAATTTTAAAGAGTATTTATTTTGTGCAGATGGCAGAAATATGAGATACTTAATTTGTTGTAAAATTTTAAATGGCGTATAAAGGAGCAATGTACGTTGTCATTATTCTTGTTATGAAGACTATCACGCCCTTACCTGTAACTTGAATATTTCATTAATAAACTAACAATAAACAGTATCGGTTTCTGTGTATTAATCGGGTAAAATACTTCGACGTTTTTTCGACGTATGTAGTGTAATTTGAATATTCCATTAATAAATAAACAATACAAAGTATCGGCTTCTATGTCTTAATCGGAGTAAAATAATTCGACTTTTTTTAAGTATGTAGTGTAATTTACAACTTCGTGACCAGCATGGTACATTTTTCTAATTTCAAATATCTGTTGATGTAAAGTACACGTTCTTTTTATGGTAAATAAGAAAATAAATTTACTTTAATTTATTAATAATACAAAAATAATAAACAGGATGATAAAAATTAACGTGGAAAAAGTGTGTATAGTTAATAAGCAGAAGAATATTATATTGCTTTTGTTTTTTGGTCACAGTCCGTCTCTGCACTGTTATTCACTGCATTACCTGAGGAGATACCCACTCCACCCTTCTCCCTGCGATAGTAGTGTGCGGGTTGCATTTCTATTACGTCACAATTTCGTGGTGTTTGGCAACCACTGATCTAAAGCGACAATGCGAGTATAAAGTATATCCATTGCCTGTGGTGCACTCTAGATAGTCTGTGACGAATTAAGAGGTCTACGCTTCTCGGAACTAGCGACATCTATGAGCTACGCTCGTAGATCCGAGGCAAATAATGGCAATTCAAGGCCCTGCCATTGTATAGAATGAAATTGCTCGTAAAAGAATGAATGCACACATCTCAAAAACAAATTAAAGAAGTTTTATTTTATTCGTATTTATTATTAAAATTATCTCTAAACTAGACTAGCCTACTGTAGTAGTATTTGTGATTAGTTTTATTGAAATAATTATTTCATTTGATTATTATTAACATTCACTAATTAAAATTCATGATTTATGTAATATACATAACGTTCTAACACCAATGTCATAATAATAGTATAATTTTAATGTACAGATACGGAATTAAAAAATGGGCTGTGTGTTGGTAGCAGTCCTCCTCTATGTAGGCAACAAGCTTCGCAAGACTGTCCACAAGTAGTATACATTTAGAGGTCCTTGTTTACTGCACATGCGGAATGCGTTGTATCTGGAATTTAGTAAAGTTAGATAGCCCAAAATTTATTTCTGGATCTGTACATAGGCTATGAAGATCTATACAAAATTTCATATCTCCGACGTAATTTGTTTTAATGTGAAGCGATTAAGTGTGCACCCATTCGGGAAAAATGCCTGTTACCATTTGTACAATACTGTACAGCATCGTGATCTTTAGGGAGGGAACGCCAATGAAACCCGCAAAATTTCAGTGCTCCTTAATGGCATCGGGTAGATGCAACCCGCAAGATAGTGTAAAGGATACAAATAAAATTATGCTTAATAATTCAACACACATATTAAGGTAATTCGTGGATCTCAACCAATAAGGGGCTTTCAAGCCGTCAGTGGACGCAAGCCATTAAGATGAACTGTAATACAATACCTGTACGTACTCTCCCTGGTAGAACTCTTGACTCAACCCATTGGAGAAGATGCGACGAGCAAGAAACGCTTCGTCACGTCTTGGGTTTCTGCCATCATGGAGAATTGCTCCGAATCAACAGACATAATACGGTTCGTTCTCTCATCGCAGCTTCAATCTGTCAGGTTTATGAGGAGGTTGGTTGCGTCTCTTTTGATGGCTCTACTAGACGTGCTGATATCATCATAATTGATCGGCAGAAGGATAAGGATGTCATTCTTGATCCCACAATCCGTTTCGAGATGCATGAGCAACAGCCACAAGAGGTGTGTCGCGAAAAATAAGTCATATATGAGCCTTGTTGTCAGCATCTTGGAGCACAATACCACATCACACATTGGACAGATTTTGGGCTCATCTTAGGTGCCGTGGCACGATCCCACGAGAAACTTTAAATCAACTTAATTTAAAATTTCTGATGCAACGATTGATGCCATAGGATCCCATGTGTTAAAATGATCCTTAGCTATAATTAGTAATCATTTGTACCCAAGAAACTTTTATTGTAAATGATTTCCTATGTTTTTTATCATTTATCTTATTTTTTTTTCTTTCAAATTGTCTCATAATTGTTTTTAATCATTGTTCATTGTGAATTGATTAGTAGGTCGATCTACTGAACCCCTATTTAGGGCGGCTTTTGTTAATATAAATATATATTTTATTTCATACACATAACCTGTAAAAATCCTAACCTAATCACACATCCAAAAACCATTTAAACGTTCCACGCAATTACAGGGTTTCTACGAATTTTCCGTCATCGTTTTTAGATATGTGCATTTTTACTCAGAGTTGTCAATTATAAAGGAAAAGCTGAATATTTAATAATTTAAAATACATCCTTTCAATGCTGAGCAGAAAGGCAGACATCCTCCCTGTGGGTAAATACTCGTAGCAAATGAGTGGGTAGATGAATAGGCACAAAGGTCAGTAGGTGAGAGATTGGAAGGTGGGTGGATGTATGGGTGGGTGAATGAGTGGGTGGATGAAAGATTGGATGGCTCAATTCAATTCATGATCGGTAGAATATATACACAATGTACTGTAAGTAATGTCATTAATTGCATGGGGATATTTTTTGAGATGTTGCAAACAAAAAAGATTAATACGATTTTGCTCGTTTTTGCTTCCTTTTCGAGAAAAAAATTGTTTTATATGAAAAATTTTATAGCGTGTTTCGGGAAAACCATTGATTTAATTCCTTGCCTTTTGACATTTTCTGACAGCCAAATATTAATTTACAGTCACTGATAAATGTATCGCACTGCAAGATACCACTCCCCTCTATCTCTCCATAGATCTTCTCCTAATTGTCTTCTTTCCATAGCTTCCAGGATGCCCTTTTTCCATGTTGTCATAGGTCTTCCTCTTCGTCTTCTTCTTGATGGCGTCCAATCATATGCCAACCTTGGTAATCTTTCCGTATTCATTAGCATCATATGCCCATACCATATTAGTTGTTTTGTGAAAATATCCTCTATAATATCATACTTAACTTGCATTTTCTCTCTCATTGTATCGTTTCTGATTTTATCTCTTCTTGAAATGCCTGCTGATCGTCTCCAATAATCCATTTCTAAGGCCAAACATTTATTTTTGAATGCGTTTTGCAATTGCCAAGTTTCTGCCCCATATAAAGATGTACTTCTCACAATTGATTTATAAATTTTATGTTTAGTTTCAGTTCTGATTTTATTATATCATAATACTTGATTAAGAGTTGATATTGCATATTTTCCTTTCTTCAAACGTTATTTCGTTTCTACATGGTTCCTTTCATCATCTGTGATTGTAACACCTAAATATTTGTATTTTTTTACTATATTTAATAACACCTTTATTTTCAAGTATCAGATTTTGTTTCTTTCCCCCAATAACCATATAATGAGATTTTTCAAAATTAAATTTTAATCCAGATTTCTCATATTCTTCAATGCTCAGTCAATTTAAGAGAGCAGCGTATTATAATACTAAATCGACCTCACAGATAATTTTATAACTGAATTCAATATATGTTAGTGTAGTATAGGCATGTCAATTGATGCCCAGAGGAGCAAGCGTGCGCTTTAGAGCCCAGGAGAGCCTGAGCACTTTACAGCGGAAAGGAAAGAGACAGACGAAAGAGGTGGTATATGCCGCGTGATCGAGCTATATTCAGGGATGGCCAGCACTGATTCAATAGATAAAACGGAAGGGAACTTATTAAAACTGTATCCATGTTAATTTTTAGATTTCCCTGAGAAGTATAAGTGCTTTATAAGAATGTAAGTTTTAATTTTAATGCTCATTTTTCACAAGTTTGATTTTTTTTATTCAAAAGAAATATTTTCTCAACTTTTCGTATAGAAAAGTGAAATTTTCAGGTATAGGCCTATTTATTTAGTAGCCTTACAGAATGTTTTCGTAAATCTAATATACCGTATTTACGTATTACTGAAGATAGTGTATGTAAAATATTCGCATGGAAATTGTTTGTAAGGAAATGAATTAATAAAGCAACTACTGTTACATCATAAGCAAAAGTTACGTGCCCATGTGTTGTAAAAATGTCAGCTCTATAGCTTCAGCAGATTTCGAGAAAATAATTTAATATTCTGATGATAGGAAGTTGCTCACAAATATCACCTTAGAGCATAATGCGATAAGAGTTTTGTTATGTAATATTAGTTAAACTTAAAACAGATACAGTACCTAGGTAACTATGCTTTGTACTGTAATATTGTTTTGATTAGTTTATTGTTTACTTTTGTAAGGCTAAAGATACCATCAATATAAATTCCAACTTATCATGTCATGTCAGCTACTTCAGGTACACATTTCAAGGTGCAATGCAGTGTATTTATGGTTATAATAGACCCAACATGAAGTGTCCAGAAATGTATTGTTATTTCAAATCTCCACTCAAATTTCTGGAGCAGTTTAGTATGGAAGATGCAGTTTCTGAATATGATGTGTTAGCATTAGTAATATGGATTGTAATATTACAAGTTTCAGTATTGTTAGCTTTAAAATGGAGAGTTCACACTTCGCAGTAATCACTCTCTGCTTTCAAGGTCTGAACTATTGTAGTAGTCACTTTCTGTCCTCATTTAAGACATTCATTAGTAAAATAACTGTACTCAGGAAATACTCAACTTTTCTGTTTTTTTACTTTTACATAGGAATAAAGGGGAGACTATTGTGGTGCTAAAAAAATAAAAAAAACACTGCCACCGGGTATATACCCATTGCAGTGTGAATAAATACATATATACTCAATCTCTTTCTTTGGAATATCACTTTCTTTATGAATGATGTGTTTCATCTACTTAATACAGTATAATATTATACTACTATAGAATTTAAGTGAATATTCCTTCTTAACTCTCTATTATGTTATTAAGATTTAAAACACAAGTGCAATATTAAGAAATCAGTGTTAGTACTTTTGTTTTACAGACAATATAGATAATATTAAACAGAAAGAAGCCATATAAAAATAACGACATAAAATTTCACGTTCCGTTTGAAGTTTGTGCACCACTGTTTTCTCAATCCAATAAGTTACTTCTTCATATACATAACCCTTCCTCTTTTCATACTTAGCGCTTGCTGCCCGCGCACGACTTCAAGGTCAGAAAAATGCGCTTGCTTTGACATCACTGATGCAGTACATACTCGTAATAAATTGTAGACCTGCTTGGCATTCGTTTTTGTGCTTATGAAGCGTATGACACCGCATTCCTGATACCACTCACTCACCAGGAGTTCGATCTCTGCCTCTCCAGGGCCCGCTGCTGAAACGGAAGCAATTCCCCTCTGAACCTCGTAGATGAATACCAAGCGGGGGCGTAGTCACAAACTTTTACAACTTCAAGTCCATTAGCGTATCTAAAATACACTTAGCATGTACCATTAATTGCATTACCTACATCTGCTACATTTTAGAGGCTATTATTGTACAGTATGCAAAAAATAAATATCTTTTCGTACAAAGTCACCTTCGAGTCTAGCCGTCGCTCAACCTCCAGACGAATTACCAGTAAGTGGACCGAAATCTTGTCACATTTGAACTTAGTAAGACGCAGGTGAACAGAGACGTTTTCTTTGCGTTTATCTCATTCGTTATTCGTTATCAGAACTAAGTCACTTTTTCGCCAAAATAAGTCCAATGTTCTTAAACACAATTGAGGATTTCCTAGGTACAGATTTTCAAGAATTAGAAGCATACTATAATTTGAAAATTAAATTTAGGAAGTGCCTTGTTATACAGGGTGATTCACGAGGATTTACCGCCCCTATGGAGCTTATTTCCGAAGACATTTTGAGCACAAAATGTCATATAAACATGTGTCCTAATCTCAATATTTTCAGAGTTACACTAATTTGAAGTTTTTTGTAAAATACATTTTAAGGGAAAAAGAATATTACAGACAAAGAATGAACTATTCAGGAGTATCATTTCTTTAATTAGCTAGTATTCTGAAGCTAAAAATGTGTTCTTAATTCCATAGTTGCTTCGTACAGATATTTTTTCTTTTTCATTTTAACTACAAAATTACATTTGTCTCACGCATTTGTCACAACAATTGTTACAAATCAGGCCAATCTTGTAAATTCTCTAAGACTGTACATACGATTAAAAATTTAACTGCAGAGAAAGTAGTTCCTAATGGAATGGAATGGAATTTAACTGAGAGGGACACGGATGGCCCAGCACTGAGACCTATTGAGATCTATTGCGCTAACCCTCGATATGGAATGAGTTGCATGCCACAGATCCCTAGGCGCACCGCTCTAACCACATGACTCCCTTAACGACCGGTCCCTACAGCCGTCAGAATCCATATACCATTCCTGCTTCGGCAAATTCCTCCAAGACCCTCCTGTCGGTCCGTGGCGAAACTCCTCTCCCGAGTAGCTCCGCCTCGAGTGCCATTGCAGAAACCATCCAACATCGCTGAACGGAGGCCGGTCGAGAGAGTCAGCAGCTTCGGGAGACCGCCGGTAGAGCGATATGAAGAACCAGAAAAGGGATGATGGAAGAAAGGAAGTGGCGAAGATGAGTGGTTCTAATCGCCTGATAAAGTTACCTGATATTCATCCATAGGAGTGAGGGAAAAACCCCGAAAAAACCTCACAGGCAACTACTGAGTGTTCATTTCAAAGTGTGTCATGACGTCACTGTTATTGGGTCACCGATTTGAAGCGAGTTTCAGCTTATATGTTAGAGAAGTTGCCTATTATTTAAGGCGTTCTTCAATCTGAACTTGAGAACGTGTACGGTATAACTTGAACGTCGTAGCAACAGATGGTGGTCTGTACGGTCTGTGTGCTACCATAACCTCTTTCGAACTGTGTTTTGCGCCGGCAAGTCGTACGCAGGACATTTGTTATCATCGGTTGCGTACGGTAACATTCCACAACACAAATCAAATGCTCTGTGTCCATGTTGACCGTCGAAGTTAATGTCAACAAATACGTAAGTAATCGTCTTAACCCTCTCCCCATATCCCGACAGTACGTATTTCCGAACAGTTCACATTCCTGCCACTACCGGCGTTACCGTACTTATCGGTACGTACTATTCAGAATGAACGCCGTACTTGCTAGGCAACTTCTCTGCCTCTTAGGTTATACACCTCTGCGGAAGTGTAGGAAGATTGATTTCTCTAGGCTCATCAGCTAGCCACATGACGGCATACAGCGAGCCATGACACATTTTGAACTGAACACCCAGTAGTTCTCACCGGGAATCGAATCCGGGACGCTGGGTTCGGAGTTAGACTCGCTAACCCTCAGCCACAACGGTAGACTTTGTAGTTCCTAAAGTCGTATGATTTGTAACATTGTGATAATTGCGTAAGAATTATGTAATCTTTTGTTAAAAATTGAAAAACAAAATTTGTACAAAGCAATTAACAACATATTTTGGCTTCAGAACACTAGCAAATTAAAGAAATTATTCTTCTGAATAGTTTATTCTCTATTTGTAATATTCTTTTACCCTTAAAACTAAAGAAAAAAGATATTTTACTAACAACTTCAAATTAGTGTAACTCTGAAAATATTTAAAATAGAGCACATGTTTATGTGACATATTTTTCTCAGAATGTCTTCGGAAATAAGCTCCGGAAGTGGCGGTAAATTCTCGTCAATCACCCTGTATGGAGTCCGGCGAAAAGATCTTACTTTTAAGTTGGCAGTAATTGTGGCTAAGACAGTCACACAGCGGTGAGAGGATAGGGAATGAACGCTATTATTGATGCCATTTCAGTTGCAATGGATTCGTGGAACCCATCGCATTGAACGTATGACGTGGAGATTTTTTTTTCAAAACAAATGATTCAGTAGTTCTTACACAGCGTCGGTTCCGACAACATTTCAACGTGGGTCGACATGAGCGAGTTCCCAGCCGTAACACAATTTTCTTCAGCATCAAAACATAAGTTAACAGGAAGGCCAAGGACCGCCCGTTCGCCAGAAACGTGGTAGGCAGGGCAGTGATGGACTTCAGAGTCAGGTTCCAGGAGTGCATTGAAAAAATAGACGTCATTTGGGGGGGTGTAATTTTTGTTTTGTTTTTTTTTTTGCATCAGTAAATGGCAATAATGCCTCTTTTAGATAAAATAATACAAATCAATTTACATTAAAATACAACTGTGTTGTCTCATTTCAAAAAACGTCAGATATTTTTGTCGGACCGTGAATAACCCCTCTCAGCATATTGTCAGGTATCGCAGCGATCTCTTCTCGTATACGTTGTTTTAGGGTTGGAATTGTTCTGGATAGATTGCCCCAAACACCTTCGTTTTGAGGTGTCCTCATAGGAAGAAATCACATACCGTTAAATCAGGTGATCTAGGTGGCCAAGCGATATCCCCTTTCTGAGAAATGACGAGGCCCGGGAACAAAGCATTCACAGCATCCATCGAAATTCTTGCGGTGTGGCTTGTTGCTCCGTCCTGTTGAAACAGTGTGTTTTCATTCACTGGAAAATGGGCTAGTTGTGGTATAAAAAGTTCTGTATCATTTCAACGTATCGCACTGAATTAAGTCACTACATTTCCGGCCTCATTCTCAAAAAATAATAAGATAATATGCTTTAAGTGCGTAGCCGCGCTGTTGCCCGGTCCAATGCTCCATTGAAGTCAATTAATTGCAATTTCCAGTAACGATGAGCACCGTTTAAGAAAACATGGTAGAGACAAACAACTTGGTTACTAGGGAACGTGGAGATAGTGACGTCACCGCCTAAGGCAGGCATGTCAATTGATGCCCAGAGGAGCAAGCGCGCGCTTTAGAATCCAGGAGAGCCTGAGCGCTATAAAGCGGAAAGGAAAGAGACAGACGAAAGAGGTGGTATATGCCGCTTGGTCGAGCTATATTCAGGGATAACCAGCACTGATTCAATAGATAAAGGAAGGGAAATTCTTAAAAATGTATCCATGTTCATTTTTAGATTTGCCTGAGAAGTATAAGTGCATTATAAGAATTTAAGTTTTAATTTTAATGCTCATTTGATTTTTTTATTCAAAAGAAATATTTTCTCAACTTTTCGTACAGAAAAGTGCAATTTTCAGGTATAGGCCTATTTATTTAGTAGCCTGACTGAATGTTTTCGTAAATCTAATATACCGTATATACGTTTTACTGAAGATAGTGTATTGAAAATTTTGAAAATATTCGCATGGAAATTGTTTGTAAGGAATTGAATTAACAATTGGTTATGATGTAACATCATAACCAAAGATACGTGCCCATGTGTTGTAAAAATGTCAGCTCTATAGATTCAGCAGATTTCGATAAAATAATTTAATATTCTGATGATAGGAAGTTGCTTACCGATATCACCTTAAAAGCATAATGCGATAAGAGTTTTGTTATGTAATATTAGTTACACTTAAAACAGATACAGTACCTAGGTAACTTTGCTTTGTACTGTAATATTGTTTTGATTAGTTTATTGATTACTTTTATAAGGCTAAAGATACCATCAATATAAATTCCAACTTATCATGTCATACTCAATCTCTTTCTTTGGAATATCACTTTCTTTATGAATGATGTGTTTCATCCACTTAATACAGTATAATATTATACTACTATGGAATTCAAGTGAATATTCCTTCTTAAATGTCTATTATGTTATTAAGATTTAAAACACAAGTGCAATATTAAGAAATCAGTGTTAGTACTTTTGTTTTACAGACAATATAGATAATATTAAACAGAAAGAAGCCATATAAAAATAACGACATAAAATTTCACGTTCCGTTTGAAGTTTGTGCACCACTGTTTTCTTAATCCAACAGGTTGCTTATTCATATACACAACCCTTCCTCTTTCCATACTTAGCGCTTGCTGCCCGCGCACGACGTCAAGTTCAGAAAAATGCGCTTGCTTTGACATCACTGGCCTAAGGAGTCATAAATTGTAAAGTAAGTAGGTAGAGAAGAGACGGTTTCAATTCATTCTCTCCCTCTCCATATTATGAACAGTATACTCCCATCAAATCTTTCCGTTTGACTAGCCTCCTTGTATCTGAAAAGTTCAGTTTCAATTACCAGATTCTAACTTGAAGACAGGTATGTTTCTATACAACAAAATTTTCATATTTTGTCTGTCGGAAGTTGTTCCATCAAACCCTACGCTCTAGCTGTCTGCCTAAAGGTGCACTCACACACATGGACGCACACACACACTGAAAGTGTATGTACATACGCAGAAAACGTTCACCCGTTTTCATTTTGGTAGGATGCAAATAACGGAAGCGATCGACGAAGAAACGGAACTGTTCGGCAATTCATTTCATCGGGGAGCGTTTTATTTACCAGGCCAAGCGGTTGAGAATATCTGCGGAGAATGAAGCCCTAGATAGAGTAAAAATGTATATGGAGAGCAATTTGGTCCTGATTCATACACAGAATTGGATGGACGA
This sequence comes from Periplaneta americana, assembly GCA_025594305.2. Classification (NCBI taxonomy): domain Eukaryota; kingdom Metazoa; phylum Arthropoda; class Insecta; order Blattodea; family Blattidae; genus Periplaneta; species Periplaneta americana. The sequence continues at coordinate 39,953,535 of JAJSOF020000023.1, forward strand.
ACTCACGTAAAATATTACACACTGGAGGAATGTATGCTTCGTAGAGCAGTGAAATGGTCCGAGTTTTCCGCGGATAGGTACAATGAAATATCGACTGATATGAAAAAAGAGAAAATGACAAACATGCGGCGATCGGGTCAAAAGAGGGACATAAAAGTCACTTAAATTGGCTTATTCGGAATGTTTTCCGACTGTTGTACTAACAAAAAAACTCCACTGAAGTTGAGTGAAAGCCACGAACATTAGTTCCGATCCAGCTTATGTCCTAAATATCCGTTGTAACTGTAATGTTCTGAATTTTCTTAAGAGTATAATCATCGGAGTGTTGACCCCATGTTATTACAGCTAAACTCTGATTTCGATTACAATAGACCAGCCTTGGCGAAAATGTGACTCGCGAGCACATTGTGGCTCTCAATGATAGCTGTGCATATTCTTTTTCAGCAGATGTACGAATAATGCAGTTAGCTCACAGATTGACAATGTGATGTTAAATGAAAGCTAGATGTAAGGACTTGACAAATGTTGAACTTACAAAACTTTGCCAAAAAATAAATATCCTAAGCTTCGTTCTTTCGCTTGCTCTGTTGAAGCCATGTTCGCTACAACTTACATTTGTGAAAAATTATTTTCAACAATGAAAATTTAGATCACGAGTGACAGACAAATACCTTCGTGATCAATTACGACTGGCACTATACTTGTTTTTTTTTATTTATTTATTTTGGTCGGACATTTACATTTTTGTAATATAATATATGACAAACCACTATTCAATTTGTTCACAAAAACGTGCTGCTATAAAGAGTTTTGTAATTTTGTATGTGATATATTTAAGAACTTGTAAATAATTCAAATTATAGCAGTATATATAAGTGTTAATTTTAAGTAGCAAGACTGGGTTACCCACGTTAATGTAATTTTATATGTAATTAATTTAAGAACCTGTGAATAATTCAAATTATTGTAGTAGATATGTGTTAATTTTAAGTAGCAAGATTGGGTTACCCACGTCAAATGAATTCTCATTATAATAATATAAACTCAGGCTATAACTATAACCCAAATGTACTTTCGGGTAAAATAGGGCTCAAGAAAATGTATATTCAAATAAATACTTGTTTTTTGAAAGATGGGACATGACAGAAGCGTTGCGATCGAAAAACAACTGAATGTCACATAGCGTGGTAAGCCTGTTGCTATGGTAACAACGGTTGAGTTGCCAAACTTACCGTTCCCACATGGCGAGTGCTTAATAGCTCTCTTGGCGACATTTATTGTGCACACAATTTTGCATTGGTATGTTTCGTCTTTGATTCTCTGTCGATTTTTGTATTGTTTCCTTACCTTTGCGTCAATTGTCAATGAATGTTTTAACGTCAGCCATCTTAACGTCAATTGATACCTTCCATCAGCTGGCAGCGTGGTAGTCCATATTGGCAACATAGCACTGTAGTTCCAAGTTCGGCCGCTTAACTGTCATGTCCCATCTTTCAAAAAAACAAGTATAAGTGACATAATTCCTGATTTTGGAACTCTGTCGCAGAGACATTCTGAAGACAGTTAATAGGTTGTGATAATGTGTCCTATGTTTTCTTATTCATTTCTTTCTTCGTTACACGTACTAAACATTAGTTTGTAACCTTATACTGTATAAAATTATATTTAAGGGCTTGACGTAAGAAAAATGAAAATCCGTTAATAAGTCAGACAGTTGCTTCACTTCCTCTTCGGGTGTCCGCCTCGCTCCATAGGTGCTATGCACGTTGCAGGTTACACAGTGGCTCGGCGCACGATCACATTTTCGCCACGGCTACAATAGACCGATACCATGGGCCGTATTCAAGAATTTCACTTCCAACTTCACTTCAAGTCAGAAGTTATGTCATACTAAGCAAAGTCCCGGATCCGTATTTAGAGGCAATAGGCCTACATATCTTTCCCTTGACAAAGTCAAATGTAGGTAAAAAAAAAAGTGAACTTGGTGTTCGACGTCATTATATAATGACTTAGTCCTTCCAGCCTACAGTTGTTTCATGCAGAAAGTGCGGAAATCGTTCTTTCTTGTTTGGCTACATCTGTTATTTTTTTAGAAATATTAGTTGAAATGCAAGGAACTAAGATGAGATTGTACTTCACCGAAAATGAGAAGATGTACATCAAAGATCTTGGTTATAGAATAAATATAGATATGTGGTATAAAATAAGAAATTGGACGTCGTTTAGATTTCGGTAAAGAAGAAGAAACGACACGAAATTTAGTGGACAAAAAGTACAAGTAATGCTGATAATATTAAGTACATGAAAAGTGAATTAGAGTCTTAACCTTATTTTAAATAAAATATATTAATATAAGACTCATAAGCAGGGAAAGGTTTTATATGTAAATACATATTTACTTATAAAGCTAATGTAATTTATATTTTGCATTATCTTTATGTTTCACAATGTGTAGGGTTGAAAAATCCTACTTTTATTTTCCATATTTTTCCATATTTTAGAGTTTAGTACATATTTTCGTTAATTTCCATATATTTTCCATATTTCATATAAAACAGTCCATATTATATTAGGTTTAACAATAAAACAAAACAAAATTCCATTAACTTTTAAAAATACATTTCAACAATAGAGATTTAAACACATGTTCAGTAATCCCTTTAACATCAGAGTTATTTGAAAATTAGCAGTCCTATCAACAATGGGAAAGTAAGTTACAAAACTGTATTAATTTAATTTAAAATTTTTAACAGACTTCAGTTGTGCAGCTCAACAGTTAAATGCCAGTCAGAGTACACATAGGTTCAGTTTTGTAAATCATACTATAAAGACGGTAAATATGCCAAAAGTACGTCATTCAGTCAATTTAAAATCAAAACTAACAAGTTACATTTCAGAATTTAAAGAAGATGGTTTATCAACTGACAATAAAATATTATTTTGTAATTTGTGTCAGTGTGCAGTATCATCTACACAAAAGTTCCTGGTGCAACAACACATTACAACTAGTAAACATCAGGCCAACAAACAACTAAATTCCAAGCAGAGACAATTGTTTTTAACACAACCAACAACATCGAATGTAAGATCTGAGTTTAACATCGACCTGTGCCGTTCTCTCATCTCTGCTGATATTCCTCTCTACAAACTAAAGAATGTCTTCAGGGAATTCCTTGAAAAATATACTCAACATACAATCCCGGATGAGTCAACACTTAGGAAGACGTATGCTCCATCCATCTACGATGAGACAATACAGAAGATAAGAGATGAAATTAAAGATAGTTCAATTTGGGTTTCCATTGATGAGACTCCCGACAAAGAAGGTAGACTTGTTGGTAATGTAGTTATCGGTTTGTTAAGTGAACAATATTCTGAACGAATTCTTTTACATTGTGATGTTCTAGAAAAGTGCAATAACAAAACTATAGTTAAACTGTTCAACGAAGCTATGGGTATCCTGTGGCCAAAGGGTATTATGTACGATAATGTGTTATTCTTTATTAGCGATGCTGCCCCTTATATGGTCGAAGCTGGACAAGCATTATCTGTTGTATATCCTAAATTGACTCATTTTACTTGTGTGGCGCATGCATTTCATCGTGTGGCAGAAGTGGTCAGAGACAATTTCCTAAAGTAGATTTGTTGATTTCATCAGTGAAAAAGTATTTCTCAAAGCTCCCAGTAGAGTTAACGTGTTGAAAGAAATGTACCCTGAAATTCCATTGCCACCAAAGCCAATTTTAACTAGATGGGGTACATGGCTAGAAGCAGTTGAATATTATGCCGAACATATAGACTCTATTAACAATGTTCTCCTTGCATTGGACTCTGAAGATGCAGTCTCAATTGATACTGCGAAAACAGTTACCTGTGACATAAGTGTGAAGAATGACTTAGCTCACATTCAGCATACATTTTCATGCATCATAAAAACGCTCAAAAGTCTCCAAAATAGGCACCTTTCACTATCTGAAAGTTTTGAAATTATAAATAGTACTGTGGAACAACTGAATCGTGGTAGAGGTAAAGTTGCAGATGCAGTAAGAGCTAAGGTGGACACTGTACTTTCAAAAACCCTGGATATGAAGAACTACAAAAGGTTGTTGCTGTGATGAGTGGTGAATCAACAGTGAAGATTAACTTGGACTTATCCCCAGCAGACATTGTGAAATTGAATTATGTACCAGTTACTTCTTGTGACGTCGAACGCTCTTTTAGTCAGTATAAATCTATCCTCAGAGACAATAGAAGAAGATTCACTTTTCAGCACTTGAAAGAAATGTTTGTAACCTATTGTTATGGTAACAGACAATAAAAATTGTGTTTTGTTGAAACTACATTGGAAGATAAGGTACGTCCATTATATTTTTTGTTTAGTTTGATTAAAATGTACCAACATTTAACGTACATAGTCATTTTTTTATAATTTTAAGTCCATATTTAATTCCATATTTTGGTAAAAATCCATATTTAATTCCATATTTTGGTAAAAATAACTACATATATATTTACATATTTCATATATTTTTAGTCCATATAAATCCGTTCCCTGCTCATAAGTATACAAATTATAGTTTATTGTGTATATGTATCTGATGCCTACCCACTTCACTTGCGTGATTCGGATTCCGCATATTGGAAACACTTTTGATACTTAAATACTTAAATATATACAACTTAACCAAATAAAAAAAAAAATCTTCCTTCTTCGTTAATTTTCAGATAGAAGTAATGGTAATAATAATAATAATAATAATAATAATAATAATAATAATAATAATAATAATTCTGCTGTCAAAAAATCTGGAAGTTAGAATTTATAAAACAGTTATATTACCAATTGTTCTGTATGATTGTAAAACTTGGACTCTCACTTCCAGAGAGGCACAGAGATTAAGGGTGTTTGAGAATAAGGTTCTTAGGAAAATGTTTGGAGCTAAAAGGGATGAAGTTACAGGAGAATGATGAAAGTCACACAACACAGAACTGCACGCATTGTATTCTTCACCTGACATAATTAGGAACATTAAATCCAGACGTTTGAGATGGGCAGGGCATGTAGCACGTATGGGCGAATCCAGAAATGCATATAGAGTGTTAGATGGGAGGCCGGAGGGAAAAAGACCTTTGGGGAGGCCGAGACGTAGATGGGAGGATAATATTAAAATGGATTTGAGGGAGGAGGGATATGATGATAGAGACTGGTTTAATCTTGCACAGGATAGGGACCAATGGGGGGCTTATGTAAGGGCGGCAATGAACTGCGGGTTCCATTAAAGCCATTTGTAAGAAAATAATAATAATAATAATAATAATAATAATAATAATAATAATAATAATAATAATAACAGAAATAGGCATGGATATAGCTTAGACTGTAGCTCGTTTGCCTGCTAATTCGGCATTGCGCTGGGCGTTGGCTCGATTCCTCTTTGGGCTTATTACCTGGTTGGGTTTTTTCGAGGTTTTCCCAATCAGGCAAATATCAGGTAATCTATGGCGAATCCTCGGCCTCATATCGCCAAATACCATCTCGCTATCACCAATCCCATCGACGCTATATTTAACGTAAGAACGCTGTAACGTGACAGTCTAGTATATACAGTCACGAAGCTTGAGTTGTGAGGGTGCTAGGAACAATAGACTGTGCAGGTACTCGACTTAGAGAACGTAGAACTTTACACTCTTTGTCTTTACTCTTTCGAATTCCGCACACTTCAACACCAAATTACTTTTCGTCTCGTTTCTCTTATCTATAGCCTACTCTAACCACGACGTAAATACCAGATCACTTATCTGTGGCGCGTAAGTGTACCTCTTCGTAGATTATCTCGTTATTCATTATCTTTTACAGTATCCACCTCGCGACAATGGAATTCCCTGTCACAAAGTATTAGGAGCTACAAGACAATAAACACTTTTAAAAACAGCTTAAAAGATAACCTTCTTAGCATTTCACTCAAATCATACTGACTTAATCTATCACTGACTTCACTGTTAGTCCTTCCTTTAGACATGCGTCCTGATAGTGCTGTATTTTCAAAAATGTCTCATAATAATCTCTTATAATTATCTAACATTATTTGAAATATATTAACATTCTATGTATTTTAGCTTAATTCTGCTACACAGTTTGTATTTCAGGGTTTAATTAATAGTTCATATATTTTGTTGTTTAATTCGTAAATAACTCTTGTATACATGGTAACTCTTATCTAAATCAAATTGTTGAATTTTTTGTAAGTTCATGAAGAGTCCACTGCAAGAATGATGGATGTCACTTTCTTGTCGAAAATGAACCAAGACTGTCAATGCATAGCTTAAGACTTATAGAATGTTCATAGAGAGATATATGGCATTAACACTGATAGTCATTGTCCAGTAATGATCGGAAAATCACAGTTAAGCTTTGAGCGCTAAGCATTTAAAACTTTCAATTGCTTCTTCTGCAAAATATATTCCAAATGACATCCATCATTCTTGCAATGGACTCTTCACATATGTATGTATACTTTTTGCTGGTTGAGTGGAAGAGGCCTTACGGTCTTAACTCTGCCAGCTAAAATAAATTATTATTATTATTATTATTATTATTATTATTATTATTATTATTATTATTATTATTATTATTATTATTATTTCGAATTGTCTGTAATGAGGCGATATTAGCGATCATAGTTTTTTAGCAACTTCTACGGATGCATATTTACTAAGTATTGAGCTTCGTGACTGTATATACTAGACTGTGTTAACGTATGTAGGCCTAAGTATCCAAAGGTTGTAGTTCGTAGTAGATTATTTTTATAGGAGAAAGCTGCTACGACTGCCACGCGAGCCTCAAATGTCTCCTAGAGGCCACTGATCTTGACAAGTGTGCGCTAAGTGAACTTCTCCCTCTAGGACTGCATTGTTGCAATCTATTTTGCATCTTTCAGTGACTTTAAAACAGTGGTTTTTAAATTAAATTTACATGAAAACCGTCCACTCTCTGGAAATTCGCCAGAGGAATAAATGATTCTTTATTAGATTTTCTATCGATTTGGACAAAAACCACGATCCTACTCGCAATAGTTAATGAATAAGAGAGTATTAAACATTTGGGAAAAAAATAACCTTTTTCAGAGAAAACTATGAACTTTCCACCAATATGGCACACGTTTTTGTTACATACAACATGAGTTATTCGCACTGAAAAGCTGCAAGGTGATTTTACTTCCACCCTGTATAGATTGAATTGTATCATATTAGCTGAGTCCACACCTGTGGAGTAACGATTAGCGCGTCTGGGCGTGAAACCAGGTAGCCCGGGTTCGATTCCCGGTCGGGGCAAGTTACCTAGTTGAGGTTTCTTCCGGAGTTTTCCCTCAATCCAATATGAGCAAATGCTGGGTAACTTTGGGTGTTGGACCCCTGACTCATTTCACCGGGATTATCACCTTCATCTCATTCAAACGCTAAATAACCTAAGATATTGATAAAGCGTCATAAAATAACCTACTAAATAAAATATTAGCTAATAAATTATTATTTTTTCGTATAGGCTTTATCTCAAATTAAATAAATATGTTCTGGTCGTTAAAATTCAACTCAAGGATATTGCTGTAGAATCTTTAGTGTATTGTAAATATCCATAATTCAAATATGTAGGTAGGCCTATGCATCTATTGTATTGATTAAGGCTGATTGAGTGGAAGAGAAGGCCTTATGGTCTTAACTCTGTCAACGAAAATAAAACATTCTATTCTGTTCTATTCTATTCTATTTTCTTTTAAATTATTGGTCGTGGAAATAAATGATAAAGAGTGATATGATTCAATTTGTGACAAAAGAATTTATTTCTTACGAAACGCGTAAAACGTAGAGAAAGTATGTCTTCTAGATACTCATCTAGTGTTTACTAACACACAATACAGCAGACATTATCGGCAATAAGGCTAATGTTATTTATTCAGTTGGAAATGTCAGTGAACTGTTCAAATGAAATGATGTTGTAGTAACAGATGATATTGGGAGATGATAATACAATATCTGATAATGCATGTGTCTGTATATTAAAAAATTTCTGCATATACGACTTGCAATTAAATACAAGCTACTAACAAATGCTGAACCCCATTGCAGATGTATAACTGATGCTATACCACAGTCTAGTACATAGAGTCACGAAGCTCAATACTTACTAAATATGCAAACATAGACAGTTGAAATATGCATCCATAGATAGTTGCTAACCACCAGGATCGCTACTATCGCCTCATCACAGACCCTTTCCCCAGCATACGATAAAATGTATTGTAATTTCGATATCGTATTCTTTTGAAAAAAATAACACCTTCCTTCCACTATTGAAATATGAAACACATAAGGTTTATATATTATTTTCATAAAGCATATATTATATTTTATAAACTCACCTTCCTGGATCTTTCGGAAGAAGGATAACTCTGACCTCTTTTTCTTACAATATTTATAGTACCACAAACGTCTCCTTGTCCCATATTATTATTCAAATTATTGTATTTTAGCCATTTACCAGTTATTACAACCGACGAACATTTCACAGTTTACACAACTTTTCACAACAGAAATAATTACAAAACTGTGTTATTTTAATGTGAAGAGAATTTTACATGTTAACATAATCTGTTCGCATCAACATTTTAAGTTCAGAATGGAAGCTATTTTGTGGTTCAATAAAAACGAATTTATATTGTGATTTTAATTTAGCACATCTACCTTCCTTTATTGTAGACAGAAAATTTACCATGCCACTCCTATGAAAGTAGTGTACGTACGATTGTGTTACCGTACTTCGTCTCTTAGGTAGTAGATAAATACAATAATGCAGTACTCAATCGTAGTATTAAAATACATACAAATAGAATGTGACGGGTTCATACATGACATTATGTTTAATTATAATGTATAATTGCGAATATAGGAATATAAGTTGAATATAGTAAACATAACCTATAATTTCCATATGACATAACATACATATGTAGTGACGGGGCATTGGAGACCACTAAAATTAGACAGAAAGGGACAACTGGTACAGTAAACATAACCTATAATTTCAACATATCTAAATATTCGTACGGTGCAACTGAAAATTATTGAATTGTGCATAAATTAATGTACAAGAATTTCGCAATATTTAATCGAAATAAAGGCAGGTATTACACATACGAACAACGTAATTTTCACACCAAAAATAATATTATACCTTAACCCGCAAGAAATTATGTCTGAAGTGTCTCCTAATCATTGTTTTAAATTTTATTAATGGAATTACACTACATTTTAGAGAAATATGTTACTCTTTATGCATTCCAATTAATTTATATGGTTGAAATGCCGCTCTTCGTGATCGGATTAAGCCAGTCACATGGTCTGCCTTACGGCCTGTATTAGATCACGATGGCAGTGACACAGTCCATTGTTCCTAGTACTCACAGCGCTCCAAGCGACTAGCAACTATCGCGAGAAATGCAAAAAATCATCCCAAGCTTCGTGACTGTATGTAGTAGACTGTGGCTATACTATAACTGTTCTTCTATATTATGTCGAATCAACATAACTGTCAAGAACTATCAAATTTTCAGAGGACAGAAGATTTATGAATGGATAGAGCAAAGTTAAAAAGTAAAGGTGATGGTACATCTCCTTGCTTCCGTCCGCAGTGAATTGGAAAAGCATCAGACAGAAACTGGCCTATACGGAATTTGCTGTATGTTTCACTGAGACACATTTTAATCTATACTAATAATAAATCTGTAGCCGAAATTTTTCTGGTAATTTTCGATTTTACAAAAATAATTGATCCTATTATATATAATTAACCGCCCTGAAACCGAAAATCGCTTTTTTGACATTTTTGTTTGTATCTGTCTGTCTGTCTGGATGTTTGTTACCTTTTCACGCGATAATGGCTGAACCGATTTATATGAAAATTGGAATGTAAATTAAGTTCGTTGTAACTTAAAATTTAGGCTATATGACATTCAAAATATTTTATTTAAAAGGGGGATTATAAGGAGGCTTGAATTAAATAAATCGAAATATCTCCCTTATTATTCATTCTCATGAAAAATATTGCATAACAAAAGTTTCTTTAAAAATAATTTCCGAAACGTTTTATTCTATGCAAAATTTTGATAGGACCGATATTTAATGAGATAAATGAGTTTCAGAATTACAATAACAACGCCATCAAAGATGGTGTAATGAAATAAAAAACAAATGACTTCGTCTATAAGGGGCCTTGGACAACAACAATCGAAAGCTATGAAACATAGTCTACAGAGAAGGTTTCTGTGTTTGTATGAAGTAATATCGGAAGCTAAATTAACCGATTTGTATAATTAATTATTAATTCACCATTGGAAAGTGTAGTTTCTCTAGATGGACATAATGCTATGATGTTATTACATTAACTTCTGAGTGAATCGAGGACAGGTAAGATTAAAATAGCTTCTTATGCACGGAAAACTTGATAGGCTATTCTGTACATTCGTTTCCTGTATTTCCTAAAATAATTTTTATGACCAAATGAGTGGTCTCTGGATCAAAATGATCGCATTTTAATTTTTAATACAATTGAATCGGTGAGTGGAAAAGGGGTAACATTCCAAAAAATGCGAAAATAAACTGAGATAGTAAAGTTGTTCATATATCACAGTCCTAACTATTAAGCAGAAAAAGAGTAATATTCCTATCATCCTAATGCCAATGGGATGACCCGTGTTTTGCAGTTGAGTAGAAGAACGGTAACATTCCAGGAATGTTACTTTTATTCCACTCAATAGTGGAGAACTATCGTGTTAGTTTTCATACGGCGAGCTCGGAGCGCTGACAAGCACTGTAATAATCGTTTAGTTTCTGAACTGTTTTAGTGCTTTGTTATTACAGGTGTTCCAGGTTATGTTTGATCATTCTTTTTTTAGTAGGTTATTTAGGACACTTTATCAACATCTAGATTATTTAGCGTCTGAATGAGATGAAGGTGATAATGCCGGTGAAATGAGTCCGGGATCCAACACCGAAAGTTACCCAGCATTTGCTCCTATTGGGCTGAGGGAAATCTCCGGAAAAAAACTCAACTAGGTAACTCGTCCCAACCGGGAATCGAACCCGGGCCACGTGGTTTTCCGGCCAGACGCGCTAGCCGTTATTCCACAGGTGTGGACTGTTTGATCATCGGTATTGTGTCTGCAAGATTTGGAAAATAGTTTTTGAACTTAGTGTATTTGAGTAAAAAACAACAATGTTAGAAGAGGAAGCTAATGAGCCAAGAAGAAAGAAAGGAAAGGTGTGATTCCCTTATGAAGACGTTATTCATTTCTTAAGGCTCGATAAATACATAATATAATCGCCCGCCATTTTGGCTCTTTCGTTGCCGTTCGCAGAAAGCACACGAAGACATTACTTGCCGCTCAATTATTTGCTGAATTACAGTGCGTTTGATTTATTATCATAGGAGCTACGACATGATAATGTTTAACGGTGTGGCAAATAGATTCCTCGTATGGTAGCTCGGGAACGAAACAACAAAAATAGCGAACGATAGTACCTACCTAGACTTTATAGAGCCTTCACTTCCTAAGACGTAAGCAAAGAGGAGGAGACACGCCGGAAATAACAGCGTCGCGACTATAGAACAAAACAGGGATAATTACGAAGATTACTACACTTTTAATATGTCATACTACTTTTGACCAATAAAATGCTACGGACAACGTGTTTCAACCAATCATGGCTGAGCACGAGTATGTAACTTACTCTTTCTGTGGGTGCTAGAGATTTCTTATATAAAAAAATTCAATATGTATCTTTCTTCTGGCAATAAAGTATTATTATTATTATTATTATTATTATTATTATTATTATTATTATTATCTCTCTAGAATTTGATTCTTTGTCCTTTAAATAATTGTAGCTTTTAGAATGATTCATGTTTATTTCATCCTTAATTAAACCTTTTGTCATTTATCTTGTTTATATTATTTAGGTTGTTACACCTGCTGTAAGAGATTATAGTTAGTCAAGTATCGGAGATTTTTATTACGAGTAGCCTCTGTATTTATGACTGAAGTGGAATGCAACTGTTAAAAAAAAAAAAGAAAATTAAACTGAATCAACAAAGCCTTCTTGACCAGTAATCGTCCATACAGTTCAATGAAGATTGTATAGTTGGTACAGCTGGTAACAAGGGAACAGCTTCTCATAACACACTACTGTCATCTAGCGGAATATTTGTAATGATGAGATG